>JAHLJT010008446.1:162620469-162676109 GCA_031308135.1 Acheta domesticus | reverse complement strand
TGCTTTGATATTAATTCTTATGGAAAAAATGTGTAGTAAACTGGACATTTGATAAATTTCATGGATTGTGTATGAACAACAATATTGGAATTAAAATGCGTATAAGAAAGTAATTGGTTTAAAATTAGTGTTATTTTATCTCACATCAACGTAATTTCTTCAAATAAAATTGTGTTAATATTGGTTAAGTGTATGTATTCATATATATTTGAATAAATATACTTTCATTTTTATAAAAGTGTTTCATACCTTGTGTTTTTATTTCAAAATATTTCCACATCCGAACTAGCGACGCGTCTTCTACGACGTACTTTTGTTTAGGGCATTCCCCCCTGTGTTGAGATTGGTTGCGTAGGTTTGTGGAGCTCCGCCTGCGACGTTTCGTCATGACAAGGACTGCCCAAGCCGTGCACAAGCTGAACTTAGCCGCAGACGGCCGCGATCAATGTTTGTTTCCAGAACTGTACAATCGACTTTGTCTGAAGCCAAAATCTCTATCTTCAATTTTGCAATTTTAAATAGTTTTTTGCAATTTTCGAAAAATTGGGGATATCAATGAAAATGATACCTAAGTCATTCCCTTAAACGTTCTTCGCACTATTCAACAACAAAATTTAATAAAAAAATTTAGAGCCAATTTCTTTTAACTTCGAAACTCTCCGACGGGCTTCATGTAAAGTAGCCCCAAAATTTAAAATATCGGTTTCAAATTCCAGGAGCTTTGACATCAGTAAAAACGATCAGGGAATATCTATTTTGTAGAAAATCGGCTGAACGGTTTAGGCGCTAGCGTTGACCACAGATCGACAGACTGGCGTTTTGCCGTCAGTGGATTTTGCAGTACCAAGAAAAAAAAAACATGGATTTTGGCTTCACCACGAGATAGAGTTTTTTTTCTAAATTTAGCAACAGGTTTTATCCACTTTTTCGTTACAAGACCCCTGCTATAAGAGTTTTTCTGGCGAAAATTCCCCGTTTTCCGGCACTCGATTACATAACTTTCTCTTCATACGAAGCATTCGTAAGGCGAGAAAGTAAAAAGAAAAGTCAAATAACTGAAGAAAGTTTAAAGCGTCAGCGCCGCCACATTCAACTAGTACCAGGTATCCGAGCAGAATCGCAACGGCTTCTGAACACCCTCTTGACAGCTGCCATCTATCGCCGCCATAATTATTTTTCTAACATTTTCTTAATTTTTCGGTTTCTTAGTAGTAGAATGGAAATGTTATTTTAAGAATATTAAAGACAGTAAAACCTCGTCCGAAAAGGCAATTTAAAAAAAAAATTGAAGCCGTTTATAAAAGAATAGCGTTTCAGCGCTACTGTAATGCGAAATATTGAAGCTGTTTTTCACAGGAATCTTTTGTGTTTTTGAAAAACTTCACTTAACGTTATTTAAAGCACTTTAGCTCACAAATACAGTAGTGTTTACAAATTGTGGGAAACGTGCACATTAACGGTGTGAGAGATCTTTCAAAAAAATGACTTCTGTGTAATTTTTGAAAAAACGAAAAATTACCCCAAAATGAACTTTACGTCGTATTAAAGAGTGCAATTGGCACTATCCGTGCGAAGTTTGAAGAAAAAAATTTGAATTTTGAACCATTTTTCAGAAAATGGCGTTGGAATCTTTCTGAAACTGCGAAATTTTGGGCTAGTGTTCACAGAAAACTATTGAGTTTTCGAGAACCTTTATATGAAGTTATTTAAAGCACATATACTCATGAATATAATAATGTTAACAATTCAACGTTAATGTAAATATTAACGACGTGAGAGACAAGTAAAACAAATTACATTTTTGCAATTTAAAAAAAAAGCAATATGGCGTTTATGCCATCTAATAGAGTACATTTATCAGTATCCCTACCAATAGTTTAAAGAAAATGTTTGGATCCATTTTTGTAAAAATCTTGTTTTTGTAATTTTTTAAAATTGCACATATTGCACACAATATTGTGCGAAAACTTCTAAAATTTTCAACACAATATACGTGTCCTTAAAGAAAGAACTGACTATGAAGAACAAATTTTATTTGAAGGAAAAATATCGATCTGCAATTTTTTAGCTGAAGGAAGACGCCGAATAAAATTCAGACTTTTGCAATTTTCGAAAATTCAGAGTTAACCGTGAAAATCGGACCTATACCTCCTTAATAAGTGTATTTTACTCTGTTGTTACATTAAATTTAAAGAAAAAAATTGGAGCCGTTTTTAAGAAAATTTTGAAAATGTCCGAGGAGCTTTATGTAAAGTACCCCCCAAAATTAAAATATCGGTTTGAAATTCAAGGGGCCACGAGTTCAGCCAGAACGATCGGGGGGTATCGATTTTGGAAAATATTGACTAAGTGGTTTAGTCGCTAGCGTTGTTCACACACGGACGGACAGACTTTTTCCTTTCAATTGGTTTTTTGGTATCAAGGAGCCACAAAACAGGGATTCTGGCTGCACCACACGTTAAAGAGTTATTTCCCTTAATTTAGCAACTGGATTAATCCAGTTTTTAGTTACCAGGGCCCTGTAATAAGAGTTTTTCTGACGAAAATTCACCGTTTTTTCGCACAGCATTACGTAACTTTCCGTGTACGTATAGTATAGGGAAAGTAAAATTATCAATAAGCACATTACGAAGTAATGAAAACAGTTATTGTGTTTTTTTAAATGTTTGGGTAGGCTCCGCGTTGCAGCCTAATAGGTAGCTATGCCACTGATTACAATGTCATGCTGTGTCATTGACACTCTCTTTAATTGCATTTGAACTAGTTGTTAAGTATGACACAAGTGTAACATTACAAATCTTCCAATGACAAGAAATGGAAAGCGTCAGTTTGAGGTGTTCTTGGCAGTGTCCTTGAAGGTCAAAACGCTGTTGCGTGAAGTGAGTGAGGCGCGCCACCTAGCGGCAGGCCGCTCTCAATGGCGACCGCTTGCCGCAAACAGGTTTCCGCTTCCTCAGCTGCCACACCCAAGTGGGGCGCGCGCGGGGGTAGGGCACCGTTGGATGACCTCCACAGCCCGCGGCCCACAGAACGCGGCTTGGGGATTGTGCTCCGGCTCCATTTTGCTTTGGCGAGTAGCGTCATGTCCGAATTGTTTGAAGAATGTTGATGATTAGTAATTTGTTATTTCCGGTTTTTTCACGAAAACAGTATATACAGCAGGCAAAGACAATTTTTGTCACAATATCTTATTAATGATACGTTCGTCAAATAATAGAGAAGTCCAGAATGACGTCACAACTTTTGGAAGGAAAAAGTTGGATGGCATGTTCTTGTATGCGCGTAACGGTTTCCTAGAGCATTAATAAGCTTTTGGCTGTACTGACTGTGTGGTTACTGAAGTTAGTTTCCTACCACGTCTGTTATTTTCGGTGCTATTTGAAACAAACTGAAGTTTGTTGAAGTTCTGGCTGCATATCTCTTTCACAAATTTGCATAACGATGCAGTGTTTACTCGATTGATAGCACTCACGGAACCAAGGGGGGGTCATGGGGCCATGTCCCCCCAAAAAAGGTCTAGAGTTTTCGTACCTTCGTTTATTTGGCAAAATGATTTAAATATTTGTGTTGGAATTATATAATTATTTAAACATTAATATTTTACAGAGTCATATCTACAGTACATGATAATGCACAATATAATGACAAATATGTTTATTTTTAAGCAAAACTCTACGATGCCCCCACCAAAATGATTGGCTAGACCCACTCCTGATTGATAGATCCAACGAGTAATTGATTAGTGATTCCGTCAACTGCTATATTCATTAGTCCCATAAGTATAGGTCATATTGTTTTTCGCGGGAGGTGGCGGTGATCACCCCCAGCGTAGGTCGGAGCTCTGGCTCCGACCTACGCCGGCATGCACGGGTTTTCCAAACCAGGTATCTCCCATCAGCGGGGTATTGCCCCAGCCGGGCAAACTCTAAGCTTCCAACTGATCTCCCGACATGTATGGTAGAGTAGTGCTTGTGAGTATAAGAATGTGTAAGTCAGGGGCAAGGAAAGAACAAGGTAGAGGAAGCAAAGGACGCGCGCGGTCCATGGCCCGTTTGGCACTGCTCCGGCATTCGCCTGGTATTGATCGGAGAAATCACGGAAAACTACCAATCAGAGTAGCTCGCCGCTAGAATTCTCCAGACAGCTACAGAACTCCAGCCTTAGCTCTCAAGCTAGTATCTCTATTAGATAAAAATATATTCCTTAAATAATAGTTTAGTAACTACAAGTAGAAACTTTACCTATAAAAACAAATGAAATTTTTTAAATCTGGTTTTTCATATAATCTTTTAGTTATTTTCCAAGCTAAAATATTAACTGAATATAATTCAGGATTTCATCTAGTTTACAAAACATTAATCAATAAAATGCTCTTAAAATGTTCTTAAAATGCCCTAAATGTAAAGAAAAATGAGGTAAGAATGTTATTAAAACCAGTTCTAATGAAAACTGAAGCTGTTGGATATGTCACTGATTCTATAGGCTTCTTCCCTTCGTTCATGTGAACTCAGCTTGAGAACGTTTGTTATGGACTGCTCTATACCAGAAATATGTCTTAACGCAAAATCGGTCGAGCCGACAATGGTGCTGACAGGCATCACAGGCACCTTAGATTACATGTAATGGCTGATATTACAATTTCTGGGCGAAGGAATCGAATACGCTGTTCAAGAATTCTATGGAGTACATTTGTTGCATCTCGTAAATATTATTTGACACATATTCCATTAAAATGATATTAAAATGAAGGAATACAGCGAAAAATGCTCTCAAATTGACCGAAAAGGGTAAAAAATGACAAATATTCCAAAACGACGAAAAATGCAAAAACAATGTTGTAGAGAAATGGGTCATTTTCTTTTGTCATAACATAAAATTAATCTCCATTCTAAAAAATACTGTTCGAAAGTGACAACTAGTGGTGCTACAGTATGACACAAATTTTCCGGATTAGCTTTCTATATCTTTAGTCTCGAATAGCTATTTGGACATGCCACCTACTCCTGCCATCTGCCATCGATGAGCGCACAAAGTACACTACCCCTCAGAAAACCCCGCGGCTGAAATTCTATCTTCTCAAAGGCGCAACTTGGACACCCCGCGGCCAGGGGGAGGGAGGCGTTGACCAATCGCTAGCAGGTACACCGCAGCTGTGTGTGATTGGTGCAAATTCCCAGGGGGTAGAAGCGCCTCTGTCTCAGGAGGAGGGGACCCATTTCGCTCACGTATGATGCGGAAATATCGTAGTATTTCCCTGCCGAAGGAGGGATTTTGGCTTACGAAAAAATATTTCTGAACGGTGGTCTTCCGTCCAGAATTACTGTCGGTAATTCTGGAGCAGTAAATATTTAGCATTTTAGTAAGAATTATACTAGCCCGTTCAGATTTACTGTCAAAAGATCAATAAATATTTATCATTTTAGCAACAATTATACCAACTATTAGCAAGGAAATTATAACTCGTGTCAAACTGCCATTTTAAAATGTTCATTTCAGACACAATTCGTGGAGCATTCCCGGCTGTTCTAACGCATATTTCGAATTTGTTTATAAAATTGTTAATTTGTTGCAAAATTGTTAATTCGCGATTTTCGGCTCGGTGACACAGGGAGACTCCCCCCTTTAGATTTGCAAAAGTTGAAAATTGTTTATAAATTTGCAATTGTTGCAAATTTTTTTATCGTCTCATTTGAATGGAATTTAAACGCGATACAAAATTTAGGAATCGGATTGGTGCAATCATATTTCGTTCTCGAGATAGGTAATTGTTTATAATAAATTAGCATCTTACAATGACCCCATTTGTTTGCACTTAATTGATTCGCTCTAAACAAGCATACTGAAAAAACAGTTCTCCAATGTCCTGCTTTTGCCCGGCACATACGCTTAAAAAGCACTTAGCTTGTAAGCAAATTCTATGGCCAATTTAATTACTCTGACTCCGTTTTACAGCGAGTATGAACACAACTTTTTTTTGTGTTTTATATTCTCTTTTAAGACCATTAATGTGTGAGTCGATATCTTTATCAAGTAGAGATGAAATTATTAGAAACAATTTTATTTCAAGGTGCATTAAGCCGAAACGATAGTTTCTGCTTTTTTATCGGAATGACTGAATTATTAATTTTTTTTTCAAAGGCTCCTGTTAAAACCGAGAGACAGAAAATATTTGTTCCTCTTGTTTAACCATTATCGTTAAAAAATAGGGAACACACTATAAGCTGATTGCTGCAAACTGCATTGAATTGGATGAATGGAATGTTAAAGTTTTCAAATTAAGAAATATTCAATTTTGTGTCTTAAATGATCACCCGAGTAGGATTACACATCACCAAAACCTACATTATTTACACAAGTATAGAAATTACTAAATGAACCAATATAAACTTTAAGTTTATATTTTCAATTCAATTTATCACTCAATAATTCAGAATCATCCTTCTACAACTGTTAATTTGATGTTTTTATTCTATAATATTCGAATGCGAATACATCTGCTCAATCTACGCATTATTGGAATGAAATCCCGTTACATTCTCTCTTCCTCTCGATCAGGAAGGGCATGCAAACAGACTTTACGCTAAAAAAAAGATCACTAGTGAACGTCCAAAGTATCATTGCGATTTTTAAAATATTTATTCTTTATAAATTAAGTAAAATTGCAATTTTTTTATTCTAACCGTAACATACAGAAAATCACTAGGGAACCTCCATTGCAATAATACATATAAAAAGAATCGCCAAGGTTAAACTACCTTATTCGATAGATGACAGATATCCCATCCGCAATGAAATTTCATTGCAAAATTGTAATTGTATGCATTGTTAATATATATTTTAAACAATATGAATAATTATATTTAAAACATTTTTTAGGTTCAAAAGATTTCGATGAAAATTCCTAGATGCTTTACAATAAATGCTTCTAAAATTCAATTATTGTAGTGTCTTAAAATATAACAAACATACGTATTTGGTAAAACGAGTTGTTACTACTAAAATCTACTAAGGAAACATCTTAAAAAACTGTAATGAAATTTAGCGTTTATGTTTACAGTTTAGTAAATAGCAATGCCGTAGCATTTTCCAGTGAAAATATTTAGAACGATCTTTGTGGTCAAGTTATATTACCTTCCCAACACAGACTACATTTCAGTTTCCATCCCACAAATATTGTATGAGTTTGAAGGTGGCCAGTTGGACGCTGGTCGTCATCCTATGAAACTCCTGGAAACTTCACGTGTGCACGGCAGTCTGTAACGCGAAGACGAAGCGGTGTATCAAAAGAAAATAGGCCATTCAAGGTCTCTAATGTTCATTCATTGAAAAAGTTTAGTCATTATAAACTACACCTAGATGAGAAAATTAAAGTAATTGCGAGTGATTCATGAAGTTGAACAATCAAATGAAAAACAATGTTTTTGCTTCGTATAATGCCACCTTATTTAAGAAACATGTTATTTTTTTAAATCGCGAAAAAACCATGAAATTGTACTCTTTTGTTTTCGGGAGTTGTTGTCAGACCCGAACACTTGACACAGGATTATTTATGAATGTCGACGCGCTGAATCCGAATCTGAAGCTAGAATTGCACAACCATCACCACTACCTTCCAATTTTATTAAATCGCAACAAACCGTTGTGAAATTGTATTTCTCTTCTTTTTTTTTTTTTTTTTTTGTTTTTTGTTTTTTGTTTTCGGGGGTTGTTGTCAAGCACAAAGATATGACACGTTTCTCTGTGTGTGTCGACGCGCAGAAGCTGAATCTCAAGCCAGAATTCCGCCACGTCCAGTTTTTTTTTAAATTGCAAATGACCACCGTGAAATTGTATTTTTTGTTTCGGGGATTGTTGTCAGACCCAACGACTTGACACATGTTTCTCTAGGTATAACGACGCGCTAAATCTGGATCTGAAGCCAGAATTGCGCCACCACCTTCCAATTCATTATTAATCACGAAAAAACACCGTAAAATGAGTGTAAATTTGAGGGTGGTTTTATGGGATTAAAAGACATCTGGATAGTGATGGCACAATTCTTGCTTCAGATTCAGAGCGTCGACACACGTAGAGAAACATGTGTCAAGCCTTCGGGTCTGACAACAACGTCCGAAAACAAAAAATAAAATGCCACAATCGTTTTTCGCGATATAAAAAATGGGAGTGTGGTGGCGCAATTCTGGCTTTAGATTCGGAATAAGCGCGTTGAAGTGCAAAGAGAAACATGTGTTAAGGCTTTGGGTCCGACAACTTTTTTTTGTGTTTGCCTGTGTAACAGTATTTCAAGGAGAATCACAAATCCACAACTTCAATCGCTCGGTATTATCGTTTCGTTCTAAAAACTACAAGTGTGTGAAGTTGACCGGTTCGTTAACTTTGAGGACCGGATTTCGGGTCTCGGAACGGAAAAAATTTTCTGGTAGAAAATACGTTTGCTGGTTTATGAAGTAGTGGAGTAGCATTTAGAACCGTATAGAAGCAGTGCGAGAAAGTATGTGCAGTGGAAGCATCACTAGTTTAATTTGCCGTATACGTACGTATAAACGAGTAATATACGTAGTACAGGGAACGTTATGTAATGCTGCGCGAAAAATTGCCGAATTTGCGGCAGACAAATTTCAATGCCAGGCCCTGATAACGAAAAGTGGATAAAACCAGTTGCTAGAAAAAATCCCCTAGCACGTGGTGTAACCAGAATCCCTGTTTTGTGGGTCCTTGATACCGAAAAACCAATTGAAAGCAAGACGTCCATCTGTCTGTCTGTCCGTCCGTCCGTCTGTGAACACTACTAGCGCCTAAACCATACGTAGGATTTTTTTTTCAAATCAAAGAAACTTCTGTCAATCGGGTTCGAGTCGAACCTTTGAGAATTTGAAAAAGATTCTGTAAAATTTGGGGTACTTTACCTGAAGTCACCCGCACATTTTCAAAATTTTCTCAGAAACAGCTCCAATTTTTTTCTTAAAATTTCTTGTAAGAATAGAGTAAAATATAAGGTGGTAATATAATAAGGTAATATAATATAATATAATAAGTAATATAATAAGGTGGCATAGGTCCTAATTTCACGGTTAACTCTGGATTTTCGAAAATTGCAAGAGGTTGAATTTTTCGCCCCTCTTCCAACAACTACAAAATTAAAGATTTCATTCTTCACATAAATTTTTTTCTCCATAGTAAGTTCTTTCATTAAGGTAATGTACATTTTTTTTGACAATTTTAGTAATTTTCGCGTAATATTGCGTGCAATATGTGGAATTTAAAAAAAACAAAAACAAGATTTTCTCAAAAACGACTGCAATTTTTTTATTTAAACATTTGGTAGGAATAGTGCCTATGAGATGACGTAACCGTCCTATTCCTCCATTCTTTTATTTTTTCAAAAATTACGAAAATGAATTTTTTTGACTTCTCTCACGTCGTTTATATTTACATTAGCGGCAATTTGTTCACATTATTATATTTACGAGTACATGTGCTTTAAATAATGTATAAAATTTCTCGAGAACTCAACCAATGTCTGTAAAAACTAGCTCAAAATTCCGCATTTTCAGAAACGCTCAAACATAATTTTCTCATAAAAGGCTCCAAAATGCTTTCTTCAAACTTATCGAATATCGATAGAGCTAATTGCACTCTTTAATATGAGGGTATCAGCGCAGTAGTGCCCTATACAAAGATCCTGTGTTTGGAGAAAATGACTGATGAAGTTATTGGCAGTATTAAAACATTCATTTGTAAGCGTTTTATTGTGCTGCAACTGCGGCAATTTTAATGAATTGACTTTGGTGTTGTACCTTACTATTCATAACAGTCCAAATAATGAAAGATGAAAAATACAATATTTTATGTGGGTTGGCCATTACAGCATTGACTAATTTTACAGACAAAAGGAATAAATGAAAGTTAGGCCATTATTGTAAAAAAATGTATTCAAAAGTAATTGCCAGTTTTATTTTAACCACAAAAATCATTAACAGGCGGTATTTCTACACTTTCTTTTACAGAAATTTTTTAATTGGCTTGAAATCGATGGTACACAGGTGGTACAAAGGCCATCAAAATCATTACATTTTTTCTTTTCTACACTTATTTTATGTTCATTGCGCTACAGTAAATCAAGAGAAGTAATTTCCTTCGATCCACCGACGTTTTTCAGCATTTAATTCACTGAAAGTATCGTCCTCAATGTTTGAATATTTAAATAAAAACGAAAACGATTTTTCCAATTTTATCCATAGTATTTTCAACCACTCAACTTGTATGTTACTCTGAAATTTTTCTTTTGGTTGTGTTCTTTTCTAATGTTCTTGTTGATACAAAATCTTTTTTTCCTATTATCACAACATTATATTTGTTTACTTTTCTTGTAATAGCAATTGCATTTACCCAATCAGCTGATGAGAAAATATTGGAATGGAATTTTTTATTTTTTTGATGAGATCGAGGTCTTGGTCACAGGCCAAGTAAGAATGACCACTAATTAAAATTTGTGGTGGATTACATCTGGAGAAAAATGTGGATGAGCAGTATTGTACAGAAACAATAGGACCATTTTAATGTTCCGATTCTGATCTAAACACTGATCTGAATACAAAATCAGTCGGTTGGTTTTGACATACTGGTCCACAAACTGTGTTTTCTTCATGTATATTCCTGTTGTAAGAACTAGAGTTGCACGAGTTTTCATTAAATCAAAAGGAATTACTGCAGTGTCTTCTGCTCGTTTTGCTTCTTCTGCGTCCCTATTCATACCTGCCCTATCATTTTCTGCTTTTTAAGAAGATTTTCCTTGTTCCATTTCACCAGTTCGTCAGTATTATCACTGGCTTCTAGTTTTACTTTAAACAATCACATTTCACTTATAGGTGGATGGAAGGAGAGATTAAATTTTGTATTAAAATTCTTGAAAATATAAAGTACGAGACTGGGTCGCAATGTTCCTTTTCGTACAATCGATATAACATTCCCAGGCTGAGGTCAGGAGACATATTTCCGTTGCATGTTATATTTTCGTGAATAGTGTAACTGACACGATGAAAAACGTTTTATGAAATTCTCACTTCATTTGATTTTTCCCTACAAGTTTTGTTTTTGTAAGGAAACTTTCCCCTCCTATTAATATGTGGAGACTGTTCAACACTTTATTTTGAAGAACCCTTGTAATTCTACCATCTGAAATTTGCAAAATATTCTTAAAATACACACTTTTACACACTTTCACTTCCATCCCTTCGTCATAGTGTAAAAAATACATTCGTGTTCTTTGTCGTCTTGAATCACTAGTGTGGCAACTTGAACGCAAATTAGGATCAGGCATCACCATAGAAAAAATTTCTGCAGACTGAATGTTAAAACTTCCTAAATTGTACAAACTCTCGAATAGTTTTTGCTCGTGCTGGTCTGAAAATTTCTCGTAACACTCGTTCTTACTCTGACACAATCCAATCTTGGGAATCTTCGCTGGCACTAAATTACCTTTTGCATTTACATATTCTTCGCCTTTGGCTCGCTTTTCTTACGAATGTTCCGTTTTTGTTCATCGCGCACTCGTTTTCTCCCTCTCCGAGAATCATCTGCTTCGCAACTAACTTCAGAGCTAAAACTGGATATATAGACCGGGAGCCAGCAAGAAAATCGACGTATGATAAGCTCAAAGCTAAAACTTTTTGAGAAGTTAGCCAGTTTTATGAGGAACAAGGAAACGCAAGTATGGCGGCTTGTAGGTGTCGGCGTTGCGCTGCGCAATTTTTTAAGTATGTCGAAAAAAATCAGCCATTGGAGAATGAGTACACAGCTAATTCTAGTTGTATATTGTTCGTTAGATAGGCAAAGTGTGAAGGATTTGTATGCCATACCGAAGCGGCGCCTCGAACTGTCCGCCATATTGAATTGAAAGTGTTATTTTTTTATGCCCGCTTGGATTACGAGCTCGAAGCTATATTTGTGGTCTTCTGGTAGAAAATTATTTTTTATTGCCGATTATAACCACGCCATACCGTTGTGGCCTCTCTAAGTAGCCACCATACTGGTTCAAAAAATGTCAAAAGTGTCACTAATCCATGTATGACAGGTACACACCTGAAACATGTTTAACGTCTGAAATACGAATATATGTGTGCCATACCGATATCTTGTATCTACGAAGAGGAATAAACCTATATATTTGTAAAATGTTGTAAAAAGTAGGTGAATATCAGTACGATCTTTTTATGCTGACTTTTGATATGTATTAATATTTCTAAAAGATGGTTACTGGAGAAATTCTATGGCATTACTATAACACTTGGATTTCCTTCTTATTTTGGTCAATCAATGTCCAAGTTTTTAAAAAAGTTTTAATTTTCTTGTAATACTGAAACACGAAGATTACCATAATATACGCAACATCAGGTGTGAACAAAACCTTAATTTATTTATGAAAGTAAATGAAAAAATGTTGATATTGTTTAGAATGAAAGTATTAAAATAAAGCTACACACTAATGCGAGATGAAATTAGTTTCAAATAATAACAAATAACCACTAATAGTTAAACATTAATTATATAAAATAATAATATCCATTTACAACTGCAGAATATGTAAGCGCTCACGAAGACACAAATGAAGATGAAGAGGAAGACGATGACATCAATGAATCTAACTACTTAAATGAATTTCAATGTAACGTACAGCCTTTTAAAGACAGCCGGGTCATTCCATATTTAATCAACACAGTTTTAATTAAAATTTTACCTCACCATTTTAGATCTCCTTCTTCTTCTACACTTCACGGGTTAGGCTTACGCCTGTTCCGTCTCCACTGTCTCTTTCCATCTTTTTCGTGGGTCTTCCCACATCTCTTTTCCCTCTCGGTTTGTAGAAATATGCTAATCTTGGCAGTCTTGTTTCTTCCATTCTTTTTAAGTGCTGCAGCCACTTTTTCCTGTTTAATTCCATTATGTTGTTTGGGCTATTCACTTTCAATTCTCTCCTGATTTCTTAATTTCTTATCTGGTTTTCTAAGATACAGCCTTTTGTTCTTCGAAGGAACTTCATCTCTGAGCTCTGAATTTTGCTTATTCTTTTCTGCGTTTAGAACCCAACATTCACTGCCATAAAGCAATATCGGGAGAGCTAATGTTTTGTAAAATTTTATTCTGGTATCTTTTCGGTTCAGATTTTTAGATTTTTTCGGTTCACCATTTTAGATTCAGATGAAATATGATACATAGATAGTGTGAATGAAGAATAAGAAAACTACAAAAATTGAGTAAAATATTTCCACCCGTTTGTGAAATACAGCCATGTAAAATTTTACAAAATTGGGTTCCTGAAAATTTTTAAATTGATGTTGAACCTCACCAAATTAAGATAGAGAGCTGAAACAGGTGTCATTTTGCAGATTTCTTTATGGCCTTTTATATGAAATACAACTCAATAGGGGTTGCTTTCAAAAAGTTTTTCAAATTGGAATTTAAAATTTTGATTTTGAGTTTTTTCAAAATACTCATGAGAGATACTCAAAAATTTTAAAAATTCTAAACTAATCCTTATATTTTTCCAAATAGATGGTGCAAGTTTAAAAATGGGACTGCAATGATAAACTGCTATGGTAATCTTTACTTAAAATGCACAATATTTACTTACTCTAGATTTAAAATGCATTTCATTTCAAATTATAAGCCCTAATAAATACAAATTATTAATTTAATTTTTTTTGTTGGCGAGTGTGTTGTGTTTTATTGTTGTTATTATTATTATTATTATTATTATTATTATTATAAGATACAAAATCTCAACACTGTTGGACATGAGACAATACGTCGGAATTGAGATTCAAGACGTATTGTATAACAATTGAGTTGATATCAGTCAATCTCGTCTCCTAAGAACTTCCTCACAATATGGCAAGTGTCCAGTATCACAGATTTCTGAATTTTTGATAGATAGCTTTTTAATTGAAGGATTTTCAAGTGTTTCTTTGTGCTTGTAGGAATTAGTCCTGTGGCCGAAATGATAATGGGTCTAATATAGACTTTCTTGACTTTCCACATTTTCTTTACTTCATCTGCTAGATCCTTGTATTTACTGATCTTGTTGCTATAGCTATTGTCGATATTGTGGGAGAGTGGAATGGCAATGTCAATCAGATGGAATTCTTGTTTCATTTTATCTAGCAAGGTGATGTCGGGTCTATTGGCTGGTATGGTGAGGTCAGTCCTTATTTCTCTATCCCAATAGAGTTTGAAATCGCTGTTATCAACTACTGGCGACGGTTCATATTTAAAATAGGGTGATGCTGAAGCTGTGCCTCCTGCTAAATTTTGATGGATGATTTTTGCTACATTATTGTGTCGTTTGGTATATTCTGTGTTTGCAAGTGTGCGGCAGGATCCTGTGATGTGTTCTATTGTTTCTGCTGTTTCATGACATTTTCGGCATTTATCATCTGAGATTGCTTCCTTGATTATGTATTTCCGGTAATTTCTAGTGGCTATTACTCTATCTTGGATCGCCATCATGAATCCAGTTGTTTCGCCAAAGAGGTTTCCATTTTTGAGCCAGAGGCTTGTTGCATCCTTATCTATATTATCTTTGTCTAATTGATTCGGAAATGTACCATGCAATTCTTTTTGCTTCCAGTTCTTTTTCTGATCCTCTATTGATCTACTCTTTGGAGTGAATGTGGTAGCCTCTGATAGATGCAGTGGAGTTGCGTTTACATCGGCTTTAGAAATGACATCAAATATTCTATTGTCGGTTTGCTTCTCGTGAAAGTAGCATCTGAGGTCGTTAATTTGTTTGCTATAGAGTCGCGGAATATCGGTGATTCCTATGCCACCCATCAGTATTGGAAGAGTCACCCGTTCTATTGCTGATTTTGGATGTTTCATTCGGTGTTTTGTCAGTTGTGTTCTGACTAGCCTTGATAGATCTTCCAAGTCTGTCGCTAATCATTTAACTAATCCAAATGAGTAAGTAGCGGTATTGCATACGTATTAATCGCCTGTACTTTGTTTCTGCTGTAGAGTTGTGTGTTGAGGATGCTTTTGATTCTTTGCAGGAAATTTTCTTTCAGTTTTCGTTTAATACAAGTGTGATCAATTCCTCGTAGCTGAGTTATTCCTAGGTAAATGTACCTATCAGGTTCTTCCAGATCTTCAGTCATTTCATCAGGCGCGACACTATATCCTTCAGATGTAATAACTTTACCTCGTTTCATATGTACCGATTTACATTTGTCCAGACCAAGTTCCATGCACATTTCATTGCTAAATTTAGTGACAATATCCAAAAGTCTATGAACCTGATCATTTGATTTAGCATATAACTTCAAATCGTCCATATATAGTAGATGATTAATTGTGTAGCTCTCTTTCGTTGGTGTGGTTATCTTGTATCCATATTGAGTATTCAGAAGTCTTTTGCTGAGTGGATTTAGTGCCATGCAGAACCAAAGTGCACACAGTGAATCGCCTTGAAAAATACCTCTATTTATTTTGATGGGACGTGACTTTATACTGGTATGCCCAGTCGAGACATGTAGGGTTGTGACCCAGTTGCGCATCATGTGACAAAGAAAGAGGATTATTTCTGAATCTATTTTATATATCTCCAGAATTTCAACAAGATAAGAATGTGGCACAGAATCAAAAGCTTTTTTTTATAATCTATGTAATCTATGTATTATTATTATCATTATTAGACCGCGGAACTTCATGCAATTGCATATTATTACTGAATGCATGTGGAAAGGAAGTGTATATAACTTTACCTATCACCAGAATAAAACCAAATCTACCCTATTTTTATTTTGAATATATGCAATTTTTTAGTTTAACTGTTATTTTAATGTATGCGGTATATTTAAGTCCATATATTCCAGGTTTATTTATTTATTTACGTCAAAAACAGTTTAAAATTGTGTGTGATGACCTATGGGCAGAAGTGAAAATTGCGCACATTTTTATAATTTTGTGATCTCTATCCTAAACCATATTCTTGTCGGATTTTGAATACAGAAAAAAAACCTTTTTTTCAAGTTTTGTTGACAAAATAAAACTCTTATATAATAAAATATGTTCTCTAAGGTAAATTAGCTATAATTTCCGGTCCTGAACCCTCATGTTCTTCATGAAAGAATAATAATTTTTGCCGCGATATGGAAAACGATAATTTGAATAACTATATTTCCCACTGAAATTCAGAAGACGTGCACAAATAATGAAGTTACATTTATGTCCAGAAGCAAAACAAGGGACCATCTCAGCATTTGCTCAAAGCATCAGGGAAACTGGACGAAAAACCTGATCGAGATGGGGACCATCAACCCAGAAGCTGCGGTACAATACTTGTTACAAGTTCTTTAGAATTATACAGTCCAAATGTTAATAATTGCATTAACTATCATTGTTAAAATTAATGTTACTTTCTTTTTGATGCTCGGTATAGTCTCGAATTGTATAGAAACAGTTACACTGCAGAAACGATTTTACTTGGGACTTAAATTTTTCTATCGAATTTAATCGTTTTATGTCATTTGGCAAAGTGTTGTAGAGCTATGTACATGGATTGTATGTGAATTTTTTGTAGTGAGCTGTTGATACTGCCACCTAATGAATATGATTACTACGTCGTGTGTTATTGTACTTATAGACATCGGCGTTTGCTGAAAATATATTCCCGCCCTTAAGTCATTTTTGACTAAAAAATTGATTCGTAAATCAGGACACAAGGTAATGATAAAATTCCTAGATAAATAAAGAGAGACTTACAAGAATCACGTGGGCGGAATTTGCTTATTATTCGTACAATTCTTTTTTGTAATCTGAAAGTCTGGGAGCTATAAGATGTGTTTCCCCCAGAATATTATGTCATATCTCAGGCGGGAATGAACATTCGCAAAATATACACAACGAGCTGTACGAAGGCTGCCGGAATTTGAAAGAATTCTGAACGCGTAGCATAATGAACTTAATTTTGTGTTCAATTCATTTAAGTGGGCATTCCATTTGAGGTTTGACTGAATTGATAGACCTAAAAAATAGTTACTTTAACATCAGTCAATGTCACACCGTTCATTTTCAATGGAGTACAGAATTTTTTATTTGAAATGGAAAATTGCATTGAAACAGTTTTCTTTTCATTTACTATTAATTTGTTATTACGGAACCAATTTAAAAATCTGATATTGTACTATTTACGATTTCTTTGTTGCAAAAAATATTTGTATCATCCGAAAAGAGATCGCCTATCTTTCGTTTCGAATCGCTAAGGGCATGTCATTTACGTATAATAGGAAGAGAATAGGGCCTAAAATCGATCCTTGCGGGTCTGCACGTGCAATTGGCAAAGAACAGAAAATATGTGATCATAAAGTTCCATCTTTCCAGTAAGGTATTTCTACTCTCTGAGATCGTTGTTTAAGGTACGAACAAAGCCAATCTACAGCAATGCCACGGATTCCATATGAAGGTAATTTTGAAAGTAAAATGTTATGATCAATGACGTCAAAAGCTTTTGAAAGATCTAAAAATATTCCAATAGTTGCTTCGTTTTGATCCAATGATGAGGCAACATCTTTAAGAAAAGAAAAAATGGATATTCCGTAGATTTTGATCTTCGAAATCCATGTTGGCAATTTGAAAACGCGTCGTGTTTATTGAGAAAGGTTTCCATTCGCACATAAAAAGTGTCTCTAATATTTTTGAAAATACTGGCAAAAGAGAAATTGGCCGATAATTTTGAATTTCATTTTTGTTGCCTTTTTTGAAGAGCGGCTTAATCTTAGCTGTTTTAAAAATATCTGGAAAAATTCCACTGCATAAGGATGCATTAAATATGTGAGTTAACGGGTGTATAATGGCAGGCGCACAAGTCTTTAACAAACAATCCGGAAATTTTTCTAAACCGGCGGAATATTTATTTTTTAATTTATCGATTATTTTGTGAATTTCATAGGAAGAGGTTTCGGAAACGAACATTGTGTCTAAGATTTTTAGGGAAACGTCAGATATTGAATTTTGTGGCTGAAAATCTTTAGTGAGATCGGCAGCAATTCTCGGAAAGTATTGGTTAAGGAGACTAGCTACTGTTGCCGGATCGTTCACATCTCTATCGTTATCTTTTAAAACAACATTCTCTACAAGGTTTCTAGTTGGTTTGGTCGCATTTTTTACACTATCCCACATTGATTTTGTTTTGTTATTTGAGTTCAAAGTATCCTGATCGTGTTTCATGATTTTAGCCTGCCTTATGACTTTTCTTAACAATGATTTGTATTTTTTAATGTACAGGAGGAAATCTTGAGATACGTTATGATGCTTTGAAATGAAAGAACGAACTCGTTTGTTTTTACATGATGTTGTAATCCCTTGTCTTATCCAAGAATTGCTTTTGCGTGAAATATTTAATTTTCTTTTCTGAAGAGGAAAACAAGTGTTAAAATGAAATGAAAGCGTTGAAAAAAAAGGGTAATATTTATCGTTTGTATCAACAGTATTATAAACCGCGTCCCATGACTCCTGCAGCAAGTAATCAATGAATAATTTTATTCTACTTTTAGAAAACACTCTACCCATACGTGTATTATTTATTGTGTCATTGTACGCATTTCGTATAATGGTAAGAATTATTGGTCTGTTGTGCATCGTGGTCTCTGTATCCTAAATCTTTTGTTTCAATTTCATGTCGAGTAGTGGTTTTGTTAATTATAATTTGATCGATTGCCTTCTTTGAATTTACTGTGATCCGTGTAGGTACTTTTATTGAAATATGTAAACTGAAGGAATTAATTAAATTAAGAAACTGCTCTTTCTCGGAAGATTCGACCAGAAAATCAATGTTAAAATCTCCGCATACAACAATGGATTCAAAAGAGCGATGGATGACTTTGATTATTGTTATCTCTAGTATTTCGAAGAACAAAATGTAATCTGCAGCTCTCTTTGTTCGAGGCCTGTAGATGCAAAGCAATATCATTTTTAGCATAGGAAGATGTACAACAGAAATTTCAAAAACATTTTCAACGGAATACTCATTGAATTCCGTCAAGGCGATAGAATCAATATTATTTTTAACGTAAATACAAGAACCTCCATATGCAGGACTTTTATGAGATTCTCTTTTTCTACAATAATAGCCTGCGAGGTAAAAGTTTGGAATTTGCAAAATGCTAAGTTCATTAGGAGATAACCAATGTTCTGTAAAGCAAGGAACATCCATTTGATTTAAATCGCTCTGTAGAGCTGCCTCGATAAACTCAGTTTTATTTGAAAGGGATTGAACACGGAACAGGGAAGTACCTACACGAATGTTTTTCTGCTGCATCTGACTGTAGTTGCTATATATTTACTCTATTTTTACGTCGAGTGCGTGGTCGAAGGTTGTAATGTGTCCCAGCAGTCACAGGTTGTGAGGAAATAGGGGCGTCATTGGTAGTGGGGATGGAAGAAATGGGAGTTGGTTCGCAGGAGGTGTAAGAGGGTTCAGAATAACGGTGGGGGGTGGAGAACGTAAGGAAGGTGAAAGGGATGGATTTTTGTCAGGAGGCTGCGTAGGACTGGAGTTGATGATGTATTGTAAAAGCATTTCACCGACTGCATGTTTTCCAGCAAGGTTCATGTGGAGACCGTGCCGGGTGAAGTGTTTTACTGAGAGGAAATTCATTTCAAAAAGTGTTACATCTGTTTCTCTCAGTTGCAGTTTTAGTTGTTGGTTTTCGTGCTTAATCTCGCTGCATAGTGTTAGTCTGTTGTACCAGAAAGGCAGAGTTGAGACTACAATGTTAGGATTTTGGGCGGTACATTGTAATTTGTTTACATGTTGTTCAGGTGTAAAGTTACCGCCCAAATTAATGTCATTCTGCTCTCCTATGATAATGACTGTGTCCTGATTGGTCATTGTCGCAAAGGCAGTCTTGGAAGAAGTCTCTGCTGAGATGAAGGTGGCGGATCGGGAATGGGCACCTTAAGAGACCTTACAAACGGAAATGGGCCGTGTGCCACAGTTTCACTTCGGAAACAAAGACCGTGTCCTGCGTGAGCTACAACTGGTCGCGGCGATGCTCCATTGCTTGCTTCAGTTGCAATCTTAGTGTTACATGCGATTCCGCGGGAAAAAAGCGCGTTGGGTTGTACGTTGGCGACATGAAGCGCACGACTGCCATAGCCTGGCAATATCCGCCGTGTCGCGCGGAAAAGTGATCAGTTTCATTTGCCGCTTGTGCCATCTCGCTACCAAAAGCAGCTATGTTATTAGGCGAGTAAAGAGGCCTTCGGAGAGTAAGACAGTGTTCCAATAGTGCAAGAGGCATTGAAGGACGTCAAGATGGCATGACGATAGTTAAACACAGAGGACCATGCACACTCAAGTATGGAGAGAGCACGAACCCTAGAGAAGTATCTTGAGAAATTACTAATGTAAAAGTACGAAGCAGACAATTTAACATAATTGATTTTAAGGACAAATAAATACACTGAAATTTTTAGTTCGTATTGTTAATGCATTCTGCTGTATCTCTATTTTAATAAAATCAATCGTTATGGAGAAATTCTATTTAATTTTGACATCGGATTTAGTGAATCTCAGATATAGTGAACCAAAAAGGTTAGTCTCCAGAAGTTCACTATAACCGGAGTTGTTTGTAAATCGTGTTTGATGAGAGAGCGTATAGCTCTACTGCTCCTTTTACCAGAACTTTTTGAGCACGTGTTTAATCTCGGTGAGTGTTAAATCACTAGGGATTTTTACCTCCAGGAAGAAGTCTAACGAATCTTTAAGGAGGTTCATGTAACTCACGGTAAGGAACATAACTGATGAAGCAAATTTGTAGAGAATTTTATATTTACTATTGTACATAACCATTTTGCTGAAAGATGAACCATTAAAAAGTAAAGACGCAAAAAGCAAAAAATGCACGAAAAATCCGTCTTTTTTTCACCAAAACTTATCCCGAATTATTTCGAGGTGGAAAACTTCGGATTTTCTTACTAATACCAATATAAACATTTTTTTGTTATTTAAGGTCGCTAAGGATTTAGGGAGAGGTAGCACCTTTCACCATTAGGGATTAGCTCTATTGGACACTGGTCCTCACCAAACCCAGGGCAAGTGAAGCTTAATACAGATGCTAGGCGTCAAATAGCCTCTCCTTGCCCAAGATCGTCCGTGCGTGGTGAAGCGCCACATCCTGCCTGAGGTAGCCCTGCTTTAACAAAACACGGCAGATCTAGAGAAGCCACCCTCGACAAAAAAAACCCTTGTCCAAGGTGTGAGCAACCGTGCCGAGGGACTGCATCCGAACGATGTCACGGAGGGTTAGAAATCGCAAACGTGTGCCCTTCAGAAACTGGCAAACTCATGGAAACTTGCAAACTCATGGGACCACTCATGGAAACTGAAACGCAAGCAAAAAAAGACCAGCAAAACAAAAAACAAGAAAAAAACAAAAAAGAGGAAGGGAAATTCTACGAATATCAAAAGAACATGTGTATACAAGAAGATCAGCTACAAACAAATACAGAAAAGTTATTATGGAACGTATGGCAGCAATGTATTGCTGAAAATAAAGAACTCAGAACTATCATAACTGATCTTCAGACAAAAGGAAAATTTTTAACAATGAAAGATGCTCAATATACACAAAACAAAGATAAAAAATTACATGAAAGTACCAGAACATGATCGTCTAGAGAAAGATACAGTCCAGAAAACTCCGATGAAGAAGAAAAATCAGTTGCCAGGGAAACAGACTGGCTTTTATCAAAGCATAAGAAAAGAAAAGATTCAAGTTCACCGGAAAAAACTCGCCCTTGGAAAAAAATTGGGTTGTGCAGAATCTCGAGCCAAAAAAACACCAATAATATTGGGCGGTGTGGAAGATTACAATAAAATCCTTCAGAATATGAAGACCAAAAATCTTAAAGCTGAAGCTGTTATACCGAACAATCAACAAATTTAAATTCAGTGGAATCAGAATCAGAATATTGGGAACTGATTGAATATTTAAATAAAATGGAAATGGAATGGAATACCTATGAGAACAAACAAAACAGGCCAATAAGAGTCATGGTAAAGGGCCTGCATCCTACATGCACAGAGACAGAAATTAAAGAGGAACTAAAACTCAACAACTTTAAGATCGTTAGTGTTGTAAATATCATCAAAAAATAAGAAGAACGGCGGGGTTAAAATTATTCCCTTACCCCTGTTCATGCTAACATTTGAAATTTCAGAAGATATCAAAAGAATTTTTAAAATAGATTACCTGTGTCACTTGAAGGTCACAATTGAAGCGCGGAAGAAGCAACCTCATACCACAATGCAAAAGGTGTCAGGTTTGAACACACCCAGAAAATCTGCCAGCGCCAACCTGCCTGTGTAAAGTGCATCATAAGAGAATCATAAAACCATCGATTGCACAAAGAAAAAGAGCGATGCTCCTCTCTGTGTAAAGCTCATCCCGCGAACTATAGAGGATGCCTAGTTGCTAAAGAACTTCAAAAAAGAAGAAATCATATACTTAACAACAAAACGTCCCACATAAAGAATAACATACAATCAAAAATCTTCAATTCTAAAAGAGTCATTGAAGGTAAAACTTCCAACCTTGCTACACAAACTGCCAAAGAAGGTGATGTACAACAATCAGATAAAGATACTCACCTAAGCACAGCAAACTGAACAAATTACCATGATGGACATGCTTCAAAATGAATAAAAAGAATGAAAAATCAAAATGAAAAAAATACAAAGGCTTGATAAGCTGGAAGGCAATAACCTTGCCACGGTATCACACGGGGTTAAAAGATGAAACAGAAGGACATAAGAATTGCTGCATGGAACGCAAACGGTTTACAAAATAGAAAACAAATAGAGGTTTTTCTCACATTACAAAATATTGATATTTGTTTGATCTCGAGACTTACATTAAACTAAATGGAGATAGTGCATATTAGACAGCACATCCAGATAACAAAGCAAGAGGTGGCAGTACTATTTTGATAAAAAAACAGTTGATCATTATGAAGAATGTCATCTAAAATTAGTTGAATTCCAACTAACTATCGTAACAATAAAATGTGTGAAGCAACATCTGAATATTGGTGCAATCTACTGTCCCCTAAGGCACAATATTAAGAGAATGGAATATAAACAATTCCTAGAACACATGGGAGAGAGGTTTGTAGTTGGGGGAGACTATAACGCCAAACATGTGGACTGGGGATCCAGGCTGACCACCAAGAAAGGTAGTGAACTGAGGGAAGCAATGAGAGAGAGTGGATGCACTTTTCATTCTACAGGCAAACGTACGTATTGGCCTTCCGACCAGAATAAAACACCTGATCTTTTAGTTTTCTTTATATCAAGAAAAGTGTCCCCAAATTTTATTGATATTGAAGAAAATTTTGATCTGAGCTCTGATCACTCTGCTGTGATTCTCACATTAAGTGAGAGAATAATTAAGAAAATTGGAAGACCAGTATTAATAAACAAGACAACTGACTGGGGAGCTATAAGATTGAACTGGAAAATAATATTAATCTAGAAACTGAGTTAAAGACTATACAACAGTTGGAAATGGAAGCTGAGAGATTTACCTATACAATCCAAGAAGCGGCATGGAATAACACAAGACAAAATGCCTTGAAGACTGTAGGAAACAACTACCCTATGGAAATCAGAAAGTTAGTTAAAGAAAAAAGACGTGCTGGCAACAGACTCGCGATCCACATGATAAAACAATACTTAATAACAAAACTCAAATCCTTAAGAGAGAAATTCAGAAATTGAAAGATGTGTCAATAGCTTCCTATATGAATTGACTGCAAATAAAACATCTGACTATTCACTATGGAAAGCAACCAAAAGACTTAAAAGGCCAGTCACCCAAATCCCACCCATTCGAAAAGTAAATGGTTCCTGGGCACGAGACAGTAAACAGAAGGCAGACACCTTTTCAAAATACTTTGAAGAGATTTTTCAGCTGAATGATATACATTCTTATGTGGACACCGAAGAAATGCAAATCGTGAATTTGAAGAAATCGAATTTGTTACTAAAAAAAGAACTAGTTAATGAGATAAGAATGAACATTAATGCCAAAAAATCTCCGGGTTTTGATCTTATCACGGGTGAAATTCTGAGACAGTTACCAAATAAGGGGATAGTAATGCTAATGTATTTAATCAATGCAGTCTTTAGACTAAAACATGTTCCTAGTACATGGAAGGTTGCTGAAATCATCATGATCCCCAAACCAGGAAAATAGCTCAATGAAGTCACATCTTACAGGCCAATATCTTTGCTGCCCACCATTTCATAAGTCTTTGACAAGTTGCTGTTAAAAAGGTTAAAACCAATAATAGAAAGAAAAAAATTGATCCCAAATCATCAGTTTGCGTTCAGACAGAAACACTCTACAATAGACCAAGTTCATAGAATCATCATTACAAGAGATGAAACATTAGAAGAAAAAATGGTCTGTTCCCAGTCAAAAGCCCAGGCGTTTGATAAGGTCTGGCACCAGGGGTTGATTTTTAAACTAAATAAGCAATTAATAAACTATTAATTAATTAATAAGCAATTTTTAAACTAAATAAGCACAGTATGTAACACTGATAAAATCCTATATATCTGAGAGACTCTTTTGGGTCAGAGTGGAAGAAGAATACTCAGAGCTAAAAAAGATAGGAGCAGGCGTGCCGCAAGGAAGTGTTTTGGGGCAAACACCGCTAAATACTTAGGTATGACATTAGATACTAAACTGCGGTGGAAGGAACACGTGAAAAAGAAAAAGAACGAATTAAATCTTAAATATAGAAGAAAATATTGTACTGGCTTTTGGGACGTGCCTCTCAACTGTCCATACACAATAAAATTTTAATCTACAACCAAATCCTGAAACCGATTTGGCTCTATGGTGTTCAACTCTGGGGATGCACCAAAGAAAGCAATATAAAATCAATACAGACCTTCCAGTACTGCGATTCATTGTAAATGCCCCGTGGTACATTAGAAATACAGATCTACATCGTGATCTTGGAGTTCCCTATGTGTCAAGTGAAATTAGAAGAGTTGCTGCCAAATATGAAATGAGACTGCATGAACAGGCTAACTTAGAAGCCATTCAACTTTTGGATAACCATAACCAGCGGAGGAGACTAAAGAGGACCAAGCCCTTTGAATTAGTTTAATATTCACAATAAATTTATTTTGATATTGTAAATTAAATACATGCTACACTATTGAGTGAACACGTAAATAATATTTTAACTTAGATTTAGGAATAGATGTAAATTGATGGTTGGTCATTTGTGACCAATTTCAATCTTTGACGCTCTGGCGTATTAAATTAAAAAACAAATTAAGGTCGCATCAACATCTACGTCATTAGCGACTGCAATTGGGTTTAACGTTATGGTAACTGTGAAGATGACATGATATGGTGATGATAGGGGGTGAAAGGACGAACACAAATACAACCATGCCCGAGGCGGGACTGGAGCCGCGAATATTGGGTCCGAGAACGCTACGACACTAGTGCCCTAGCAATCTCGGCCACCGGGGATAGGCTTCAAAATCTTCTATCTCACCTTTTGCAAGCTAAAATGACGTAACGACTGCACTAAACCTAATTTTGTTCAATGAGAATGAAATGTTGGGGCGTCTGTGAGTGTATTTCAGTTCATAGACGCACGCGCCCCCAAATTTCATTCCACTGTACCACGCACGCCGCTGCCCGATGCCCGACTGCGAGCGACCAACTTCACCTAACGGTCCACGGACACAGTTCCAGATGGCTGGCAGCGGTGAGTTGCTTGCGCCACGCTGCCCGCCTCGTCGTGTCTGGCCTCTAGGTAACGGCATTTCCATGCTGCTGCCTCTCCCACGGTGACGTAACCACACAGTTATCAAAACCAACAGTGTGTACGCGATACTCTTTAGCTCTGTCCTAGCAATCGGATGGAAGCAGTGATGGGTTCTATTCCCCATAAGAATTAATGTTCACATGAATGTGCCGTTTTACTACAACTACAGTACGATTTCAGTACGTGAAAGGGTACCCCCGTGTAAGTAAAAAGTTCCCTAAAACCAATGACATATTAGTAGATTAACCTTTCAGCGGGCGCGCGTAAAATGTTCACACGAGCAGGCGCGTGTCGTAAATTTTACGACATTCAATGACTCTTGAAAAAAATTAAATTATTGTAGAAGAATGGAATTTTATGTCGCATTATAATATCTAAGAATGATATTTACTACCAAAAAATATATCCGTTGTTAAACGTTCGTATTTAATATCAAAAAGATCTTGTTCCGATCCAGTATCGTTCTGATGCTCGTCTATATTTTCAACATTCGTTTACTGTCACTGTCACTATCCAATTCATGATCTTCCTTCGATCAGACAGCTCTTAAAGAATATTCGGACTTTCGTTCACATGAATTCTTTATTTGAGCATTTTACAGAAAATTTCGATTAAGCCAAATTATTATACAATATTTTAGCACAACAGCCAGCGCGCAGCGTAAAGTTTACGTCACCATACACTTCTCCCGAATAGAGCGTTACAAAAACTGAATATCGCGTGCAAACTAAACAGTGGTGGCAGGAATGCATCACTAAAGATACCTGCAAGGAATACCAAGAACGCAGAAGTCATTGACAACAATGAGTAGACAGCAAAACAAAAAAAATTTGCTATTGTCGTAAAATTTATGACAGCGCGCCCGCTGGAGGGTTAATATGACTAAGATAAAAATAAATTTGTTGAACAGTTTATTCGCCCCCCATTCGACCACCATCACCGTCACCATCACTTTTCCACAGCCGAAAATGTTTTTTTATAATTTTTGTTTTTTTCATCAACTAAACATTAGCTTTTCTAATTAAAAAACATACAAAATTTAAAAATTATTTTCACAAAGAATACTTTTACTTTTCCGCTTCACGAAGTTCTTCGAAGAAAGTTATATAAACGTGTGGCGGAAAACGTCGAATTTTCGCCAAAAAAACAAAAAAAACTTATTGTCGAGCTCTGGTAACGAAAAAGTTGATAAATCCTGTTGCTGAATTTAGAAACAAAACTCTAAGACGTGGTGTAGCATTCAAATAATTTTCTTGTTGTTGGTTCGAAAAATCGATTGACGATCCGTCCGTCCGTCTGTCGGTCCGTCCGTCCGTCCGTCCATCTGTGCTCAACGCTAGCGCCTAAACAGTTCAGCCAATTTCCTTCAAAATTGGTATTCCCCAATCGATCTGAGTGAACTTGTGACTATAGGATTTTCAAACATATATTTTAATTTTTGAGGGTATTTCAGATGAAGCCTCAAAAACATTTTTAAATTTTCTCAAAAACAGCATCAAATATTTTGATCAAACTGTCTTCGGATTGAGTAAAGAACGCTTAAGAAAATGCGCGAGGGATCATGTTCATTGAAATCACAGATATTTGACAATTGAAAAATTTCAATTTTTTGGGGGCGCCTTGCTTCAGCCATGATATTGAGAATAGAGATTTTTCCTCATTGAAATATGTTCCTTAAAGGCGGAACTTTAAATAAGTTCATATTTCCATTTTTTTAAATGAGTAGTTTCCGTATAATTTTGCGCGCAATATAGGCAATTTTTCTGAAAAAACATTGCAATTTTTACTTTCACGTATACGTACGTATATAGAGAGTAATATACGTAGTATAGGGAAAGTGATGTAAGCTGCTGAAAATAGATTTCGAGATTTCAACAGAAATACCCAATTTGGGATCCCCTGAAACCGAAACAATGTTGTTTTTTTTAAACTTCAGTCCGTTCGTTTCGTCCGTCCGTCTGTCTGCCTGTCCGTCCATCTGTCCCTCTGTGAACACGACTACCGCCCAAACCATACGTAGGAGTTATTTTCCACAACTGATATTCCCCAGTCGATATGGCTCGACTCGAGGCGATGCGATTTTGCGAACTTTTCTGCAAAAATTGTGGGGACACCCCTCGTAGCCCCCCGGATATTTTCCAAATTTTCTCAAAACGACTCCAAATTTTTTTCTGTAAACTTTAGTTAGGGATAGTGCTAAATGTACTCTTATGAGATGACATAAACACAATTTTGCTCTATTCTTTTTTTCTCAAAAAGTACAAAAATGTAATTTTTTTTACTTCTCTCATGGTAGTATTTACATTAGCGGCGATTTGTTCACATCATTACATTTACAAGTATGTGTGCTTGAATTAATATCATACAAAGTTTCTCGAGAACTCCAGTGAACCATTTCCAGTGAAAAATATCTCAAAATGATTCTTTTCAGAAACGCTCAAACGCCATTTTCTCATAAATGGCTCCAAATGTTTTCTTCAAACTTTTCGAACGGATCAAAAAAATTGCCACTTAGGACGAGGTTTTACTGTTCTTAAATATTCTTAAAATAACATTTTCATTCTATTAAGAAACCTAAAAATTAAGAAAAATGTTAAAGAAAAGGATTTTGGGCGGCGATAGATGGTAGCAAGAGTATGTTGCCATTCGTGTAACTAGCCAAAGGAAATAAGACTAATATGGGAGGGTCTGTGCCATTCTGTAGCACCACTAGTTTACATAATATAGAAACCCAATAGATTTACAACACTTTCTCATATTATAATTTGTTTTGTTATTACTAGAAAAACCCGGCAGACGTTGTTCTGCCCTTCATCTCCCTCCATCACCCTTTCTCACACTCTTTCCCTCCCTCCCATACCCTGTCTCTGTCTGTCTGTCTCTGCCACTCTCTGTCCCTCTCATTCGCATTTAATTGCAGATTCTGCACATCTCTGAGCAGGTGAGGTAATATCGGGAAGCGCCGGACCAGCAAAAATGTAATAGAATGTTCAAGAAGGTTTCATCCTGAAGATTACGGTGTGAGAAACATTTCTTTCTGCCTCAAAATATTCGGCCTTTTTATGATGCACTATTGTAATAAACATTTTTGAAAGTGGTCAGGCGGAAGAACAGGATAAATGGCCTGAGCCTCGCCACCAATAAAGACATTTGTTTTTTATTTATTCTGTAGCACCGAACATGCGACAAGAAAGTGAACATTTCAAAACAAACAAAATTGGTGATAGCGATTTTTGCTTTAAACAAAGTCTGTTGTAAAAAATCAGCCCCTTAAAAAAAGTCAGTAAGTTTTTTTAAAAAACGAACTGATTTCGCTTAATTAATGTCTGAAATTAATGCAAGTTCTAAAAATATATTTTCTCAACATCCGCACCAAATATATTCATTAAATTTCCTCCTCGTATCAAACAGCGTGCAGTAAATAAATAAATAAATAAATAAATGAACTAGTGCTATAGAATGGCACAATCTTACTCGCACTTTCTAGTTTTCTAAACTCTTTAGTCTCGACTAGCTTTTGGGTTATCCCTTATTCCTTTCCCAACTGCCACCTTCTGCCGCTCAAAGGACATTTTTTACATTTTCTCAGTTTTTTAGATGCCTGGTGCCAGAACTGAAACCACAATACTACTATTACCGTTATAGAATTTCAAATCCCATGTCCTACCCGGATGGCCGAGATGGTTAATTGGCGAGTACGGCCTCAGCTGTTCGGAGGAAAGGTTCGCTGGTTCGAGCCTGGCTCGTGTAATATTGTTTGTCACAATTCTCTGCTGGCGCAGAAAATTATTGAGACTTCCAGAAACTTTATTGTAAACCATTAGAAGGAATTCTTAATACCATTAATAAAAATAAATAAACTGGAAGTGCCTGTAAGTGATTTTCGAATTTTGAACATTTAAACAATTTTTCACATCTCTTGTTGGATTTGTAAAACGTATTTACCATCAAATCAATTGTTGTCTTTATATGCATACGTATGAACCGATTCATATGATCGGTTCATCGGTTCATGGTTTACTTAAATCGGCTCTTTTATATAATAGCTAAACTCCGATACTGTGAGACCAATCTTCATGAAAGTTGGCACTTCTATGTTTTTTTCACCGAGAAGGTTTATGTGCTGTCAAATTTGTTGTAACATGGCGCTGTCGAACAAAACTAAATTTTTACGTCAAATGCAACCCTCAATACATTCGGTGGAATTTTGAATATGTATATTAAATAACTCCTAAACGATGCCCACATTTTTTAAGTGTGGGAGGGGAAAGAGGGAGATGAAGGACAGAACAACGTCTGACGGGTTTTCCTAGTAATGAATATATCTTCATTAAATTTTAATACAATATCACCAGTACCCATGGGGTCAACTTACATATCCCTAACCGTTTCCAAATCATTATTGCTTTCTCGCCTTATAAAGTTCTTCATAAGGAGAGAAAGTTATGTAATAGTGAGGCGGTAAACGGCTAATTTTCGCCAGAAAAACTCTTATTGCCCGTCTGTGTTAACGGAAAAGTGGACACGTGATGTCATTGTAGTACCACTGACCCGATGATTCGTGTCCTGATGATGGCAATTTTTTGCCAGATAGCTAGGTCGAGATCTGCTGTTGTGTGGAGGAGAATTCTAGCGGCTGGCTGCATTGATCGGTAACCTTCCGTGGTTTCTGTGATTTACTCCAGCCGAATGTCGGGATAATACCCTGCCAAACGGGCCACGGACCGCGCGCGATCTTTTCTTTACATTCTTTGTCATATCTAATAATTTTCTTATACATAAACATGCACTACACTACTACACATGCCGGGGGATCAGTTGGCAGCTTAGAGCTTGCTCTAGCTGGGGGATGCCCGTCTAGTGGGAGGTACCTGGTTGGCGAAAACCCCGCTAGTCGACGGTAGGTCGGAACTGGATTTAGCCGTCCGGTGGGGGAAGATCACCGCTACCTTCCGAAAAAAACATGTACTACACTTACGAGATTAATGGCTTTAGCAGTTGATGTGCCCGGAATCACTATCAATCAATCAATCTAACAGCTATTAAACTGCCTGTGAACAAGTGTAGTGCCTAAACCGTTCAGGTAATTTTCTCTAAAATTGACATTGATCTGAACGGACTAGAAGCTTTGGGAGTTTCTAACGGATATTTTGATTTTAGAGGTTTTTTACATGAATCTGGTATTTGTCTATTCATGCCTCTGCGGGAGTTCGACCAATATGGCGCTTGTGTGGCGTAGTGCGATGAATGCCCGCAATCTGAGGATCTGAGTTAAGGATAAATGTACCAAAAAAACTTGTAGGAATATTCAATAGATCGCAGCACTATCGTAAGGAATTTACTTTACCGAGAACATCTGAACAAATGGTCCGACTTTCGATCTGTAAACGGCATTTGACTCCTTTTTAAAATAGAATTTACGCTACGAATCCCTTTTCCACACAAATTAACAGAAACTCGTTTTTTAAATTGTTCTCGTACTTCCGGGAACAATTTAAAAAATGTGGGCTTATAGCGCGATGGCGACAAGCTTCCTGAATCCAACGCCGTGTCAATCATGCAAATCGGACGAATAGGAGCGTCGTAAAGTGAAATTTCGGAAAACACCTCACCCCACTCCCCCTTCCACGCCGCCGCACAGTGTGTAATTTTGGCCATCTACGGGGCAGAAAGTCAAATTTTCAACTTGACCAGAACGTGTAATTTGTTATTTATTTCAGTAGAAGGATGTTCAAACCACATGGCAACGGTATAGATTTCACTAGAAATTCTCCGAAGTACAGGAAATGCTTGTCTGAACATGTATCAACTCGTCCGTGGCGGCACCGCTTGGATTCAATCATTTCAGTGCAGCGTTTTCGCTTGTCCGGTGCGTGTGTCTGATGATATATTCAAAGTCCCAGCTATTTCAAAAATTCAATCTGTATAGTTTTTTCTTTCCATTGGTACCTTTGGTTTTTGAAATCCATTTTCCAACAACTTGTAAGGACCTCTTGAAAAGTACGTACTCTTTATCTTACAGGAAACACAATTCCAAAAATTAATCGAGGGTTTTAGTTTAGAGAACCCTGGAGAACCACTTTGGGACCAAATTGGTATTCAAGCAGGTACTTTTGGGAAGCCAAACATTGAAAAAAATGTTGCGAATTGTTGCGAATGTATTAATTTTTCCATTATTTACAGAATGTTGCATTCGTTTTTCCGGAGGGCACTCTTCGAAATATGGGTTACAAAACATAAAAATGCAAAGACAGGTGCTTTATTCGCACATACTTTGCAAGAAATGAAAAATGCAACAAATTTGGAGAGTGCTTTACAGTGTGTAAAAACACAAAGTAAAGAAATTTTGCCAAACACTTAGTATTACGTAGGAGAAAATAGGGAGGTATAAAGGACGTTTTATTCGTTTCAATTCTTCTTGTCTCGATGGGGAAATAATATTTGAAAATATTTCCGACAATGCCCACATTTCCAGAATTAGCAGAAACTTCCCGTACTGTAATTGGCCGGCCATTTTGTTGATTGTGCTCCGAGAACTAAGAGGCAGAAAGTTAAACACCACCTACATTCAAGCAGTGAAGTGCCAAGAATGGCCGTAGGCATGTAGTTCAGGAAAGAAAGGAAAAGGGATTCGGCAGCAATAGTATCAATTATCCACTGCATCACCAAATCGAGAAACTGTTATTAAGAAGGCTTGATGGTCCTTGTTTCAGAAATCAGAGCTATAACCGAACAGGCGCTGACGTGAATGGTGCATGTCTATATGTCTAGTCGCCATTATCAACTTCTACGTCAGCAAGCAAAAATATTAAATGGTAAATTTTGCCCACATTATAAAGTGAAAGAATCCAAAACACTATACACAAGCTGCTGTGATTACACAAATCTCAGCAGAAATACCTGTGCAGTCACTTATTGACCAAACAATTCATCTTTTTCGTCAAACCCGAGAGGTGTTTGAGAAATTGCGATGGACAAAAAATGTAATATTAGCATTATCATGAAATGGGGCTGTGATGGTACGGGACAGAATCGATACAAAAAGAGGTTTCCTCAGCAACATTTCAGTGACGAAAGTTTTTTTTTTTGGTATTTCTGTTCCTTTGGATATGCACTGTGATTCGGACAATTCAAAATACGTTATTTGGAAAAATCCTTTCCCTCTTCCACTAAATTCTGCAGATTAATAAAATTGGTGTTTTCAAAAGACCTCCAGAATCGACACTATTACACAATATGCTGAACAGATTTCTTATTACGTCTGATCCATGTACAGCTAGTTTACGGGTTCCTCCAAAACACAGAAAGAATAATATTAATGAATAGGTTTTGATTTTCTACTAATTGATCAATCACCAGCAGATACAGATGATCAAGGAGATTCTTCTGATACCATCAGTGATTCTGAATAAGTTCATTATTTTCATATGTGCGGTTCGTGTTTCAGCACATGTTTCTTGTATACTTCTCTCGTATTTTCGTATATATTGTCTAATGTATGATTTCATTTTTTATGGTAAAAATTGCAATACTGTGTCAAAATTATGTGTATATATATATACACACACATTATTTCTCTATTGTTCTGTAAAATCAACGTACAATTTTATTCTATATTAACGTATTTCAAATACTAAAAATGTTGTTCTAGCGAGTTGTATTGTATAAAATTTGTAATATTTTAGCTTTTTGAATAATTTAGTAAATTATAAACTGATTTAATCGTGTTCAATTCTTTAATTTTTGCTATTAGACTTTCTGCCCCGTAGATGGCCAAAATTACACACTGTGCGCCGCCGCGGCGGCCCACATCATCCGCCCGGTGGGGGAGGGACCGCTCCCTCAACGCCGAGACAGCAGTACTAATAGTCCCGGCGGCCTGCAACGGACGGGCAGGCAAGGCAGGCGCTACGTAATGAAAATATTTACGAAATGAAAGGCTAGTTAAAGAATTACATTTTTGTAATTTTTGAAAACACAAAAGAATAGAGCAATATGGCGTTTATGTCATCTCATAGAGTACATTAGCCACTATCCTTTCCAAAAGTTTAAAGAAAACAATTGGAACCGTTTCTGAGAAAATCTTTTTTTTGTAATTTTTTAAACTTGCACATATTGCCCGCAATATTGCGCAAAAACTACTAAAAGTTTCAAAAAAATGTACATAACCTTATTGAAAGAACTAAGTATGGAGAACAAATATTTTAAGGAAAAATCTCTATCTTCAATTTTGTAGTTGTAGGCAGGCACCGAAAAAATTCTTACTTTTGCAATTTTCCAAAAATCAGAGTCAACAATGAAATTAAGTTCTACGCCACCTTTATAAGCGTATTTTACTTTATTCTTAGAATTAATTTAAGAAAAACATTTGGAGTCATTTTTGATTGATTGTTACTGACTTCGGGCGCGTCAATTACTGGTCTTTAGTTCCGCAAGTGTAGGGCATGTTTATTTCGTCGGGAAGTGGAGGTAATGTTCTCCGCTGGATGGCGAGATCCGGCGCCGACCTTCCGTCCACTAGCGGAGTTTCCCCAACCAGGTATCTGCCACCAGCGGGGCACCATCCCAGCAAGCTCTAAATCACCGACCGATCTACCTGTCGGCTTGCGGGGTTCTTTCCCAACCAGGCATCTTCCACCAGCAGTGCACCGCCCACAGCAGGGACAAGTCACAATCCTCCCACTGGTCTCCCAGCATGTGTGGTAGCGTTGTGCAAGTTAGTGTAAGTGTGTGTGTGTGTGTGTGTGTGAAGATAGGACAAGGAAGAGGAAGGAAAGATCGCGCGCGGTCCGTGGTCCGTTTGTTAGGGTACTGCTCCGGCATTCGCCTGGTGTTGATCGAAGAAACCACGGAAAACTACCGATCAGAGAAGCCGACCTCTAGAATTTTCCTCTAGACAGGGACTGAATTCAACCTAGCTGACAAGCTAGTGTCGAAAATTCTGCCGCCGTAGGGAATCGCACCTAGGACCTCTAGGTCAGAAGCGTTGCAGTGACATCAGTTGATGCACTAAGCCACCTATCCTGGTTGCCATTTTTGAGAAAATGTTGAAACTGTCCCTGGGGCTTAATATAAAGTACACCCAAATATTAATGATTGTTTTTTAAAACCGCAGACTCAGGCGAGATCGACAGGGGTTTATTTAGTTTAGCAAAAATGTTAGGCATAGTTTAGGCGCTAGTGATGTTCACATACACCAGACAGACAGACACAGACAGAGGGACGGACGAACGGACGTTAAAAACACACACACCCTTTCGGTATCAGGGGACCCCAAAACATGTATTTCCGTTGAAATCTCGAAATCGATTTTCCGCAGCATTACATAACTTTCTCTAGACTACGTACACGAGAAAGTAACTAGTGGTGCTACAGAATGGCACAGAATTTCCCGTATTAGTTTGCAATTTCCTATGGTGTCGGCTAGCTATTCAAACTTTATCGTAGTAATTTTTTCTATTTTGTTGGCATGGGCTAGCTTTATGGTCTTACCCCATCTTGCCACCTGCCGTCTAACGCAGCCCTACATTTTTGGAGGTTTTTTCAATTTTTCGGTTTCCTAATGGTAGATTCAAAATATTGCTTTTAGAATATTAAAGAAGACTGAAACCTTGACCTTTACGTCAATTTTCATTCAGTTTTTAAGAAAAGGCTGTTTAAGCGTCTTTGTCTGCGAAATATGAAGCCCTTATTCACAGGAATCTTGAGGGATTTTTAAAAACTTTATTGGAAGATATTTTAAGCTCTTCCACCCACAAATGCAATAATGTTTAGAAATCGCTGCGAATTGCAAGGCATGCGAAATATTTAAAAAATTCATTTGTGTAAATTTATGAAAAAACGAACAAAATAATACAACAAAAACTTTTTGTTTCCTTAGACAGTGCATTTCTCACTATTCATACAAAAAGTTTGAACAAAAAAATTGAACAAAAAATTTGAACAAGAAATTTGGAACCGTTTTTGAAAAAATGGCGTTTGAGCGTTTCTGAAAATGCGAAATTTCGAGTTCGTTTCCAAAGAAAACTTTTGAGTTTTCGAAAAACTTTAAATGATATAATTTAAAGTATATGTGCTCATAAATGTAATAGTGTTAACAAATCGCTGATAATGTAAATATAAACGACGTTACAGGACAGTCAAAAAAGTTATACATACATACATACGAAAAATATAAAGAAAAAAATTGGAGCCATATTTGAGAAAATTTTGAAAATATCCGGGTGGATTCGTGTAATGTATCTCCAAAAAGTAATGAACGTTTCTGAAAATCGCAGAACGTCGACTCAGAGTAGATCGACAGCTTCTTTTTTATAGTTTGGAAAAATTCGTACGCATAGTGTAAACGCTAGTGTTGTTCATATACATCAGACACACGGACGGACGTTTTTGCGTCAATCAATTTTTTTGTATTAAGGACTCACAAAACATGGATTCTTCACATACACCACGAGTTACAGGAAGTAATTTACTATACAGCAAGAGGATTTATCCACATTTTCGTTACCAGGACTCGGCAATGAGAGTTTTCCTGTGCACGATATAACTTTCTCTTCGTACGAAGATTGAGAAGAGAGATAAAGTAAAATAAATGTTCACAATTTGAAATTCCATTAATAAAATATTAATTATATCGAATTTAGAAGTAACTACTTTTTTGTCAACTGTTTTTGTACTTCTATCAGCAATGAAAACAAAGAGACACACATAGAAAACTCAGGGACGAACAAAGTATCACGGTGAAGCACTCTGTTCGAAATCTTTACGTGCAGCAACTAGGGATGTCAGCAATTCTGAATTAGTATAAGACAAAATATGATCATTTCTAAAATATAAACACATATTTAAATAAAAACTATTTTTCAAAATAAATTAAATATATTTCCGGAAATAATTTCAAGAACATTTGGTAGATTTGTAAAACTATGAGAATGATTAGCAAATAATAAATATAATGGTAATGGTAAATATAATGGTAATAAATTAAATGATCAGCAAAATATGTAAAATACGTAATACATTACAAAATATGTAACGAGAAAGATATTTAACGAATTAGATATTTTGATAGGATTGCTAGATAACAAAATCAGAACAGTAGACAAAACGTATGTAATTAAATTAAAACCCGGACTTTAGCCATGAGATCGTCGAGCAGTACCACGAAAGAGACTTTTGACGTAACTGAAGATCTGTTTTCTACAAGACTAGAGAAGTCTATTTATCCGATTTCAGTGTATGATATGGCGTTAGATTCAGGGTGCATCTCGCCAGCGCGCTATTTTACCACTTTTTCAAATTTGTCCGAAAGTAAAAAAAACATTTTAAAAATTCGATATTTTACTTGGAAAAAGGGATTAACCAGGTGAATTTTATCAAGGTGACAAACACCGTTTTGAAATGAAAAATCGAGTCGTTGGATAAAAGAGCTCTTGCGTTATCCCTGCTTGTTCTTTCCGGTAGTGGAATGATAATGGAAGATCTTAGAAGTAAAATATATCTCAAATACGATGTGAGGAGATGGAATATGAGTGATATTTACACAATTAGTTTTTTAGTAATTTTCTTTTTGAAATCAATTCCAAATCGGAATCGGTATTTTGAGTGATACCTCAGACATTCTTATGATGGTATTCGAAGGAAGGCGGAATATGTAAATAAGATACTAGTTTTATACTACTATTAAAGATGATACGAGACCGTTTGCCCCTATTACAGAATCACTAGTTTCATATGTGGGGAAAAAATACATTGAGATGCGAAGTGACGGAAGCATAAGCGGAGTGCCTAGCTTGGGGTGAGTTTTTTTTCGAAATTTGACTTTCCGCCGCTCCTATTTATTCGATTTGCATGTTTGACACGGCGTTGTATTCTGGAAGCTTGTCGTCATTGCGCTATAAGCCCACATATTTTAAATTGTTTCCGGAAGTACGAGAAAAAATTAAAAGCGAGTTTCTGCTAGTTTTTTGGGAAAAGGGCTTCGTAACGTAAATTCTATTTTAAAAAAGAATCAAATGCCTTTCACAGATCGAAAATCGGACCGTTTGTTCAGACGTTATCGGTAAAGTACATTTTTGTAATTTTGGTGCTGCCACGTGGTGGCGGCAAATTGAACTAGTGTCGGTACATTTAGCCTTAAGCTAGGAACCGATTTTGAGTTCCCGGCTCGGCACGGAACCGCCCCGCGCGGCTCGGCCCCGCTCGGCCCGGCCTCTGACTCACAATTACGGCCGGTTCTCTCCGACCCGGCCCAGTATTGTTTGTTTGTAAACATTGTGCAAACAATGATTGATGAAGTTTTCACATTCTTTCTGTTATTAAAATTTACCGTGCAATAATTTTTTGCTTTACGCAAAAGAAAAAAATAATGATTTAATGCACCAATAAATGTTTAATGAATTTTACAAATTAATAATAATAATAATAACAATTTTAAAAGAAAAAGAACTCGATAAACGAAGTTAAGGATACATCTGTCACATAAATACCGAATTATATTTATTAATGTTAAAAAAACCTCTCAAGAACGAAAATTTCTCTGAGGCCCCTTTTCTCCCAGGCGACCTGTAACGTAGGCAAGACGCGACCTCTTCTGGATTACTGCTAATATACGAGACACAAATAATATCACGACAATTAAAACTGTTTTATACAGCTTTAACTTATACCAACAATGACAGGGAATTGTTTGCAATACTTCAGTGTGGTGCTCGCAATACATTGCTAGGAAGCTAGATGGAATTTCAAGAATCTATTGTTATTATAACTTGTAATAGAAACAATTGAAATGAATGGTGAGCACGAGCTCACTCGTCGACCATTCGACCATTAGCGCGTTCAGTACATAGTCGTACAGCAACAGTTCTAATCTAAGCAGTAGTCCCTCTTCATTAAAGACAGACTGCTTTCATGGATTATATAAAAACATATTCATCTCTTTAAAAAAATTTGCAACAAAAATTTTTAGGAAATTAATATGAAATAATTATAGGCGTTGACATTACCAACAATATTGTTTATTTGAATAGCACCGTTCGGTGACTTAGCCATCATCATCACTTTCTAGTACAAGAAATATAAACAAAAAGTTAAAACATGAGTCAAAACCAAAACAATAGGATTCGAAGATCTATGCAAGAAATTGAACTGAACAGGTGAAATTTTGTAACAGAGGAAAACACTTCCATTTTCTTGCATTGATTCAAAATTATTGTAATATTAAATGACATCCCCTTTTTAATTTCTTTCATTTCATAAAATGTTCGGTTTTAAAATTATTGGTAATCTTTGAAACCTAATGTTTTGTTTTTGACTCATGCTTTAATTGTTTATATTTCTTATACTAGAAACTGATGATTATGGCTAAGCCATCGAAAGCTGCTATTCAAATAAACTATTGTTGGCAACGATAACACCTATAATTATTTCGTTTTAAATGCCAATGACAATTTATTGCAAAACCATATGAATGTTTTGTTTTATGTAATCCATGTACATAAACTGTCTACAATCAAGTGGGACTATTTCTTAAATATTAATGACAACACAGTATATGCAAAAATATAACCAAGCAATAGTTCTAACATGGCAGTTCTGGAAAGTTTTCAGAAATTTGTTGCCACGCATTGTCCTTCTTCCTGCTATCATGATACCCTGAATTACTAGGATCATATAGAAATGAAATCTTAAAATTAAAATATGAGTCCTGCTTCTATTAACATTTCGTCAGTACTCATTTTAACAAAGTTCATGAAGTTCACCAATTTCACAAATGCCCAAGACAACACTCCGCGCTAGTACTGGCCGTCCGCTTCGACCGGATTTCATTCTCGGGGAGGCATTCCGGGCGGAGCGGTTCGGTGCCGAGCGGAGCTGAGCGGAGGTGGCAGGTAGCAGTAAACCACGCGAAAGATTTCGGCCGGGTCTGCGCCGGGCCGCGCTGGGCTGCGCGGTGCGGTTCAAGTGGGTTTCGTCCTTTAGTGTCTCGAAGCGGAAAAAATTGCTGATTGAAAACACTTTTGCTGGTTTATGCTGTAGTATAATATTACGTAGCATTTAGAAACAATGCCAGAAAGTATATGCTTTGGTAGCACCACTAGTTTGATTTTAGGATTTTGATTTAGGATGTTTTTGGAATGAATAGTGGTATATTTCATAGTTTTACGACCACTGTGGCATTGTTAAAAAAAAATTAAAAAACTGTGTTTACCCCTTGTCCGCCTTTAATACCACTTATATGTTTAAATATACTTTGAACATCAATGAAATAGTTCTGTACATTTATTTTAGTGTTTATATTTATATAAACATTTATTGAGAATTAATGAGAATGAATTATATGAGAATTAATTCTTTATTAATTTTCGTTATTTAGCTTTTCATTTTCGTTCAAATTCAAATTGTCGTGTTACTCAGATTATCACATCGAATATATTTAAATTCAGAAGTGGAAATTTGGATACTTTTAGGTCAGCGACTATAAAAATTAGTGAAAAATATTTTCTACTTCAATTTATTGTTTTGAAAGGTATAGCCAAAATGTATTGGATACGAGGTTTTACGCAGAAAATGTTTTGTACAGAATGCAATGTACTACTGCAGGTAGATTGCTTAACAAACTTTTAGCCATTATGTGTATTGGAACTTATCAAGACCTGCCTCATCAAAAGAGCACTAACAATATTTACCAGCAAAATTCGTACTCGGAGCAAAACAAAAGAAGTTTGTGCAAACCTTTTCTTACATGCACTACAAGCAGTATTGTAGTAAATGTCACCGGACATTTCAATGCGTATCAATGTAATGCTTAGAATGTTTGTTGGCAGATTTTCTTTGCTTTCTGTATTGAGGGAAGGTGACATTAATGTTTTGGATAGAGCTTCCGAGATGTGATGGGTCTGTTTAAAAAAAAGGGGGTTCGATATGCTTATGTCGGCTTTGAAAGGAAAGCGTAACCACATAACTACAATAGAATCCAATGAATCTCGTTTATTCGACAATTATTTCGATAGTACAATCAGTCGATGGTGTAATAGACACAGTCGATGGAGTCAAAATGGCAAACTTTTGCATCAACTACATAATGGAATCCTTCCAAATGGTGAATCATATTGCAAACACGCTTGTTTTCTTGAAAATACGTTTGGCAGTTTCTTGTTGAATATAATTATTATTCGAGTAAATTTGACACATAAAAACCTCAATACGTTAGCTGAAGAAATTGAAAAAGAAAATTGGAATTAAAAAAAATAACTTTTAAAGTTTTATCTCCAAATTAAGTTCTTAATTTTAAAGAATTAATGTCACAAGAAATGAAAATATTGTTTACTGGATCAAACTAGTTTAAGAAATCTGTTTCGCATTTAGCAAAAATGTTGTACGATGACGATATTTTACTGTGAAAACACGTTGCACTTTGAAGTATTCAACTTGATTTTTTTGTGATTGACTTACAATACGTGAAATAAACAATTTCTCTGGAATACGGCAGAGTACCCTAATCAATGATGACGAAGATTTAATTTTCATTAAACTCTGAAATTTCTTAAATTGCAAAAGTTAGAAATAATGTAAGAACATTTGTACTGTTTTACCACAACTTGTTCTATATTATATTATGCATTTCTTAATGTGTTTTAGATTAAATCACAAAAATTGATTTTAATGGCCTAACGAAAAAGTATTAAGGTGAGACGGTAGGCCCTATCCCATCAATGTTAAAACAAGCAACTTTGTGACCCATTTTCTCAGAAACAACTAATTAAATTTTATGGAATTTTGTACTACTACTAATGTATTTGTGGAATTATCAGATGGGTTTGGGAGTTACAAGATTTTAGAAAACACTACATAGCGTTCGTTTGGAAGCAAGTAAGCTGGTATTATTTTCTCGGCTACTACGAACTTACATAGTATATAGAAGATATTGGGTCATTCCACATTAAATCAGCACAGTTTTAATTAAAATTTTACCTCACCATTTTAGATTCAGATGAAATTTGACACATAGGTAGTATGAATGAAGAATAAGAAATTTACAAATTTTGAGTAAAATATTTCCACCCTTTTGTGATATACAGCCATGTAACATTTTTACAAAATTGGGTTCCCGAATTTTTTTAAATTGATGTAGAACCTCTCCAAAATTAGAATAGTTGATAAAGGTGTCACTTTCCAACTTTCTTTATGGTCTTTTATATGATATTCAACTCAACAGGGGTTAGATTTCAGAAGTTTTTTTTTAATTTAAAATTTTGATTTTGAGATTTTTCAAAATGCTTATCTTCAAAATTTTTTTAAAAATTCTAAAACAATTCTTATATGTTTTTGAACTGATCATGTAAGTACAAATTTGGGATCATTATAGGTTCTTCTGGTAATCTTTACTTAAAATGCACAATATTTACTTACGCTAGATTTCACTAAATTAAAACGCATTTCATTAAATTATAAGCCTTAATATAAACAAATTATTAATTTAGTGTTTTTGTTGGTGAGTGTGTAGTGTTTCATTATTATTATTATTATTATTATTATTATTATTATTATTCCATTACATCACGACTAAAGATGTTATGACTCGGCTGAATATAAAATCTACTCCAGGTTCCAACCAGCTACCTAAGGAGCAGATCTAGGGACTATCGGTGTCTCTACAATACTTTGCGCAAAATGTGGGCTGTTCCAAATAAAGCAATTTCTTGCACTTCCCAGTCTTTTGAATTACCTGGGAGTTTAGACAAGTTCTTAAACAAATTTTGCGGAACAAATCTGAGAGCTCCGATGACTATCGGTACGACCTGTGCTTTTACGCCCCCACATTCGGCTGATCTCGATTCCCAAACGTTTCTCTGCCTCCTTGGTAACGACTTTTTGATCGCAAGGTACAGCAACGTCGACAAGTAAACACGATTTGTTTCTCCAAATCTCGGATAACAATATCCGGTTTGTTTGCCGCTATCGTGTGATCAGTTTGAATTTGTTGGTCGTACAGTATCCTACACAATCCAACAGACGTCACCGGCTTTGGTGAGTGTTGTTGTTGTTGTTATTATTATTATTATTATTGCAAACATTATTTTTTATTTTATTGTCAATTATCAATTTTTATTTATTTTATTTATTTATTTACGTCAAAAACAGTTAAAAACTGCGTATGACGAGCTATGGGGAGAAGTGAATTTTGTGCACGTTTTCATAATTCTGTGGTCTCTATCCTAAACCATATTCTAGTCGAATTTTGAATTCATTTCAAATTATAAGCCTTAATATAAACAAATTATTAATTTAGTGTTTTTGTTGGTGAGTGTGTAGTGTTTCATTATTATTATTATTATTATTATTCCATTACATCACGACTAAAGATGTTATGTTAATTTAAAATAACTTCACAATAGTACCATTGACATAAAAATTAAATTTATTTTGCGATCGAGCATGCAGAAGGGATGTTTTCCAGGTATAGTTTGAATCAAAGCTGCATATTTATACTTGAAAGAATGAGTCACAAAATCATATTTCATTCACCTTAAATTTCGCCTCAAAATGTAAAATAAGTTGATCAGTGGATTAATTGGAGTTTTTAGGTTACATAACACCATTTTGCAAACTTTTGATGCATGTTTTTGCACTTTTTTGTGTTTTTACTGCACGAAAATCCGCTCTTTAATAATGAGTCATCCAGATATCTTTAACCAGTTCGGAATATACGTAGGGAAGTCAAAAAGTTTCTGCAATTTTGCCCTAATTGTCTTTAGTTTGATTCTACGGCTTTGTGGGTTGCGTAACAACTAGATGGGACCGTTGTCTCTGCCAGTAGGAGGTTTCAGCGTTATCTGATCAGTCAGTCTTGCACTGTTGTGGTGTAAATATGGCTACAGCACTCTCTGTTTGCACCAAAGAAGAAGAGCGTTGCGTGATCCGTTTTGTATGGTTTAAAGGTGTACTACGGGCGGAAATCCATAGCAAGTTTTTAGCACAATACGGGCACAATGTTCTACCACAGAGAGTGTTTACCAGTTCCCTGAACAGTGGTCGAACGAGCGTCAAGAAAGAGTGAAGAACGGCAGCAACTGAAGAAGAAAGAAGCTATGGGGTCCAAAACGACTCAATGAAGAGCACAAGCGCAATCCTGTAAGAATTGTGTGTTGAAGCATCCTGTGCAGAGTTCCTATCTCGCCCGTCGGAATATCATCTGTTTGGTCCGTCGATTCTGTTCCGATTAACAGTTCAAAGAAGCGGTGCATACGCGCCTTGCTGCACAATCAAAAACCTTTTTTTCAGAAGGTATCGGAAATCTTGTGCAAAGATGGGTCAAGTGTATAGAAAAGAATTGTGACTTTGTTAAAAAATGACATCAATAAAAATTGTGTATTCTTCCTGTAATAAATTATAAACATTGATTGCGGATACTTATTGACTTACCCTCGTATCATGTCAAATTTCCCTTTTTGTCATTGTCGATTTGTTTATATTATGAACCCAGAATCTGAGCTTTCTTCCACTCCTTGCCTCATTTTCCTCTTCCACTATTAACTATTTATACAAAGCAATTATTTGATTACTTAACATTATCAAGCCCTCACGCAAAATATAAAGGCACGGTCAAGGAGCCCAACTGACATCGACACTTTCGGAAGACTCCGTACTGACCTGCCCTGGCCAAGTGCATGCAACACACATAAAAGATGCCGTCTGTGCCGTACCGACCCAGTGCGCGCTCAGCTTAACTTCAAAAATGAAAGAAAAAAAGGGCTCAGAAAATCAACCCAAAATATGTTGAAGAAATGAAGAAATCCGTTTTTAGCTTAAGAGGTGCACTGGCAATACGCTTCACGGACTACGTGCTGAATAATCATCTAACAGCCCTGCTTCATGCTGAGGAGACTGAGGATTTCATTCAAATTTTGTTTTGCGATATTTGGCGAGTGTTTTCGAATCAAATATCCCACTGTACGACCATCGGGCTGTACGATTTTCGAAAATTTATTCTAAAACATCAGATCTTTAAATTAGGTCACGTACAATTTTTTGAAAAAACTAGTAGTTTTCGCGTATTTCTGCTTGACGTTGCTTGCATTTATATTTTTCAAAACGACTTCAATGTTGTTGTTTTTTTTATTTTTACCTATGGCGATTGTAAAAGAGGCTTAAAAATGGCGCAGGTCTCGTTTTCGCTGAACTTTCTGAATTTTCGAAATCACAAAAGTTAGAAATAATACCAGAAAGTATAAGTTGTTGTAGCACCACTAGTATAATAAGAAAAAATGTTTAAGTTAACATCAAGGTAAAACACCCTGGACCTAGACAAGTGACGGGGAACACAAACTTTATTAGATATAATGAAAACTAAAAATTCTAATCGAATATTTTTACTTTGAATTAAAAAAAATGTATGTCTTGGTAACATTTTTTGAAAAATCGATATTGAACAGCAAAATACAACTTCAACAGCAATCGATTTCATTTCTCCAGATTTCATTTCTCCAGACATCGATTTCACATCAACTACTGTGAAAAGTCTCGAAAGTATGCTGCATTTTATATCCCCGGAGGTGGCGGAGGTTCCACGGTAGAACGTGAGATCCAGCGCTGACCTACACCGATTCCCTCCCTAGGTATCTTCTCCACCGGGACTCCGCCGTATCAGGAATATGGCTCCTTGCAAATTAATAAATACAGTAATCCCTCGACATCCGCGAATTCCGAACATTCGCGATGACAGAAATGCTACCGGTTTTAACATTCTCGACTTCAACATTCGCGAGGGCGTCTTTCGGTCGTACTACATTTTTTGGGGGGAGGGCTAGCACATTGCATTTCCTGCATTTCATCTAGGAAACGGAACCTGGCAGACGTTGGAATTTACAGTATCACTCTCTGCAGAGAATGTAAATTTTTGCAAAATTTAAAAGTTGAAATGCCAATTCACATATATGGAATAATACAGTTATTGTAAAATAATTCCATTGAGTTACGTCAAATTGGAAAGAAGGATTTTGCCCATATGAACAGAGAAGCCATTCAGAATCTGTACAACTCATTTTAATGACCTCACTGACGAGAAGCTTCGGGAAAACATCAGTTAGCAAAACCTCCTCGAACGTAATGATGAAGGAACAGAAGTGAAACTGCGTCCTGTAGCAACATCAAAGTGAAAACTGTTAATGGCATTCTAAAACTTCAACAAGCGCTGGTGGAAAGGTCATGCAAATAACTTCGAAATTAAAGAGAGAAATAGAAGCAGCAACTCTTCCATATTTGGATATTAGAACAACGAAGGGGGTGATGAAACAAAACAATAATCAAATCCTATATTCAATCATTTTCAACTTTAAAATAAGTTTCAAACATTGTTTTATTTCTTCGTTTTGGTATGTTAATTTTTTGCAGGAACGCTTACACAGTTGTCCTACAATTGATTGTCAGATATTTTTTCTTTCTTTTTTAAACAGTTTTTCGATATCCAGGAACCTAACCCATTTTCCTTCATTAAAAGATAGACTCGACATTCGCGGATTTAATATTCGCGATGTTTTGGGGGAACCTAACTCTCACGAATGTTGAGAGGTTACTGTACGTAATTTTTTATTTTTTCAATTTGATGTGTAATTGTCGAGAAAAACAAGTGTTTAACGTTTTTGCTTCTTTTGATTTTTGCCGATTTCATCATTTATCACGAAACGGAAAAATGTAGATCCAAAAGGTACCTTTTGGATCTTTTTCCGTTATATATATATATATATATATATATATATATATATATATATATATATATATATACAGGTGTCCGGGGAGGAAACGTCGAAACTTCGAAAATAAACTCTTAAGACAATTCTTAGCATATTTTGTCTCATAAACTACTTGGATATTCCGAATGGTTGAGCCGCAGTGAGCACTGAAAAGTTGGTTTGAAAAATTGATTTATAGGCAAAAATTCGCATTATGGAAGCATAGAAACACTTCAGAAACATATAAATTGTTTATTATTTACAAAAGAAATGAATATATTTGTTCAGAAAGAAAAATTAAGCGAGAAATAAAAAAGCACCCAATTTACACAATTCGACTGCTTTTTTATTTCTCGCTTAATTTTTCTCTCTATATATAATGATCTCTCATTATATATATATATATATATATATATATATATATATATATATATATGGGAAAGGAGCCAAAGATTACGAAGAAAATATCGCGCGCGGTCCGTGTTGTTTGTTAAAGTACAATCCGACATTCCTCTGGTATTGATCGGAGGGGGGCTACCGATTATCACCAGCGGTTGAATTCGTCTTGGCTTTGTAACTAAAATACTGCCATGAGCCCTAATACCTCCCGGTCAGCGACTCAGCAAAATGCTGACACAGAGCAACCGTATACATTTACAGGAGTCAAAATATGTATAAATTTAATCTTCAATTAAGACAAAAAACGTACCCCTTGTACTTGATTTCATTCAAACCTGTCTCTAAACCCAAATAGTGAGAACAAACTGAAATTTTCAGCTAAATAGGTCGAGTGTTTTTTGAGTCCATGTGGAACACTCATACAAACATTGTATTCACATAGATATATCATTTAGTACTTGAATACAACACATTTTAACAAAAACTATATTATAACTTTATCAGAGGTGATGTACCTTGATCCGGTCCAATGTGCAATTCTTTGATTAGGTTCAATGTAGATCTCAAATGCAGATTAGGCTTAAAGTTGTTTTAAACACGTTTTTGATTCTAAAATAATACTTTCAACAGGTGAAAGAAGTTTTATTTCTTCCTAGAAAATCTCTGGAACTCTCATCAACTCCATTAGTTTAGTTAGTGTCCATTAGTTTAGTCCATTAGTTAGTTTGTGTCCATTGGAAAACTACTACTCTGTGTGCTTTCAAAGCACCGCAATAAGATGAATCCTCAGTCACACATCCAAAATGCAACACCTTCCCCTATTAAAATTTTCCTTGTATACTCAAATTTCATGATTTTATTTGTACTTAAATTCAATAGTTTTAACACATTAATTATAATAACTTTTTTTTGTTAAATAACAAATTATCTCAAGTAACACTAAAATTTTAGATCTGAACATCAAACAAGAGATTAAAAGACAAACGTTAATTCATTAAGTTGTAATATTTTCGTATATTTTTAAATTATTGACTAAAAAATAAGCGACTTTCCACTTCATCTTATTTCAAAGACAATCAAAAGTTTTAATCAAATAGCAGCACTGATACTGCATGATCAATTTTATATTATTATCATAAGAGTTGCTTTGCGGTTGGTGGACTCCAATTCGAGGTACTCGCAGTTGGTGGCTAGCATTTGCATGATCCATTGTTGCATCTTATCAATAATCACTCGTAAAAGAACGTTTGTTTAGTGAACAGTGGTTCATGGAAGGACTCCATGCTGCTTTATGTACATCAGGACATTTTTATAGTTTTTTTTTATCATATCACCTATTACTGTGAAAAAATGTACATTCAGTGAAAACATAACTCAATTTCTGCCATTATTTTAATGCGATGAATTTTATACTTCTTTTGAAATTTTATTTATCACTGGTACCTCGAAATGTTTAGTCACGACACTCTAATAATGACAACCTAAGCTACAATTATTCGTTGAGAGACGAAGTTGGAAGTGGATCTGTTTCAGATCACTTAGTTTTACTCTTTTCAGATCACTGCCATTTTACTCTTGATCAGTTTTGCTTTCATTAAGAATATTATGTTACTTTTCAATAAAAATGTATTCAAATTCATGATATAATATTCTTATTTAACTTTTCATACGAATTCACGCCTTTTAAATCCCAGTAAGTGGTACACGCACCTGAGCTTGTTAATGTCGGTATTGAGGGCTAATGTTTTCATCAAATTAACATTATCACATAATACTTGAAAAGCTTTTTCCAATTCGGGGAATAATTTTTCAGTTACATAATAAATATGTATTGAAAGACGACATTTGAGTGAAAACAAGCCTTATTAATTGAGATTAATATTATACTAGCTGGTCACGAGTAGATATCTAGCTAGTAATAACAAATAGTAAAAAGCACTGCTATTTCTTACGTGAACGGTCTCTAACGGCAAATTGGAAAATAAACATCGTCATTCTAGTTGTCTAAAGTATGTCTTTTTACCCAAAAAATTCTCCTTTGCACAAAATTTGCTACATTTTAATTGTACGCTGTACTTTTCCAAGGCAATATCTATGTGTGAGTTTATAGTAAACCGACCATTAAAACCTCACTACTATAATAAAAGAAAAACTAAAATGGAAAAAAAATTCAATGAACATAGAGCAAATTCGTTTGACAGATTTTATTTATGAAAGTCCCATCTCATCAATTTCTTAAGACTAAAGAACGTGAGAGCATTTGAGAATTCTGCTATTCTCAAATTGAGAAAATAAATGAAAAAAAGGTTTTTACGATGGATGTAATGAGTAGGGCCCAGATGTTTATGACATGTCATATTTTTTCTTTGCGTTATTTCCATAGAAAGTGTAAGATAAGTATGATTTTATCTACAGTGACTAATATTAAGCAATTTTCACGTGTCATATAAGGACATATTTTTTAACCCTTTGGTCATTTGCCGTTAGTTTTTCATATTATGTTAATATTTTTTATGAACTTTCGTTTTTTGTCATATTCGTATTTTTTGTTCTTTTATCAAGTATTCCATTTTCGCATACTTGCTTGCAGTCGTCTCAAAGAGGTTTTTCATACCTCCTAATTGTTATCTAATTTCGTAATATTTTTGTTATAGATAAATGTCTGTCTTTCCTATTAATATATTTGTATGTGAATTACGCGGATAAGCTATATGAACGGAGAAGAAGAAAGCGTAGAAAGTACCAGATGCGAAGGAAGTATTAGTTTAATTTTGTCAGGTTTTGTGACAGGGTCAACAGCTTTTTAAAAAAATATTTAATAACTTTAGCAAGTAGAATTGTCTTCACGGGGTGGGAAAGGGTTGAATGTGCTAGATTTTAAAAGTATATTTTCAATTTCAAGTATTTTCATATTTAAACAACGAAAATATTTTCAATTTTTCGAAAATGCAACCAAAATTTTCATATTTCAAGTCATATTTATGGCCATATTTTCATATTTTTTAGGTCATAAATGATTGCATATTTCTCACATTTTTAGGTCATAAACAACGGGGCCCTAATAATGAGTATAAGCTTCAGATTTTTAGAAAATAATTGAAAGTACATCCTGTAGTTCGTACGCCGACCAGAAGGTACGTCCAAAAGGTAACATGAATAAGGAACCCTCACATATAAAAACACTTGTTACCTTGTGAAGCCATGCCACCAGTAGAGAGTTGAAAAATGGAGATAATCACGGCCACTCTTAAGATAATCGTATTCCCATTGGTCATGGTAAGGATTTTTAGCGCTCATTCACACACAAACAATAACACACATTGAAGACACTTGTGTATAATAATGGCTAGGTCGCCATGGAAACCATAACGTGGTGGAGTGTAGATGCGGGACACCGCGGCACGTGTAGATCCTGGCCACAACGGCACGAGACTACGTACCTCAGCTCGCCCGTTCCTGCTCCCGCGTCCCCCCGAAGAACCCAGGTAAGAGGTGAAAGCCGCCTGGAGTCACGTGGCCGCCGCAAACGTCACACTTCGTGAGTCGGGTTTCATTCGAAAGTAACGGAATATTTTGTTGTTTTTGGTGCGATCGGTCTGATGCTGTTGTCTGTCTGCCCTATTCAGAGGTTATCAAACTGAACCGGCATAAACACATTTCAAATAATGATAATCCCTAAAGTGTATGTTCATGTCGAGTCGTTAACTATCATGATACTCCAACATATGAAATCAATAAGGACTTGGTGAACTCATAATATTCTTATATCTAAAAAAATAATATGAAATATTTAATTTGCAAACATAATGTAGCACATAAAGATGCCTCCGGGAGATTTCCCTGGAATTCAAAATGAAATCAATAATTATTTTTCTTAAAAGTATCTCAAACATAAAGTTCAACTGTAGAAGAAACGCAGTGTTTTAGTCCCAGCGCTTGCGTGACACTTACTGAACGATCCTGCTACTAATAGACGCCTTCCATCAATCTCCATCATTTCGAAATTAATAAAGGCTCTGTCCGGACAAGAGGGGGGGGCTTCCGGCCTTAGTTAGCAATTCGACTCTGATTTTTCCCACATGTTTGGATGTAAAAAATATTATTAGTTTCAAAATATGATGCTCAAATATCCACATAGTAAGCGAAACATTTACAGCGAAAAAAACGTTTTTCGTGTTTAAATTAAGAAAATAATAATTTTATAGCATTTATTATATTCCTTTGCTTCTGATATGAACTTTGCCGTAATAATTGGTTAAAAAATTGACTTATAGATGCCTTTCAGTTCATAAATAGAGTAATGAATAGATTAAATTTTTTTTCTGTAAAAATGTTTACCAAAAAAATTCATTTTTTTATAAGAAATCACCTAATTCATAAACTTCCAGAAGGAGTTTCGGATAGTGCTACTTATGAAATATAGACAATTTCATATGCTTTTGATTGCTCCAACCGGCCAATGTCTAGGATTTGATTTACGACCTGGCGGGCCGATTTTGTAACCATGTTTTTTGTTTTACTATTTCGGTGTCTTAAACAATATAATATGGTTTAATATGTATATAAAATATGTAATACTGTCAAAATTGATAAAATATAATAGAAAATGACTTAGTATTGTTGTAAATCTTTATTATAGATCGAATAATATTCATCGAATTCAAAATACAAATTCTTTATATGTTATAAAATAATAAATCACGAGCAAATTGGTCAAGTCTCTTTGCCAGGAGAATGTTCGTTTACATTTTCTGGATTAAACTGGAGTTTGAAAACGTTTCTACAACAGATAATAGTTTATTATGAAGCTGATGGTGTAATAATTAAAACTTTTGTCCCATAATGAACGGTTTCTACAACCCATCGTTGTTTTGTAATGTGTCGTGATTCGTTTGATTCTTCTGCAGTCAACTGATTTCTTTTACCTTTTAATGCCAGCATAAGTACAATAAAAACATTATCTAATTACATTTGTTGTACGTCCCGAAAACCTCGACCGAATATAAAAACATCGCCTTTCTTCAAAATTTTGCTTATACCCTTAGGAATAGACAGCACATGCTTGAGTATATGAGCATCATTTTGAGTTCCTAAATATGGATCACCGATTTCTACTATATACCCGTCAGTAGTGCAAATCGTAAACGGTTTGCTTAACGGATCTTTTTTCTGCTCGGAGAACGATTTTCTCTGGTAGTTATTATTTGCACTTTTTCATGCCTTATATATGTACCGTCCATTATAAGCATCAATCGATCTTCCAAATTATGCAAAACTTGTACATAAAAATTTTGCATAATTAATGCATAATTGCATAAGGGTGAGGTGTGATTAGCAATAAGATCTTCTCTGTTACAAGCATCGACGCCAAACCCATATGGTAAAACATTTTTTTCTGAAATGACTCCATAACAGATTTTCAGAAATACCATACAATTTGATCGCTTTTTAAACCCAGAATTGATGCTAAGATATTATTCGAATTTCCCATTTTTAGTTTAAATAAAAAACGATTAAGGCCTGCAAAGATCTGTTTTTCGTGTTTCTCATAGAAGTTAACTTTTGTTGCAATCCTTGAATTTGTTTCCAGTTTAATACAGTAAATGCAACTTCTTCTAACAAAGAGAATTGACATATTTGTCCGCGATTTATTATTTTATGACATGTAAAGGATTCTTATGTTGATTAAAAAAGAATAATCGATGTATAATATTTACAAGAGTACTAAGACATTTTCAATTATTTTTATCAATTTTGACAATATTACACATTTTATAAATATATGAAAACATTTTATATTAAGACACGGAAATCGCAACAAAACCATGGTTACAAAGTCAGGTCGTAAATCAAATATATAAATCGCATATAAAAAATTGACTACATTTCATAAGTGGCACTATCCGAAACTCCTTCTGGAAGTTTATGAATTAGATGAATTATTATAAAAAAATGAAATATTTGGTTTACATTTTTATAGAAAAAAAATTTTAATCAATTTATTACCCTATTTATGAACTGAAATGCATCTATAAGTCCATTTTTAAGGCATCTACGAATCATCGGCACCTTCCGAGGAAAAACACGCACTACACTGACGGGATTAATGACCAAAGTAGTTGACGCGCCCGGAAACACGAATCAATCAATCGAAATTATGGGAGATTTCGTGTAATTGTGGGTCATACAGGACACTTTTACGCAATTTCAAAAAATTTTCAACAATTTTTTAACTTTCTTCCCTGAGACCATTAGACATTTCAAAAATCTCTATGAAATGAAAAATCTTAATGAAATCTCTCTCTCTCTCTCTCTCTTTCTCTCTCTCGATATATATATATATATATATATATATATATATGTGTGTGTGTGTGTGTGTGTGTGTGTGTGTGTATAACAGGATGCTGGTATGTATATAATAGCAAAACTCCAACACCGTTGGACCGATCGCCAAGAAAGTTGGTACTTCTACGTGTTTTCTTTTTTCACCGAGAAGTTTTATGTGTTGTTAATTCTCCATTGTAACTCCATTACATGGCGCTACATATTCACGTCAAATGCAAGATGCAACACACCCTGAAGCGTTTTGAATCTATATCGTTAAATAACTTCTAAACGAGGCGTTCTATGGCCTTAAAAACTAAAATTTTGGGACCAAAGGCCTCAAAGAAACGTTTCTCACACTATAATCTACAGAATGAACTCTTCCTGAACATTCTATTACATTTTCTGTACGGCGCTTTACGATATTACCTCACCCGCTCAGAGACGTGCAGAATCTGCAAGTAAATGTGAATGAGAGGGACAGAGAGTGGCAGAGACAGAGACACACAGAGAGAGACAGGTGCACGGTGAGGGAGGGAGAAACACTGAGAAACGGAGGTGGAAGGGGGGAATAGAGGGAGATGGAGGGCAAAACAACGTCTGCCGGGTTTTCCTAGTCTGTTTTAAAAATTGTATCTTTAAATATATTCATGTACAATTTTGTTTAAAAGCGAGTAGTTTTTGCGTAGTTTTGTTTGAAGTAAAGGCAATTTATAAAGAATTTATTCCTCAAAAACGGCTTCAAAGTTTTTTTTAAATGTTTTCCTTGGATATAGCAAGTGTCGCTTAAAATATGGCGCAGATCTCATTCGCGGAGAACTCTGTATTTTCGAAAGTTGCAAATAAAAAATTAGCACTGTTAAACTACAATGTTGATGATGGAGATATAATCCTTAATGAAATCTGTTCTTTGAAACTAATATTGAAATAATGTCATTAAAAATCTCTGAATTTTTAGAAAATTGCAAATGAAATGTTCAACTTCTTTTTAAGCGTTCGGAAGGTGCACTTTAACGACGAGGCTGGCAGAGTAAGGGGAACGTTCCTGGCTTGTTAACGCTAAGAGGATGAGTTTGAATACCAGCACAGAGAAAAAATTGCTGATTGAAACCCTATTGCAGGTTCATTGAGTATTATAATTTTGCGTATCCGTTACAAAATAATGCAAGAAAGTGTGCGTTGTTGTAGCACCACTTGTTTCATTTACCTGTTATACGCCTTTTTAATCACAATTTTATTATTTGTTAACTACAATGTTATTGACTCATGCAGTAACATAAGTCAGTTCTTCAAATAAATAAATTTGTTGTTAATTATAGTTTAAATGCTTATTAAATATAACTAGTGTTGCAACAGAATGGCACAGACTTTCTCGTACTAGTCACTTTTGTAATCTTTTTAGTCTAGGCTAGGTTTCCAGTATTGCCCAACACTCTTCCCAATACTGTTGGCGTAATTTTGCACGTGAGCGTGATGTGAAACATGAAAAGCAGTGAGAAAATTAGCGACACTAAAGTAAAAGGTATTTGTAATAAACATAATATATTTTACTTTTCATAATTATCTTATTACATCATGTGTTGACAATGTTTACCAGAATTTTGAATACATAGTGTTACCCTTTTACATTTATTATCAAAAACTCTTTTTGAAGTTTCTTGCGATATGGACATTACCTACAAAGATATTGAGTCTTTTAATTCCTCAATGGTCTTGGGACGAGTTCTGTAGACATTTCCTTTAGCTTCTCCCCAGAAAAAAAAAATCAGGTGTGAGATCTCGTGATCTGGGCGGGCGGAGCCCTTTCGAAATTATGCGGTTTCTGGGAATTTCGTCACAAACATTTGTTTCACATCATCCGTGTACTTATTATTTGCTCGAAGCTCATGTTACACCAAAAATACACGTTATTTCAGTGTCAGTATTCTAACAGTTATAATCTGTCTTACAACAAACAACTAGTACGTAGTCAAACTAAATGCGCCACTTGAAATAAAAATACGTTATCGTTTTCTTCGTATGCAACAATTGCTTTCTTGTAGCGAGTGGCTTCTGAGAATAAAATTCGAACGCCGTCGCGCTGAAGGAGCCCGCGATGTTGCCATTTCCCGGTAAAGGATGATGGGGTGGGCAGACGGCCACTGCGGAGGGACTTTTTGAACGCTCTGTATTACAGAAGTGTAAAACAGTCCTACCTGCAAATTTTCATTGAAAAATTTAGAGTTCTTGAAAAAGAAACCTTTGAGCGTTTCTGAAAAAGCTCAATTTTGAGATCATTTTCACAGAAATGTTTTGAGTTTCTGAGAAACGTCATCAGAAACCATTTGAAGCACT
>JAHLJT010008446.1:162547952-162619469 GCA_031308135.1 Acheta domesticus | reverse complement strand
TTAGTAGTATGTATGAGGGTGCACGTGACATGTTTTCAAAACATTCACTAAAATCTTCTTGAAATTGTGCGCGATTACCAGACGCGAGAATAAAGACGGCAATCATCGAATATGATGAAAAGAACATGAAAGCCTTTCTTTCTTTTTGTTATTTAAGGTCACATCTACTACTAGGTCATTAGCGACTACTATTGGATTTAACGTTATGGAATGAGGATGAAACGGTATGATGATGATGATGATGGTGATGATATGGGGTGAAAGGACGAACACACAACCATGCCTGAAGCGGGACTTGAACCCGCGACCCCTCGGTCCGAGATCACCACGGCACTACTGTCTTAGCGATCTCGGCCCCGGGGTCGACAAAAGCCTAATTTTGTCAATATCTCATGAAAGTGACATAGGTGAATTGAACAAATATTTTATTATTAAATAGAGTTTATGCGTATTGATTCTACATATCTTGTGGGCGCAATTTAAATATATTTGCATTAATAGCAAAATACGGTATGATACGGTATAAAGATATGGTATATTTAAAAACTGTGACGGGATATGACTTTTTATTTGTGATATTCATAATCTACGTATAAAACTGAGTATGTTGCACACTCTACCTTCCTGGAGGTAAAATTCTTGTTTCCTAGTGTTATCAAAGTTTTTGAAAAAATGCTCGCAATGATTAAGTTAATCGTTTATAACTCGTTTGTAATTGTGATAAAAATTTAATATTTTGCGACAAAGTTAAAAAATGCTCTTTCATTGTATGTATTGTATGTATGTATGTATGCATTGGATGTATGTATTGAATTCACGAAGATTTTAAAAAAGTGTTGTTAAAAATTGAATCATAGTTATCCAACCATTCCAGAATTTCAAATACGATTATAGAGAGAACCAACGAGAACAAACAAATAAAACCAAGAACATAATTAATTACACATTATATACTAATTATTTACTGGCAATAGAAATGTATTACTCTTGCCGTTTTAGAAATAAAAATTGTTAAAAACTGCATAGTTATGCAACCATAGTTATTTAATTATGTAATAGGGTTTAGTTGTTTCTGTCTGTTCATATTCTCTAATTTAATACTCGAATGTCGTGGGTGGTTGCATAACTAATCCGTTTTTAACAATATTTATTTCATAAACGGTAAGAGTAAAACATTTAATTTTTGGATAATAAATTAGTACTATATATTTGCATTAGTTCGAATCGTCTGTGTCTATTTTTTTTAAAACAGCTTGACAGTTTAAAACAGCACAACCACTTTTACTTCATAAACGGCGAAAATAATAAATTTAATTTTTAGGTAATAAATGTGTACTTAATATTCCATTTGGTTTGATGTGATTGTGCTATAGTGGTTGTGACAGCTTTACACCGCCTGAATATTCCACTCTCATAGAATTGTATAATTTTTCCTTGACACTTCTGACATTCAAGCATACATTCCAAACTGGTGTCGTGAAGGTGCCTCTGTCTGTTGTGTTGGAAAATAGGGCAATGATAGACTATATGGTACAGGGACCACGCCGTATCGCATATAAACATGTCCAGAATAACGTCACAACTTTTGGCGGTAAAGTGTTGGGTAGCAACCTCTGCATTGCGTGTAAGCTATTCCTAGCAAATTAGTGAGTTATTGGCTAAATTTAGTGGTTGCCAGGGTTTGTGTTTCATATCACATCTGTTATTCACAATATTTTTTGGTATTCTTTCGGTTTGTTTAGATACTGGCTGCCCATCTTGTTCACAAATTTAATTTAAAGAAGCATTATTCTATCAAACAAACATCAAGTCACCATCTTTTCATTTTGAAAATTGTTCAAAGTAGTACATATTATCACGGAATGGAGGCACGTTCAACACTAAGTTAACCAGAATTTAATATCGTTTAACGTATTATTTTTTCAAAGTATATGGTTATTTAACAATATAAAAAATATTACACTTTTTAACATGTTTTTAAAAAATGTTTGCAGTTTTCTGTGCTGAAATCAAATTTTGATGGTCGACTTTTTTAACTGGAAATAACCATCTAACTTTTCTCGCTTCAAAGCATAAATACACTTTTGACCTGAGGATGCTATAGTTTTACTTTTCTGATTTCTTAAAACGATTGGGAATATAAAAGTAGTGGTGCTTCCAACGCACATACTTTCTCGCTCTGCTTCTATACGGTCCTTATTGCTATTCCACTATTTCATAAACCAGCAAAAGTGTATTATACCAGCAAACATTTTCCGTACCGAGACCCGACATCCGAAACTCAAAGTCAACGAACCGACACTTATACCACTACGCAACACCAACACAGCGACAACAGCGACATGTCGAACAGCGACATGAAAGAATAGAACCGACCTATAAAATGAAGAGAAGTAAAAAATTGTTAAAAGTTAAAAATTTGAACAAATATATACAGACATTTCCAGTTCATTTATCGCAATTACCTATATTTTAGTCAAAAAGTAATTGTATCGATTTTATCATTAGGAGCCGGTAATTTTCAACATGCGAAAAACATGTCTTTCAAACATGACCAAGAAAGGCAGCGGTGAACCGCTTTACGAAGTATTCGTAAAGCTAGAAAGTAATAATAATTTCGGAACCGTTAGGGATTGTAAGTTTATCGCACGCGTTCTGGTTATAATGTATTACAATTTAACGTTCAAATACTCATATTTTACTAAAATTGGTTCATACAGATATATACAAGACAACGGTTGATTTGACATGGCATACGCTTCAGAAATCAAATAACAGAGTTGAAAAATTGTTTAAAAGATGCAGTTAGGGAAAACACAGACAAGTCCTGTCTATTTATCTGTATTGAATCTATTCGTGAGTAGAAGTACTTCAAATGATTTTCAATAAAGTATCTACACTCTTCAAGGTTTTTACCTGCAACATCACATTCATCAAATTAAAATCCTCCTCGGGGGATCGAACTCGGCACCTTCCTTATTGAAGATCTCAACCCGAAGGTGCTTTAACCAGCCGCGCCACGGGATCGACATGCGAATCAACTACTTATATTTTAGTCAAAACGTAATTGTATCAGTTCTATCATTTGGAAGCCGGTAATTGTCAACATGCGAAAAACATGTCTTTCAAACATGACCAAGAAAGGCAGCGGCGAACGGCTTTCTACAAATAATTTATCCGCTGATCGGCATTTGAAAAATAACTACTGCGAGAAAGTATGTGCCATTCTATAGCACCACTAGTTTATTTATATATTACCGTCTCTTGTTACACACGTGCAGAAAATTTAAAGAAAAAATTTGGAGCGGTTTTTGAGAAATTTTTTTTTGTAAATTTGTATCGCAATTTACGCAAAAACTACTCGGTTTTCCAAAAAATGGTACATGACCTTATTTGAAGTGCTAATTTTGTACAATCGACTTTGTATAAAATAAAAATCGCTATCTTCAATTTTGGAGTTTTTAAACAGTTTTTTGCAATTTTCGACAAATTGGGACTATCGACGAAAATGATACCTACGTCATTCCCTTCAAAGTTCTCCGCACTATTCAACAACAAAATATAATTAAAAAAATTGGAGCCATTTTCTTTTAACTTTGAAAATCTCAAAATGGGCTTCATGTAAAGTACCCTCAAATACTAAAATATCGGTTTCAAATTCCAGAGGCCTTGAGACGAGTAAAAACGATCAATTTTGAAGAAAATCGGCCGAACGGTTTAGGCGCTTGCGTTGACCACAGACGGACAGACGGACATTTTGCCGTCAATCGATTTTGCAGTATTAAGAAGCAACAAATAATGGATTTTGACTACACCACGAGATAGAGGATTTTGTTTCTAAATTTAGCAACAGGTTTTATCCACTTTTTTTCACCAGACCCTTGCTATAAGAGTTTTTCTGGCGAAAATTCCCCGTTTCTTGCCGCACGATTACATAACTTTCTCTTCTTACGAAGAATTCGTAAGACGAGAAAGTAAAAAACGCTTCCTGTTTCTTCCACCCCCTTTTGCCTCTGCCCAATTCCGCACACAACTTGAGTTATCGTGAAAATATAACTTTATTTTAAAGAAAAAGTAAAGAACAATTTTCTGCGAGAAGTATACCGAAACAAAACAAAAGCGTTTTAAACCATTATAGCCAGAGGAAAACCTCCAATGAAGAATGATCACGACGTTTTAAAAGAAAATCGACACCTATGTCGTATTTTGTCCATAAGCTCACGGCTTGTATAATCAGTAGGATCAGTATAATCATCTTGTATAATCTTTTATATCAGCCTGCCGCTTCCCACCCAGCGGCGATGGTGCTGCTCTCCGAACTACAAAAAGTTACGTGTTCTGGACATCTCTATTGGACGATTAGTTCCATCAATCAAGTATAGATGGTTCAGCTTGCAGTTCGTGTTCTCGTGGCCACTTGTTCACTTCTGTTAAGATTTCTATTATGTTTAAGACTTTGAAAGTTGGTTACTTTCTTATGAAGGTCACTTCTTTTAAGCGTTGTCCAAATGAAGGATCATTTTTCTTTCAGTCCGGTCTGTGACGCCGAGCAGTGCAGACGTTCTGAGGTTGAGCTCTGCTGTCGTTATCAGTGCCAGTTGTATAAACAGTGTTTGTGTTTCCGAGTGTAGTAGAAGTTAAACGACAGTTGTGAGAGTTGTAAGTGGGGAATGCTTGTTGGGAGGTGGACCAATTTAATTCAGAGTGACATCAGTATTTGCCCGACTACAAGGTAAATTGCCAACGTTTTGTGGTGGGGTGAACCTTGGGCCTCCCAAGATGGAGGCCCCTCCATCATTACCCGAGACTATCTCGTCGGCGCTTTTAACCGCTCACCAGTGCGTTCCTATTAAATATGACTTAAATTTAATGACTTAAATTTAAACATGGTTCAAAATTCTAATAATCATCCTGTCGCAATCACATCTCCAGAAGCTAAAATACAAGCCTTGGAACATGAAATTCTATTTTTACGACAACAGACGCAGGAACTTCAACGGCTGCTTCAACAATTTTTTTTCTCAAAATACCAACAGTTCAATGGATGTTCCAAGGTGAGTTACAAAATCTTATTCAAAATAGTGCATCTCATCTAAGTGAAAGTTTTCATCAAAGTGATTATAATAGTTCAAAACGTAAACGAGGTATGAGCAGTGAAGAAAGTGTCAGTTCGCAAGATTCATCTCCAGTATATAATAATTCCACTGCTAACCCATTTGATGAACTCCGCGAAGTTACAGATGAATCTGAAAGTACTATTCCTACCCTAGAACCAGCTAAAATACCCCCAAAAAATATTAGTAAAACTTCAGGTACACTAAGAAAATTTCAACACATTTATCTTAGAAATTAAGCAGATAGTAAAAATGAGTTTAGTACGAAAGTTAAAAATGATTATGTTTCTATATTTTTTCAAACAATAAAAGACTACAGAAAACATTGTGACCTAAATAAGATTAATTACTTTACTAATGGAGATCCAACAAAAAGAGTTCTTTCAGCTATTATTTACGACATACCAACTTCGTGTGATAACGAAGTAATTAAGTTAGAATTAGGTCAAACATTCTCAGTGGAACTCTTAGACACTGATCAGAGCAGAGTGATAATTAAATTAAAAAAATTATTCAATAATGTCGTAAAAGTCGAATTTCAAAATCTAATTAACAGACCAATTCAATGTTAAAATTGTCAGTTATTTAATCATACACAAGCAAACTGTAAACTGGAACCAAGATGTGTTAGATGTACAGAAAAACATCATTACACTAAATGAAAAAAGCCACAAAAATTCTATACCTCAATGTGTGAACTGTCTCGAAAATCACATAGCTAATTGTAGAGGATATAGATTCTTCAAAAATGGTAATTAAAAATCTAGTTCAAATCCAATTGGAAATACAGTCCAAAGTCCTTTAATTCTCAACCCCCTTGAAAACCAACATCAATACCACCAAAGACTAACTCGAAATTCCAAAACTCCTACTTCCCCATCTCCCCCTTCTCTGATTAACAATTTACGTAATTTTCCTCGTCTACTACAACTGTCCAGAAATTCACAAACGTACCATAAAAATAACTTTGTTCAACCCCCTCCTACTACAATAGATTTTAATAAATATATTACAAGTTCAACAACTCAAATTTTAAATATATTAATTCCACAAATTCAGCAACTGATAATAGAAGTACTGCCAAGAATGATCAATAATGGATCACCATAAAATAAAATTATTAAATTCGAATGCAAACGGACTATTTCGTCAAATAAATGAATTCAAACATTTCTAAATGACCAAAAAGTTGATATAGCGTGCATTACTGAAACGCTCTTAAACAATGCTAAAAAAGTTAATATTCCAAATTATATCACATATAGAGAAGATTGAGCCTCTTTATATCGTGGTGGCGGGGTAGCAATAATAATCAAAAGAAAAAATCAAACATTCACAAATATTTGTACCTACCTCCAAGGAATTAGAAGTAACAGCAATAACTATAAATCTATCAGTCGGAAAATTAACAATAATAGTAACTTACGAACCCCCAAATAAAAAATATATCTAAAAGCACCCTGAACTACTCTTCAATAATAATGATAAAATATTACTAATTGGAAATCTCAATGCCAAACACCAAGTATGGAGATTTAAAACGACTACCCTTCAAGGTATTTCATTATTCAATCTAGCAACTATGAATAACTGGACAATACATGCCCCTTTTCAACCAATGCATTATCCATATAATAATGCCATTTTGCAAGATATTCTTGATATTGCAATGTCACAAAATTTAAACTTCCCACTCACACAATACTGTATACCAGCATTAAACTCAGATCACAACCCTGTAGTAACTAACTTCAATAATGTTGTTCCACACCTGCAACATTATAATTCCCTAATTAAAGGAAAAATAAATTGGAAACTTTTCCAGTCATGTATGCTTCAAACAAATAATTATCCTACTTCCCTCCATACTCCACCTGATGTAGATGCTGAAATTTTAAAAATACAAAGTAATATATTACAAGCAATTTAATTATCAACAAAGACATGTAATAATCCTAAAAAATCAGTCACATCTGTCCTACCAAAAGAAATATTAAATTTAATTGCTCTCAAACATGTAACTCATAGAAAGTGGCAAATCACTCGAGATCCTGACATTAAAACTACCTTAAATCGCCTTATCCATGAAGTTAAAAATAAACTAGAACAATACAGGTTTTCTAAATTTAGAAACTATGTATCTCAACTTCAGTCTAACTCTGCATCCCTCCGGTCTGCAATTAAAAATATAACAAATGACAAAAAACAATTACTCCCACTAAAAAATAATAATAATAACAACACATTAGCAACTACTGATTCTGAAAAAACAGAAGTACTGGCAAATCATTTTGAACTCTCCTTTACTAATAATCTTCCTCATAATACTAACAATTCCTTTGCACAAATCATAGTTCTATCATTAGCCAACCCATTTCATACAGTTCCTGAAAGAATTAAATTCATTTCCCCATTTGAAATCAAGTACATAATTTCCAAACTAAAAAACAAGAAATCACCAGGCTTAGATCTAATTCCTGATATTGTAATTAAATGTTTACCATATCCCATCCTCAGTTCACTAACAGCTATATACACATCTACTACATGCTTCAGACTCAACTACATTCCAAACTCCTGCCCCTTATACTGCCAATTCCTAAACCCAACACAGATCAAACTAAACCTAAAAATTTCAGGCCAATTAGTTTGCTGACAAATTTTTCAAAAATCTTTGAAAGAACAATATTAACCAGGATTAATAAATTTGTAATTCAAAATAATATTATTCCCAGTGGTCAATTTGGTTTTAGACATAACCATTCTACTACTCATCAACTGTTACGTTTAATAGACTATATTGCCACCAATTTCTAAAAATTACGACATACTCTTGCTATATTCCTAGATGTAAAAAAAGCATTTGCTAAAATCTGGCATGATGGATTACTTTTTAAATTGAGAAATATTGGGTTCCCAAATTATTTACAAAATATAATAAAATCCTTTTTAGTTAATCGAAGATTCAAAGTTCAAATAAATAACGTTCTCTCAACTGATCACAATATACAAGTTGGACTTCCCCAAGGATCTCCTTTATCACCTATGCTTTTTAATGATTTTATTTATGATATGCTTTATCTCTTACATTCAGACATTGTCTTATTTGCAGACGACACAGCAATATTTACCACCCATAGTGATCTTCTATTAGGTAAAGACAATCTCCAAGATGACCTAAATCTCCTCATGTCTTGGTTCAAAGATTGGCAAATAAAAATAAATCAAAAATCTCAAGCTAAAATGTTCTCCTTAAAACGCATTCTTCTTACTTATCCATTAATAATCATGCGGTTTAGTGGCTTCCAAATGACACTCCTATTAAATATCTTGGTCTTCACTTAACATCAATAGCTAACAACAGACACATTAAAATATTAAAATTGTATCCATTCATAAATAGAAAATCAAAATTATCAATAGACTCAGGACTAATAATATTTAAATACATTATACGACCTTCACTGACATATGCCTGCCCAATTTGAGGAGGTTCTGCTAAAAGCAATCTTCAAAAACTAGAAGTACTACAAAATAAATGTTTAAGAAATGTTTTAAAAGCACCGTGGTATTTTAGAAATTATCAAATTTTAAAAGAATTATCTATAGAACCACTAAAATCGTGATTTCTAAATCTCTCTTCCAATTTCTACTCCTCTCTTTCATCTTGCCCAGCCACTCCTTGGTACACCTAGGTAAATCAGTCAATCGTTTTCCTCGAATCAAAACAAGATATTCTAAAGACTTACTGCATCCTCTGTAAGTAGCTGTAAAACAGGTTCAAACATTCCTAAATTCAACATGTATATTTTAATTCAAATATTGTATGTATTTTTCTGAAGGACCCTTCCTGGGTTTCCTTAGTTGTTAGTTTCAATATTATTGTTTTCAAATACTGTACAGATATGATGAAATGTAGTTAAAAATGATTTTGTATAATTTTGTAACATAAAAACCCTTGAAAGACAATATTGTCGAACAAGGGTAATAACAATAATAAAAAACTTCTTGCATTATTTTTTTAATGTAATTCACTAAATCTGGGAATGTATTCGAAATTGCCAGTGCAGTTTTGGATTATTATTTGTACTTCCACTAACCACTCTGACAGTTTCCCTTTGCACTTCTGTATCTTGACTCATATCCTAAATCAATATTAAGGTAATGGGGGGTAACATTGCCACATCTTTGTTTCTTTTAAAGTTCTACTTTATTGCATCAATTTTCAGAATCATTATTTTGATTTTTTAATCCTTCACAAAAGTACTATGTTTCTTCAAAGTATTGAAGTCACAGCTTCCATATTTTGAAAGATTTTATTACTTTTTTAAAAGCAAGCAAAGTGGCAATGTTACCCATGGATCAAACATTGCCACCTCTATTTCCAAGTCTCTGGCAATGTTTAAATGCATGAAAGTTGGATAGGAAGCAGAAAAACATAAATATGCATCAGAACATTATTAGTCTTTGGTTTTTGACCGTTTAAATACTCCAAACAGGGATAAATACTGCTTTGAGAACTTAGTCTAAAATACGTTTTATTAACTGTTTAACATTGTGATAAAATGCGATAGGAAAAAAGTTATTTCTCCTTTTTATATTTAATCTGGGAAGCTCAGCAACAATATCGTATTTTGGCACAGCACACGTCATTTAAAGTGGACCTGCTAATTCCATACACTTCAGTAGCCGTTTTCTACTTAATTTTCCATTATTTACTTTTTCTATTGTTTAGTGAATTTTAACTTCATCATAGGTTTGCAAACCTTACATATTGAATTTTTTATTTGTTTACATGGCAAAGTTACAGCGCACGTATGACGACAAAAAAGTAATTTTGTATCAAATATAAATAAGCAATGTTTACAATTTATAAGTCATATGCTTTAGAAATTATATATAAACTCATATAGTGTCAATCAATTCAATGTAAGAATATCTTCTCAAACGATAAACATGTAGGGGCAAGGTGACCAGTATGGCAATGTTACCCTGAAAGTAGTATATGCTATTAATACATTTTTTCTTGTTAATACTCAATAGTTATTAAGTCACGACATAGCATGCCTAGAACATGACATATTTACTTATCTATGTCGTTTATTTCCACTCAATTAATGCAAAATTATCGAATTTTCGATTACGAGATTTGGCTGCATCACACTACACCATACATATTTACGACGATTTTAGGTTGCTACTCTAATCTAACACAACAAACTACTGTATATAATGTTTCTAAGAGACACGGCTAACTATGGGAACGCATCCAGCAAATAAATTTACGATACAGACAGTGCTACTTACATTTTTTGAAGTTGTGGCAATGTTTGACCCATGGCAATGTTACCCGTCGTTACCTTACTTCTTTACCTGACTTGGCAATGTCTAGAGACTGGATTTCCATACAAATGCATGTTTTTATTTAAGCTTCTTAGAGATTTCAAAATTTGTAAACATATATTTCATGAAAAACTAGTTTTAAAAAGGCATACTTTTTCCGTGCATTTTTGCATTTTTTGGTAGTTTTGGGGAGAAATTCGTGCATAATGCATATTTGGACGTTTTTATAAATTAATACAGCATATTTAGACTTCTATCTAGCATATTTAAGTATTTTCTTATTATTTCTCTGCATAATTTGTGAATATTACAACTGACGCATATTGTGTATAAATAGTATATTGATCTTAGATCCTGATTGCACGCAGTTTCTCCTCGGTGCTTCACATTTTAACTTTCATGTACATTACTTGGATTTGCGACGCGACTACACGTGCGGTGAGCAACGATCGCGAAACAAATTATCAACACAATATCATACGTCGCAATAGATACGCAAGATACATAACGCCATAACTCAATATCCTTTATAACTGACAATGGGAGAGGAAACTAATCAAGAGCAGGCTCTCAGTCAGCTTGCGTGCAACAGAGGATTAGCACAAGTGTCTTAATTGTGAAGTTAACTTTGAAATAGCTTCTTCTAATTCTTCGTGTGCAACACATGTCAAACAAAGAATTGGAAACGACGATTTTCTGGAGGACAGATGGAAATATACTTTATTATAATTGCTGTAATAAAGAAGTAAATAGACTATACTGTAAAAATTGATCAATTAAAAAATATATCTACTGGTGGTGTTTTCCAAGTCGAAATGTTTAGCGCTCAAGTCTAATGTTGCTGCAGAAATTGAATAATTTGAAATACTGAACTCAGGAAAGGATAAACCAATGTCAATGAAATAGATATGAAACGAAAAACAAAACTTTACTTTTATTGAAGTGAAAATAATTATTTTCGAGATACAATTATTTTTTTTATTTTTTGCAATTTTGAGATTTTTCTGAGGTTCAAATAATTGTTTTGTAGAAACTGTTTGGCGCACTGTTTTTAAATAATTATTGTATGTGGTAGTATGCATATTCTTTCCAAATATTTTTCTCGAGTTTCAGAATTTTACCTCTATTATTTTTAACGTTATTGAAAAAAATCATGGTATATTTCATATTTTTCTTTTAATTTCGTTTGAAGTAATAGTAACATCGCTGTGTCTGTAAAAAGAATAATTTTATCAACAAGAGAAAGTAGTACGAGAAACAAGTACTTACTCAACCTAATTTCTACGGCCAAATCTCAAATTCGAACCTATATAATTTCTGTCCAGAGAGTTTGAACCTGAACGTTTAGCTAAATACATTTAAGTAAGGTAAAGTATGCTTATCTTAAATTAAATCCGACATTAATTTGCGTCAAAAATTGAGTAAACTTTGTTTTAAAACATGGTAATTTATAGCAAAATTCTAATACTCTTCTTAAGAAAATATGTAGCTGGTGTAATTTGAATTTATTTATGCAGATTAAATGTTCTAAAAAGTTTCAAATGGACCAGCACGTTGCACGTACTTCTCGTAGTGTCAAAGCTAGAAAAAGGAAAGAAACTATGGCACACTTAGTGCAAACTTTTGTTACTAAGTCAACATCGATGCCTGTAAGGCCTGTAACAGACTACACCGAGGAATGCGTTTGCGAGGAATGTGCGACGAGAAATGTGGAAAGTGGCGAGGCTGCGTCTACACACTACAAAGAGGTTATTCGATGTCTCGAAATGCCTTTATGTGCCACAAGCTGAGAGTGATGGCAGCAGTTTTAGCTATGAGATGATCTGAGAGTCCCATTTCTTGTTTTATTAAATGCTCTTATGTAATTTTAACTCGTGATATCCTTGTTTTGTTACAATAATCGTAAATCATTTGTTAAACGAGTTCGTATTATCTAGAAAGAAACACACTGCTACATTGCATACAAATCATTATTTAATGTAAAAAACAGGAAGTTAAGTGAAGTATAAGGGAGAAAGTTGTGCATCAGCAAATTTTCTTGAACTCCGTAATCTCTATCACGCTCTGGTTTACTGTATTTTTTGGTTGAATAATGAGTAGATAATGAATGATCAAATAATTCATAAAATTCACAATTAATAAATTCTTTCATAAATACCAATTTAAAAAGTAATAAATTAATTCAATTCTTTCAAAATACCCTTTCAAGTTTCTTGCTTAAAATGATTATTTTTATATTACTCATTATGAGCGGGTTTCACACAAGTAAGAATATTTTCCATAAAAGTTTTTACTTGTTCATTTCCGTTTTAAGAGAAAATTCAAGAAAACAGTTAGAAAACTGGTAGTTTATCGCATCTTTTCCTGCCAAATGTTGTAACCTCACTCAGTTCTATGCACTGTTTGGTGTTTTTTTGCGGCAGCGAACGCCTAAATGTCGAATAACAAGTGATGGAGTAGAAATGTGTCCGAGAAAACTCGCTCGCCGACCGATTCGAGCAAGGAACTCTTTCTCCTCCGCAGAGGCGAACGAGAAAAAAACTTTCAAGTGTGTGGAGATCCATAAGTGTCCCTGTTTCGATTTTCCACATTTCTCGTCGCACATTTCTGGAAAACACATTCCTCGGTGTAGTCTGTTGCGGGCCTAAAAATCCATTTTTAATGGAAATGTGTGATGCTTTATTAGGGACAAATATACTATCCGAAAAAGTAGCAAATCCAACGTTTAAAGAATTTTTAGGGAAATATTCAAGACAGGGCACCTCGAATCCATACACATGCAGAAAAAATTATCTTCCTTATCTTTAGAAATTAGAATCAGTAGGTCTTCCTCTGGAGGAGTGGAATTAAAAATTGTTGAAGACAGTAAAGTGTCTGGTATTATGTTTGAAGATATTGGTGAGACTGCTACGGAGAAATTGCATAATGTGTTCAATTCAAATCGTGATTTGAAATTTCTCTAAAATGTAAAAAAAAAAAAATTTGTGGTGACAAATCAGAAAATTCAAAATTTGACCTTACAGTTGCTTAAATTTGTCTCTGAAGGTACGCTCCAATTACGTCTTGTGACGTAAAAAAGGTCATTTTCTGCATTCAAAAACATGTTTTTTTCGGACAAAAGAATGAATTTGACGTAGAACAGTTTAGAAAATTTGTTAATTTTTCACTTTTACGAAAGGTAATATAACTAAAAATGTAAATAAAAGAAAATCTGACTGTGCATGTTTTGTCCATTTTATCCTGCATCGTGCGTATTTGGGTATTTGATAGTGTATATTTGCATGCATATTTTAGTATTTGATAGTACATGGAAATCCTATCTCTAGTAATGTCATTTTACAGTTCTTGGATTACCATGATCATTTCACAAAATGTTTCGTTATTGTTGATGATATTTATTGCAGTCCGAGTATAAACTGAAATTTGAATTGCCGCTTCCACGACTCGAGTCCATGACTTCTTGGGTGCTCGGGTGACGACGCTGAGAGGCCAACGACGCGGCGTCACCCGGATAGCCAAGAAGTCAAGGTTCATGGCTGTCAAGATGGCGCATAATTCGGTAGTTAAAATGGCTAGCATAGTGGTTAAGTTGGTGTTTAACTATATTTCTTTCGTTACTGTTGCTTCCGTTCCTTGTGTATTACTATCCCGTATACTATACGTACATGCGTACGTATAGTTTAGTTCCGCCGAAAAAACGGCGGATTTTCGGCAGAAAAACTCTTATTACAGGGGCCCTAGTAGCAAAACAGTGGATAAATCCAGTTGCTAAATTAAGAAAAATCTCCTAACACGTGGTGCAGCCAGAATCCCTATTTTGTGGGTCCTTAATACCGAAAACCAATTGAAAGCAAAAACGTCTGTGCGTCTGTCCGTCCGTCTGTGAACAACGCTAGCGACTAAACAGTTCAGCCGATTTTCTCCAAATTGATACTCTCCAATCGATCTGAATAATCTCGCGGACCCTTGAATTTGAAACCGATATTTTAATTTTGGAGGGTACTATATATAAAGCCCCTGGGACATTTCAAAATTTTCAAAAAATATGGCAACAACTTTGACTAAATTTTGTTGTTGGATTGTCTGAAGGTCATTTAGAGAATGGCGTAGGTATCATGTTGGTTGAAAACTCTAATTTTTCGAAAACTGAAAAAATTCAAAATGCTTTCGGCATCTTCCTACAACTACAATTATGAAGATACATTTTTTCTTAATGAAATGTGTTCAACAAAAAATAGGTCTTCAAATAAAGGTTATGTTCAATTTTTCAAAAACAAGTATTATTTTCGAAAAATTGTGTCAAACAGACAATTTTTTTACTTTCCCGTATACCATACGTATGTACGTATAGTAATAGGGAAGTTATGTAATGCTGCGCGAAAAAACGGCGGATTTTCGACAGAAAATCTCTTATTAGAGGGCCCTGGTAACGAAAAAGTGGATAAATCCAGTTGCAAAATTTAGAAAACAAAATCGCCTAACAGGTGGCGCAGCCAAAACCCACGTTTTATTGCTCCTTGGTAAAAATTAATTGACGGCAAAACGTCTGTCCGTCTGTCTGTCTATGAACGCTAGCGACTAAACCGTTCAGGCGATTTTCTCCAAAATTGATATGCCCCGATCGATCTAACTGATGTCGTGGCCACTTCAATTGGAAATTGATATTTTAATTTTGGGTACTTTTTATGAAGCCCTCTGGGACATTTTCAAAATTTTCAAAAAATGGAACAATTTTTACTAATTTTGTTGTTGGATAGTCTGAAGAAAGTTTAAGAGAATAACACAGGTACCATGCTGGTTGAAAAACTCTGAAAAAATTCAAAATTTTTTCGGTGTCTTCCTACAACTACAATTATGAAAGATACACTTTTTTTCTTAATGAAACTTGTTCATAAAAATACAGATCTTCAAATAAGGTCATATTCAATTTTTTCAAAAACATGAGTATATTTTGCGAAATTTTATGTCAAACATTTCCTTCGGGTCACGTACTTTTTTAAAAAAGTTTTGTACTTTTTTTAAACGTCTGTTTCAAGACTTTTTCGTTATCGGGGCCAGGCAATGATTTTTTTCCGCCGAAAATCCGCCGTTTTTTCGCGCAGCATTGCATAACTTTCCTATACTGCGTATATTACTCCGTATATACGTATGTGTACGGGAAGGTAAAAATCCACATACAAAATTATACTTTTGTCTTCTCAATGCTATTCATGAAACGAGCAAAATTCGCGATAGTGAACAGGGAATTCTAAAAAAAAATCGTAATAGCTGTGCGGCATTGAGATCAAAATAATTCGATTTTAAATCGGGAATAAAAAGAATTTTAAAATATTTTACTATTTTCTTTTTTGCCCAAACAAAACTGTGTTTATGTGTTAGAACACAAAAAGTAGTATAAGTAAACTTGCAGAATTCTAGGGATATATCGACAAGAAATAGGACGTTTATTGAGTCTGTAAGTAATTCACTAAATCCCGTCTTGGCTTTGATTGCCTTGATATGAGATTTTATTTCTACTATATAGTTTGTCTCCTTAGAAAGAAATAAAATACAGTAATCTTTCAACATTCGCGAGAGTTAGGTTCCCAAAAAGCATAATGTGCGAATATTGAGTCTATCTTTTAATGAAAAAAGGTGGGGAAGGTTTCCTGGATATCGAAAAACTCTTTAAAAATGGAAGAAAATGACAAACAGTTGCAGTAGAACTGAGTACGCGCTATAGCAACAGAATTTACAATTATCATCCCCAAGAGAAGAAATAAAACAATATTTGAAACTTATTTCAAAGTTGAAAATGTTTGGATATAGGATTTAGTTACACTTTTTCTTTGTTTCAGCACTCTCCACGTTGTTCTAATATTCTAATGTGGAAAAGTTTCTGCATCAATGTCCTCTCTTCATTTCGAATAAACTTTCATGTTCGAATCATATTTGAATGACCTTTCCACCAGAGTTTGTTGAAGTTTTAGAACGCCATTAACAGTTTTGACTTTGAAATTGCTCCAGGACGTAGTTTCTCTTCCGCAGTTCATCATTACGTTCGAGGAGGTTTTCTTCGCTGATGATTTCCCGAAGCTACTCTTCAGTGAAATAATTACAATGAGAGATATCCAGATCCTGAATGGCTTTTCTGTTCGTGTGGCCAAAATCCTTACCTGCAATTTGAAGCAACTGAATTGGAATTATTTTACAATTTTGTTATTCTAATAATGTGAATTGATATTATTCCAGAACGTGATACTTTGATCCCCAGTGTCTGCCGTGTTTGGTTCCCAGATGATGCTGGATAAAGAAAATGAAATGTGTTCACTTTCAAAATAAATGTTATACAATTAAAAGACACGCTCGCGAATGTTGAAGTCGCGAATGTTAAAACCGGTAGCATTTCTCTAATCGCGAATGTTCGGAACTCGCGAATAGCGGATTCGCGGATGTTGAGGGATTACGTAGTAAATGCATGCGCTGACTCACAAACGCTTTGATAGAGAATGTGAATAAAGATGATGGAAATGTTGGTGATCAGCAATTACAATTATTCTTAATGTGTCAATACGTTGAATATGCAAAGTCTACTTTGAAGTTAATGAGTTTTCCAGAAAGTAGTTCTGATGAATATTTATGGTAACCCTTGCCTTCATGAGATAAACTTCAGTGGTGTGTTGAAATTTAACAGCTTTAAAGTAAACTAAATTAAATTTCAAAATTAAATTTGACGAAAAATAGTTTTGAAGGTGGAAATGTTTCTGGACATTGATTAGTGATTACACTGGCCGACAAAAAATAAACTTTTCTTTCACAAGAATGAAAATAACAGATTCTAGAAGCATTTTTCATACTGAATTCAAAAATCATTTTAGTTTTTCCCCATCAGGAAAGGAGTTTTGTGTGATATTCATTTGAACTTTTTATACTTTTCAATAACATCAATAACTAGCTATCCAACTCTAAATGGAATACTACTCGTTCTGACAGATTCCGACTACTCATTTTATACCTAGAAAGTGGTAATGATGATTTTCGAGTATATTCTGTGTCTGGAACATCTCTCTCCAACATTAAGCAGCCAACATTTTTTTTTTGTTTATGGGAATGCGGAAACCTTTTATAGGCACCACGATTTAACTTCGTGGTAGTGTGGGAGTCCCAGCCGGTTTACCCACTAAAACCGCCACCCTTGTTCAGACCATCCTCCCTCTGCGGAACCGCCGTTAGGCATTACTTCGCAGAGGGCGGTCTTAGCTGCAGCTCTTCACCATTTTGTAACTTCACTTGTCATTTCTTTCGTCTTCTCCTTTTTTTGTCATAATCGTGAATATATATTCTTCAATTTGAGACCATTTCGTTTCATTTTCGATCATTTGAGACACCATTGTTTCAGGTGTAAAATTGGCTTCTAATTTAGACTCCAGAGTTTGCCTTTCACTTTTCCAGGTCTCGCACTCAAAAAGGGTATGCTCTGCATCATCTCTCTCATTTTGGCAGTATCTGCACCTCGCATCCTGGCGGTGTCCGAAGCGGTGTAGATAATAATTAAAATTACCACGTCCACTCATTGCCTGTGTTGCATAGAAGCTCAGCTGCCCGTGTGTCCTGTCAATCCATTTATTTAATTCTGGGATTAGTTTATATGTCCACCTGTTTCTTCATTGTCCCAGCGCCTTTGCCAGCTTCTCATGAGCCTCTCCCTGGCAATTTTTTTACCTCTTTCGTTTCCTTTCGTTCCGTGCCATCTTGTTTTAATGTGTTGTATACTTCTGCTCTTTCGAGCGCTAGCAGGTCAATTGGTGGGATTCCTGCTAGGACCAACACTGCGCTCTGCGAGACCGTCCTATACGCCGAGATTACTCGGATCGCGCTGGCTCTCTGAACAGAGTACATTTTTTTCCCCCAGCTCTGTATCTCCAGACTGCCTGCCCACACCGGGGCCGCGTATAGCAGCTTGGCGTGGACGACGTTGGACAGCAGTCTTCTCTTAAGGTGTCTCGGCCCTCCGATGTTAGGCATCAATCGTGCGAGTCCACTTCCAACTCTTGCTGCTTCTGAGCCACCTTTACGGCGTGTACCCGGAAGTTTATATTCGAGTCAATCTCAACTCCCAGGTACGTTAGACTCTTCTTCCACGGAATTTCCGTGCCTGCAACGATGATCTTTGGTTTGATATACTTTCTCCTGTCTGTGACGAGTACGGCTTCGGTTTTCTCTGTTGCCATTTGAAGACCCCTTCTGTCTAGCCATCTCCTGACTCTATCTAGGCTGTCATTTATTATGATCTGCATTTCCTCTGCTGTCTCCGATTGACTGACGATGATTGCGTCATCTGCGAAGCCTACCAGCATGGTCCCTTTTGGGAGGCTCATTTCGAGGAACTCATCATATAAAACGTTCCACAGAAGTGGCACGATTTTCGATCCCTGTGGCACTCCACATGTCGCTTCCTTCTCTAGCATATTACCTTCGCAGGAATAAAGAATGACCCTGTCTTTGAGGTAGCTGTCAACCATTCTAAGCAGGTAGTCTGGCGTATTTTTCATCTTTAGAGCTTCCAGAATATGATGCCATCTTGCCGAGTTGAATGCATTTCTTATATCTATGGCAATAAGGGCACAGAAGCCCTTTCTGCCTCGGGTAGCCACTTTGCCATTTTTAGCTAGTTCCACTACTGTTTTGATGGCGTCGATCGTCGATCGGCCTTTCCGGAATCCGTATTGCCTCTCTGAGAGTCCATTTGTTCCTCGTAGATGTTCCTGAAGTCTTTGAAGGAGAAGACCTTCAAGGAGTTTGCCCATATTGTCTAGGAGACAGATGGGTCTATACGATGAAGTCTGGTTGAGGGGTTTGTCTCCTTTTCTTAGTAGGCTCAGTTTCTGCCGTTTCCATTTTTTAGGGAACTCTCCTTTCTTCAAGCATGAATTGAAGACATCCAATAGTATTTCGGGGTATACCTCGATCACTGTTTTTAAAACTTCATTTGGTATGCCATCGGGACCAGGAGCTTTCCCATTCTTTAATTGTTTTCCTAAATGCTCCAACTCTAGCCTTGTAAAGAGTAGGTCCTCCGTCACTTCACAGTTGTCAAATGTATCCCTTATCCAGTGGTCTTGTTTTGGGAAGAGATCGTTAATGATCTTATTGACCCATTCCGGGTCATCTAGTCCAGGGATGTTCTGGGGGATCTTCAATTTATTAGTTACTATTTTATAAGGCAGGCCCCATGGGTCATTTTGTACCTCTAGGATTAGACCTCTCCAACACTCTTCTTGTCGCTTTTTGATAGCTATTTTCAGCTCCTTCCTTGCGCATTTGTAACGCATTTGGAGTATCGGGTCACCTTTTGATCTAGTTGCTTTCCTTCTAGCACAGAGGCATTGCTTCCTTAAATCTGCGATTTCACTCGTCCACCAGTACATGGGGGCTCTTCTTTGTGTTTTATTTCTTCTCGGCATAGAAGTTTCACAGGCAGCTACGATTTTCTCATTCAAGTTTTCAATTTGTTTTCAAGATTGCTTTCGCTTCTCGTCCATTTGAGTTCATCTATCGATTTTATTTCTTTCAGGAATGCTGTCAGTTTTGATGTGTCTAGCTTACGTGGTATCCAAGGTTGGGCCTTACCTGATTGCACGTTATGAATTCTTCTGTAATTTCTTTGGCTTTTTTCTATGTGGAACTCTATATATTGGTGATCGCTCAAGGTGTAGTCTTCCAACACTTTCCATTGCTTCACCCGTGTAGCGAGTTTTGGTGTGGAAAGCGACAAGTCAATTATAGAGCCAGTGTCCAATCTCCTAAATGTAAATTCATTACCCCTGTTAAGAACAACTAGATCATTTTGGGCTATGAATTCGGTGACTATGTCCCCCCTTTTGTCGGATCTAAACTCTCCCCAGTCCGCCGCTTTGGCGTTAAAGTCCCCTGTGATAAGGATGTTTCCTGTGGCAGTCCTGACACTTTTCTCTAGATCATCGATATATTTGATAAAGTCTGCTTCACTGTCGTTGGGTGAGTAGTAGCAGCTGTATATCCGAATTTCTTCTGTCTCCACCCAGACATATCCCGCAGCTGTTTCGCAGTAGTTTATGATGCTGAAGGTACTATTACGAATTGCTATTGCCGCTCGTTGTGTGACGTCCTGGAACCATGAAACGTTAGTCGGCTTTCTGTAGAATTCACCTGATTAGAAGTATATCTATATCTTCCTCGTTTGCTGTCTGCATTAACAAGTCTTGTGCTTGTTTGCCTCTCCCTAGATTAATCTGTAGAGTTTTCACTTCCATTTTCTTTTTTGTTTCTCGAGCTCCTCTTGGTATGTTTCGCATTCCTTACTTCCCTGCGTATGACGCGTGTTCTCCTTTGCATTTTCCTTGCATATCACGCATTCTGGTTCATTTTTGCATTCGCTGGATTTGTGACCTTGCTTTCCACATCTCCAGCAAGCTCCTTTTTGTCGGTGCCAGAGCAGCGTGCCGCGATATGTCCGTAGCCTGAACATTTGTAGCACCGAGTAATTTCTCTTCTTTCTCTTATACTGCAGTAGATCCACCCGATTTTGACTTTTCCTTTTTTCAAGAGGGCGTCTGCTGCACTCTCCGTCATCAGCACAACTGCAGCCCGGGTGTCCCCGTATCTTTTTTGTAGACGGCATTTGATGGATGTCGTCAGGTCTTGCTCCGCTAGGGTGGTTTTTATTGCGGACTCCACCTCTTCCTCTGTTGCAGTCTCATCCATGTCTCTTATTTCTATCATTTTCATCTTCGTGAGTGTTTTTACTTCGGCTTTGTCTTTCAGTGCTTCCATGAGTGATTTGCTGAACGTTTCAGCTTTCCCCTCGTTTTCTAGGACTATGAGAAGCTCACCTTGCTTAGTTTTTCGTATTGCCGCCACTTCGGCTCCGCATTCATCGGGATTTACCGAGCTTCTCATGTGTTTAATGATGTCTGCATATGATGTGCTTTCTTTTGCGGTCACCTTGATAGCATCTTTACGCTTATTTTTCGTCTTGGTTTCATTACTCTTTTCTTTCTTCTTATTCTTACTTTTCACTTCTATGAACTCTTCTTCATCTGTTTCCATATTTTTGCGAGCGATTGCTTCTTGTGATGTCTCGATTGGTTCACAGTCCTCTTGAGACAAGAGCGTGATTCCCTTGTCGCTTTCAATCGAGTTCAAATTGACCGCCCGACCCTCCTCAGGCGGTGTCTCGCTTGCACTCGTGGCATTCATTGTGTCGGCACTACCTTCCATTTCCAAGCCGAAGGCCTCCTGGAAGTCACGTTTCTTCATGATTACTTCCTTCCTAGTGGCCACAAGACGGTCCATTGCTCTCAGTGCTAGGACCATGTCCTCTTTCACGGTTTTATGAATATTTCTAGCGGATGATACTACATTGTTGATAGATGTGAGTATTTTCGCAAGTTCTCGAACAATACTATCTTCCGATTCTTCAAGCGCTATTAAGCCTTTCCATAAATGAAGAGATGCCTCAGGTGCTCGCTTCTCTGTGTCTCCAACTATTTTCTTTGAGATGGCATCATTCAATGCGGCCTCTCCGTTCTTTGCCATTTTAAATTTCCCGCGCGGAGCGCTTAAGCTTGTTACTGAGGCGCCGTAAGCTTGCTTTAGCATCGGGCAGCTAACATATTAGAATTACTCTTCCCTTAGAACCTAGTTTCACATTGTAGACAATTACTGGTGAAAACGTTCACAGTGCTTATTGCTGACAACCCCAAGATTTTCCAGAAGGAAGTCTAAGACAGAGACTAAGAGGTGAATTTTCAACGACATCTCTCTCATTTCAACGACACCTCTAGCTTTATAAGAATGCAGAAGATCAGCCACTATGTCAAGATAGTTTTCTGTTTTATGGTTTCCAAGGAAATTGCAATATAAATTATTGAAAGAGTACCGGGCTCCTTTTTTCTGTAGATTTAACAGTTCTTCAGAATGTTCATCACCTATTAATGACTGCATTTGTGGTACTATAAAAATCCCTTCTTTCAATTTAGCATCACTTACTTTGGGAAATTTCGATTTCAAGTACAAGAATTCATCAGAAAACTTATACATAGCTTCTATGAAATTTTTCAATCCTCCTTATTTAATATGCAATGGAGGTAAATATATTTTTCAGGATTCATTAAATGAATATGTGGTTCATTTTTCTGGTCCAGGATCCTTTCCTTTAATATTTATCATGGATCGTTATCCTTTCATATTTGTCAAACAGAAATAACAATCACTTAGATGATCCTTTGGTTCTCTCCAAATCATAGGAATTGCAAATGGCATTTGATATGTACCGTTTTTGTAACAAGACAACAGTCTTAACATGCAAAACAAATATTTGGGGTCCATTTCTTTTCAAAACTATGTATAAGGTATAAGTAGATTGGATCAGAAATGGTGTATGTATAACATTAAACTTTTGTAACAATAGTAATTTTTATGTTCTTCCTTAATTTAACCAATATTGTAAATACCAATTTGGCTTCTTCATTGGCAACTAATTCTGTAAATAGTATCAGTTGTACTTGACGAGGGAAAAAGAATCTCAAACCCTTTCTTGAACAAAATTAAAAATAAATCTGGATTCGTTTAAATGTGATCATCCTACATGAAAAAAGGAACCAAAAAATATTAGAAAATAGAATTTCAATAGTGACAACCAAATCAAAACTAGTTTCTTGTCCTAAGATGTTAAACTTTTCGGTTCTGAGAAGCGCTATCACACAGTACTGCCTCATAGGTTGAAAAAGATCTTTTGACATCATGTGTTGGGCACATTGTTGTATTTTAACATGTTTATTTTAAATACATTCTTTTAAAGATGAGGACACAGTGAATGTATGGTGAATCATCTCATTTTATTGTGTACTCATTCTATAAAAAAAGACTTGATTCCTAAAAATTTTACACTGCTGATCAGAGCCAGCCTGAACCAAATACTCTATCCCAGCCTAAACCATGAAACTTAATGCTATGCTTCAACTAATAATTTTTACTCAAAAATAAATGTTATTTGAGGCAAACAAAATTGAAAAATATGCAATTAGATGAACATTCATAGCTTTACAAATAACAAGTATGTTCCCAATATAAAGATACATTTCTAAACCTGAGAAAAAGATGAATACATCTTAGCCTGTACATTGTCACTTTGTTTAAAAAGTGACTAATTTTGTCAACGAATCTAATGTGTGAAAAATTATGTTTTTTAACATGGATTTGTTCAACACTTTTCACAATAATACAATGTCTTTTAACAATATTATTAATTACACTGATATATTACACTGAAATATTACACTAATATATTATGCACTAATATAATATACACTAATATATTATACACTAATATATTACACTGAAATTAAAAATAAGTTACTGAATTATTTAGGTGTCAAGTTATACACCTGAAATATTTAAATAATTAATGATGGCAGCCCCCCCCCCCATGGACACTCGGAGGTATAGGCCAATAACCAGTACTCTCTTAAATAAATCTAAGCAAAGAATGACCGGACTACTTTGTTGAAGACTTTGTTGAAGATAACACAAATTGGATGCTGGAACGTACGTACTTTGTTAGGACCAGGAAAATTGAGGGAAGCAGTAAAGAACATGGTGTACTATCGTTTGGAGATTCTTGGGATGTGTGAAATCAGATGGAAGGATTTTTGGCAAACTTAAAACAGCAGATGATTTGTCATTTGTGTATTCTGGTATGCCTGGCAAGGAAAAGGAGAGCCAGAATGGTGTAGGAATACTAATGTCAAAGAACATGAAGAAGAGCTTAATAAGTTGGGAACCAATATCGGATAGAATCATTACTGCATGTTTTAAGGCCAGAATTAGAATTATTAGCATAAATCTAAGCTATGCTCCAATGGAAAATACAGACGAGCAAATCAAAAATAAATTCTATTCAAAGTTACAACAAGTTTCACAAAACATCCCAAAGAAAGATATGAAAATGGGAGATATGAACACAAAATTGGGAAAAGAAAATGAAGGTCTGGAACAAGTAATGGGAACACATGGACTAGGAGAGTGAAATGAAAATGGAGAGCTCTTTGTCGAATTCTGCACGCATAATGACATGGTCATAGGAGAAACTATTTTACCCCATAAAACACACCATAAAGTCACCTGGGTTTCCCCAGACCATAGAACACAAAATCAAATAGATCACATAGCAATAACCCAGAAATGGCGTGGGTCTTTACTCGATGTGCGTAATAAAAGAAAAGCAGATATTGGCAGTGACCATCACTTAGTAATGGCCAAAATCTGTATCAAGATTATATCAAATAAAACAAGATCGGATGCTCAAAGAATGAGATACGATGTAACAAAACTTGTTGAAGATAACACAAATTGGATGCTGGAACGTACGTACTTTGTTAGGACCAGGAAAATTGAGGGAAGCAGTAAAGAACATGATGTACTATCGTGTGGAGATTCTTGGGATGTGTGAAATCAGATGGAAGGATTTTTGACAAACTTAAAACAGCAGATGATTTGTCATTTGTGTATTCTGGTATGCCTGGAATAATAAACTTAATACACTTGAAATAAGCAAAGAGTTCAAAATAGAATTAAAAAACCATTTTGAAGGTCTGCAAATGGATGATCTAAGTGAAGAAGACCAGTGAAAAACAATAAAAGAGGGTATAAACGAAGTGACCAAGGAGGTGGAGGGTTTCAAAAAACGACAGAAGAAAGAAGGGCAATCGGAAAATACATGGGAAAAGATCGAAGAGAGAAAGAATCTTAAACTTAAATTAAATCAAAGCAAAACCAGTCACAGAACAGTACAGCTGAAAAGACATTACGCAGAGATTGATAAAGAAATAAAGAAATGCGCTAGAAATGATAAAAAGAGATGGATCGACAACAAAGCAGAGGACGCAGAAAATGCAGCAAAGAAAAATGATATGAAAGAATTGTATAATGTAACTAGAATGCTTTCCCACAAAAAGTAAGTGAAATGTTTACCAGTAAAGGATAAAAAAGGGAAATTAATTACAAATGAAAAGGACCAAATGAAGCGATGGCATGAGTACTTCAATGAAGTATATGATGTAGGCATTACCCCTAATCTATCACTAAGAGTAAATGATCAGGAACAAAGAAATGAAACTCGAAATGAAATAAATGGTGAACGAGAAATCCAAGAAAGGTGAACAAGAAATCAAGCCCCAACAGAAAGAGAGATAAAAGAAGCTCTAAAAACACTGAAACGTGGGAAAGCTCCAGGTATGGACAATATAACTACTGAAGTCCTTGTTAATATAAATATTACCGTTAAGATCCTCTACCACTTTTTTAAAGAGGTATGGAAGAAGAAAAAGGTCCCTGCAGAATGGAAAGAAGGACAACTTGTAAAATTACCAAAGGAAGGGGATCTCATTATTATCCGTCCCATGCAAGATTTGGTCCAAAATATTATTTAATAAAATAAAGAAAATTGAAAAAAAACATACGCCAAGAGCAAGCTGGGTTTCATCCAGAGAAATCATGTATTGACCAGATTAACCCCAATCGGATAATTATTAAACAGAGTGTAGAATGAAGAAGCCGGATATATGCTGTCTTTCTTGATTTCCAAAAGGCATTTGATTCGTTAAATTGAAATTGTAACTGGACAGTGTTAAGGAAACATAAGATACCTGAAGTATTAATTGAACATATAAAACAACTATATGATGATTTTGGATGTTACCTAATGCACGGAGGGAGAATATCAGATAAAATGGAAGAAAAATAGAGAGTGAAACAGAGCTGCATCCTATCGTCTCTCCTATTTATTGCAGTGCTGGATGATGTGATAGAAAGAGTAACACAAAGGAACAAAGAGGTATTAGATGGGGTTTGACAGAAACTCTGGAAGACCTAGAGTATGTGGACGACATATGTCTTCTCTCTCAAAATTTTATGAACATGAAATCAAAGCTTAATGATATATGTGAGGAAGCAAAGAAAGCGGGTCTGTTAATTGTAGTAAAACAAAAATCTTTAAGAATAATGCAAATGTTCAAGACACCTTTCAAACTAATCAGAAAGAAGTAGAAGATGTTTGCAAGTTCAATATCTGGGGAGTATAATAACTGATGATGGTGGCGCAGATGGTGATGTTAAACAAAGAATCAATAAAGCAAACGTTTGTTTTATACAATTAAGAGAAGTCTGGAAAAAATATAAATATTGCCTTAAAAACAAAACTATGCATTTTCAACTCAAATGTAAAATCTGTGCTTTTATACAGATCAGAAACTTGGAAAATAACTTGGAAAATAAAACATGTATATATGAACCGATGTCTACAAAGAATCCTAAAAATTAGGTGGCCACAAGTAATAACAAACGAAGAACTGCTGAAGAAAGCCAATGAAACATCAATAGCAATGCAAATAAAATGCAGAACGTGGAACTGTATAGGACATACTTTAAGGAAACCCCGAAATTCAATTGAGAGAGAAGCACTATGTTGGAACCCACAAGGGAGTAGAAGCCAAGTTCGACCAAGAACCTCATGGAGAAGGACAGTGGAAGGACAGTTTTTTTTGTAACAGCTACTTTTTAAAATCTGATTTTAACATTCTCTTTGACATGCCATAGAAACCTTTACCTTATACATAGCGATGAAATTAAGTAGTATAATAGTTTTGAAAAGTTTATAAGTAGCATATAAGTAGATTATACAGTGGTATTATACATTACAAACAGTGCCACATTGTCAGTGATGCTTCACTGATCTCAGTATTCTTAAAATTGAATCAAAGGTAAGACTCTACAGCAAATTTCAATTTTTCAATTTTTCCAACCGTTTTTCTGCTTTTGTTCAGTAATAAATTATTAATATTTAAAAGTTAAAACTATTAAGTAAAGTTAAAATGGATATAATTCAACAAATTTATATGTTAATTTTAGTTGTGTTTTTATACATTGGCTTTAAAATTCATCTTGTCTAGTGGTCCTCATTTCAAGGACCATGGCATGAGGTGTACTTTGGTGACGATATGACAGATAATATTGACTATTTATACTTCCAGAAAAATAAGTTCCAGGCAACATTCCAATGTTTTTCTACCTTTAAAGAAGTGGAGGACATCATTAATGACTCTGAGTTTATGGTGTTTGATGAAAAAGATGATGGTGCAACAATAGATATAGTCAAATTACCGCCGGAAAAGGTCGATGATTTGACTGATGAAGAAAATATTGAAGAGAATTTTCTAGAAGATATAACGCCTATTGAATCTCCTGGTTTGATTGAAATTCATCACGCAAATAATGAAAATTGTAATGAAGTGAATTGTACAAAGGATAAACTGTCCAGTTCAAATCGAAAGAAGAGAAAACCAATTACAGTCTCAGACTGGGACATAACTGAAATCCATTTTTGCATATTGTGCACAAATATCAAGGAGAAAAAAATACAAAACAAAATTAAAGCTACATTAATGGGCATGACTCCAACTGAAGTATTTGAAAAAATTATTGATGATGAATTATATTGCCAAAGAAAGTGTAATTTATGCAATGCAGAAAAACAACCATGGTTTTGTTTACTGTTTGAAAAAGTTAATAGGAATTCTCGTCTTCACAGGTTATCACTGTCTTCCGCAGGAACAACTATATTGGTCAGAAGATGAAGATATGAACATTCAAATAATTAGAAAGTATGTGCCAAGAAATAGGTATCTGGAGATTAAAAAATTCCTACATTTCAACAACAATGCAAATGTTGAATGACAACCACTAGAATCAAGAGATAAATGATTAAAAATTAGACCATTGATAGAAAAATTTAATAACATCATGAAATTTGGAATATTCTCAGAACATCTAAGCATAGATGAGCAACTAGTGAAATATTTTGAACATAATTAATTGAAACAATTTCTGAGAGGGAAACCAATTAGATTTGGTTTCAAGCAGTGGGTGATGTGTTGCTCCAAAACTGGATACTGTTTCCATGCTAAAGTCTATGAAGGACAAAAGGAAGATAGAAATTCAGAATTTAGTTACAGCCTTGGTGGCGACATAGTTATGAGTCAAGTTGCAGTAACTGAAGAACCCCAGAAACACAAGTTTTATTGTGATAATTATTTTACCAGTTTTAAACTCGTCAAAGACTTAGGTGAAAGAGGAATACATGCAACTGGAACATGTCCTTATGATTGCACGAACAAATGCCCAATAATGAAAGAAAAAGAAATGAAGGCAGAAGAAAGAGGGATATATGATTATCGTTTTGACAAACAAAATGGAATGTTGGGTGTAATATGAAAAGACAACAGTTGCGTCAAAATGCTCAGCAACCATGCAGATATACTCCCTCTCAGTCAGGCAAAAAGATGGTCTAGATCTGAGAAAAAGCAAAAGACTATTCAACAGCCTAAATTGATATTGCAATATAACAGATATATGGGTGGTGTTGATAAGCTTGACTGGAACATTCAAAAGTACAGAATCCACGTTCGTGAAAAAAGTGGTACTTTTCACTACTTACAAATATAATGGATATCACAGTTGTAAACTCATATGTGTTATACTGTACTGTAAATGGTCCAATGTCTCTTTTGGACTTCAGAAGGAAAATTGCCTATGCATATTTGTGCATATCATCATGAAGTGATCCCAAGAACAAAGGCAGACCATTTTTCACTAAGTCTTCAATTTCTCATGTTCCCATGGAGCTTAGATTTGCAGGAGAACATTATTTAAAACACACAGAAGATGGAAATAATAATAATATATTTATTTGTCACATAAATACAGCATAAGCCATGTATGGCAAGTCAGCATATGTGCATAATAATAAAATGTACAATATAGATATTTCTAAGTATTAAATACAGAAAGAAGAAAAAAGAAATGAATATTAAAATTGAAAAACTATACTAATAAAAAAAAGAAAGAAAGGAAAAAAGAAAGAGAAAAAAATAATAAAATAAAAAATAAATAAATAAGTAGTCGTCTTCTTATGAGTTGATGCCTGGGCTGGGTCCATCCCTTACATTCAACAGTCAGTTTGGGGGTTTCAAACCATGCAACAGAGTATATAAAAATGATTAGTACTAGTTTATATTTGGGTAGATATGTGTTTATGATGTATATATTCTTTTGTACTGTAGAATGTATGGTTTAACAGGAAAGCTTTCAGTTTATTTTTGAATGTGTGTACAGAGTTTAAGCTTTTAAATTCACTAGGGAGTTTGTTGTATAGTGTAATGCCTTCTATAAAGGTACTTTTTTGAAAGAGTGAAGTTTCTCTGTGTGGGACATGCAGGTTTCTTTTTGTCTAGTATCATAGTTATGAACTTCTGCGTTTAGAGTAACAGAGTTCTTGTTTTCTAAAAGTGCCTTCTTTGTGAAGATTAATATTTCTAAAATGTACACGCATGGTAGCGGTAGGATTTGTAATTTTTTGAAAAGTGGTTTGCAGGACTCGTATTTGTGAGTGTTTGTCGTTGTTCTCAATATTCGTTTTTGGAAGATGAAAGTGTGAATACTTTCTGGAGAATTTCCCCAGAATATGATTCCGTATTTTAGATGTGAGTGTACATTTGCAAAGTATACTGTTCACAGTGTATCTAAGTTAGAATTTGACTTAAGAATATAGATGGCATAACATGTCTTGGTAAGTTTGTTGTTTAGATCTGTGATGTGAGAGTTCCATTTTAAATCATCTTGAATAGTCAAACCCAGGAAAGTTGTTTTTTGGGCAATTTGTACAGGCATATTTTTTAGCATCAATTGTGTTGGTGGCTTTTCTTTAGAGAGTGGATTTCGAAAGGTTAGGGACACAGTTTTACTGGTATTTATGATGAGTTTATTTTCCTGGATCCATTTTACTAGTGTTCTAAAACTGTTTGTGCTTCTTTTTGTAGAGTTTGTTGTGTATTTGCTTTAATAATAATGTTTGTGTCATCTGCAAATAGGACCATTTTGTTCTTTTGTAGAGTTAGGGGCATGTCATTGATGTATAAGAGAAATAATATGGGGCCTACAATTGATCCTTGTGGTACTCCATTATTTATCATTTTAGGTTGGGAAAAATGGGATGAAATCATTGTATCTCTAACATGCTTGATTGTGACTACTTGACAACGATTTGAAAGGTAAGATTTAACCCATTGATGTGCAATGCCTCTAATTCCCAAAATTTCAAGTTTGGATAACAGTATCTGATGGTCAATAATGTCAAATGCTTTGGACAAGTCTAGGAACAAACCGATGGGGATTTCTTTCTGATCTAGAGCACTAAGTATGTCATTTAGAAAGGTGAAGATAGCTGTATCTGTAGATTTACCATTTCTAAATCCATGTTGAGCCTCTGTCAATATGTTATTAGAATTGAGAAAACTTTTGAGTCTATCATTAAAGAGCTTTTCTAGAATTTTGGAAAATCCAGATAGTAAGGATATCGGTCTGTAATTCATGGGATCCTGAGTGTTGCCTTTTTTGAATAACGGCTTCACTTTTGCTTTTTTGAGAATTTCTGGGAAGATACCTGTCATTAAGGAGTGGTTACAAATGTGAGCGAGCAGTTCTATTATGTTTGTTGCTGTATATTTGATGAGGGTGTCAGGGATATTATCCAGTCCTGTGGAATATTTGTTTTTCATTTGATTAATGTTTTTTTGTATTTCTGCAGGTGAAGTTTCTGAAATGTATATGGAATTTACATTTGATAATGTGCGGATATTTGACTGCATGTTTATATTATTTAATGAATTGCAGTGAATTAGTTTTTCACCAATTTCTGAGAAATGTCTATTGAATGTGTTTGCTACAGAAGAGAACAGAGGAAATGTGAAATTTGTAAGAAAAAAGTTCGTAAGCAGTGTCCTTGGTGCAATGTTGGACTTCATATTAAATGTACCAAGGAATGGCACACTAAGTAAAAAGTTTTGAAAGCCATGAAAAAAATCTTGAAAAATCAACGTTCAAGCAAAATTCTTGGTGCATTGCTTTGAGCATTCTACTTTAAGTATTTAATGAGAAATTTTGCCCATTTTTCCCGTTTCGAAAAAAAAAATTATTTCTATGTTCGTGCGTTCTTTTTTTTTTCAGTGTCTCAGGTTCTGTCTAGAATGAACTTAGTCTTATGAGTGGAACAGTGTATAAGAATATTCAAAAGCAGACATGAAAGAACACATTAGAGTATTAATTAATTGTCCCGAATCCTCTGAGAATGAACACAATCATTTAATTTCTCAATTTGTGTCTCAGTATAATGAAACGTATCAAATCCAAGATATCTCTCTATTGACACGTTATGCTTCTGTCAAGGGTTCGAATATGCAAGGCGCACAATTCGGCTTACCTCATCGTTCAACCACAATCTGCCCCCTGTCGGCTCGCTTCCATACGGAAAACGACAAAACCTGAAAGTTATTTTAATGATGTGCCAGATTGCACAATAATAACGAAGTTTTTTTTGTACTTTCTTTAGCACTAGAACAGTTTGAATTTATTATAATCAAATATTTCATTTGAATCGAAACAACACTCTTTAAAAATTATTGACTTTGGTCATGACCATGAAAAATAAAATAATTGTTCGTACGAATGTTAACCTGAGCTCTCTTCCCGTTGTATCGTTTGATACTTCGCTCGGACGCCGCGTATCTCCACACCATCAACTCCGACCGACCGGTTACCAGCTCTAGTCTTGATGCCTTCTATCTTGAATTTTCCGGCACACCACGAAGTCACTCCCATTCACATAATGCACTAGTCATATGCGTCCATGCAGATGCCTACCCGCGTATTACTAATTGAATCGGTTATTCATGCGCCCGAAGCTGCTTGCACTAGCCTGCCATATCACCATCAGCACTGGTGAAAATAATTAAAGTTCAAATAAAAAGTTCTACAGTTATTTACACGTCCCGATCCATTTGTAAAATAATTAAAGTCCTCGCCTTGTTCGGCAAAATACTTACAAGTTCATTAGCCTGGTGCTTCACCTTCGTCACTGGTGAAAACTAAAGTTGACAAGTTTCTTAAAAGTTCCTCCTTATCGGAATGAAAATAATCCAAGTCAGTGCATGGTTTCACCAAAATGTTTCCTTGTTCCATTTTCACTCGCGAAAAAAAAGTTAAAGTCCCGAACTGTATCTCCGAAATTTTTACAAGTCTCTACTTTCGATCACAAAAATATACCAAGTCTGAACTCGAGCACGCACCCCCTAAATTCAGAAATGATCCTCATGCTATGAAATCTGAGCTCCAACTATTTTTTTCGTTCTTCGATCCAGGAAAACTCGTATTCATTGTTGTACAAAATTCTGTTTGATATTCCCTACCAACGGATTCTTATTATTTATTTACTTTTATAACCAAGGTGCACTCTTGGGCGAAATTTCTACCCTTACACACGCATTTTTCGACTGATTCTACACTATATCTACGGGCTCATGAAATTGTTTATCTCTGTTACTAAGGTGCCCGCTTACCAAATATCGTGACATGTCAAAACATTGGTGTTCTCCCTAGCAACGTCCTGGTCACCTGTTACTAAGGTGCCTCATTTTAATTTAAACTAGCATTAAAGCATTAAATTATTCGATATTGAATGCCCTCCCGCATTTGGTATATCACAATAAACAGAAATGGCCCGAATCACACAGAATGTATGATATATTTATTAATATAAATGAAAGATGGCTTCAGACATCATTGTGCTTTTCTATATATAAAGACAGTGTCAGTGAAACATACATTTCTGGTCAGTATCTTTCTGTCATCTATCGTCCCGCTGCAGTTGCTAACAAGAAACTACGAAGACAAAGAAACTGTTCTTTGGCAAAACCCACGCCCATCGTCTACTACATATTGCCGACCAATCAGAATGCAGTTGAAAACAGAGAGTGCAGAGCTTTCAGCAGCTGAGAAAACAAACATTGACAGTTAGATAACTGCTCTACAACCCTCTAAGATCAGTCTGGCATATAAGAATATTATTTTAAAGCACTGTTTGATATTTGCTTTGATTGACGGGAAGATTTAACACACGCGAAATAACTCTAACACACACGAAATTCACACAGAAATGCTATTTATGTGGATCGACTTCTAAACAATTCAATGATATCGAAAAAGTTCTAATTATGGAAGTTCACTCCCCACATTTTGAATTTGATATTTCAGTTCTGCACACTTGGATTCGATGCTTTGAGCGCAAGTTGCATATATCTTTCAAAATTCCATTTAAAGCATGGCAGGCATGTGGAGAAGCAAAGATGATAGGTCTGAAAACAAGAAAAAAATACAGAAAGAATTCCAAGAAAAGATGAGTTTATTAGTGGATAGATCAAAGCCTGACTTTGGCAATTCTAATGATCGAAATACCGCAAGATGTTTTTTTGAGAATCCTGAGATATCGACTTATGTAGCAGGTCTTGATCATGAAGTAATAGAACGATTTCGCATGGTGCTCGTCGCCATTCCCAGGGTGTTCCGTCTTCAGAAAAGTTTCAAACATTTTGTGTTAATACAGCCAGATTATTTGTGGAAAAATACACTTGGTAGTGTACGCCGCCAACAGTACACATACTACTGATTCATGGTCCAGCAGTGATGGCGAAATCTTTACTACCTGTTGGTCAATTATCCAAAGAAGCACGTAATACGGACATTAATAAATTAAGAGAAGACTTTTCTCGTAAGTGTGCCATAGACAAAATCTACGAAGTCATTTTTACCGACTTCTGATGTCATCTGATCCTGTCATCACATGCTACAGACAATTTCCTGCAAAGAAAATTGAAGAACTTCCGATAGAAGTTTTAAATACGCGTTTAATATTGCCTGGCCAAGCATGATGTGAAACAGAAAATTATGATACTGATGAGTCTTCAGATTCATTATATTGACAAGAACTACATCATACAATGATGATACACACAGAATAAAGACAATTATTAAGAATTACCTTTATCTCAATAAAAGAGTTTGTATCTGCAAGTTTTGAAACAACGTTTCTATAATGCCCTGTAATTTGAAATTAATATATTGCGATGTGTCGTTTGACCATCGCACGTCGCCACCCCAGTGTCACGCCACATTAACAAGAAGCTCGCAAGGACAACGCGTCCCTCGCGCCGCTTGAATCAGTTCCGCACAGCTGCGTAGGCCTCCCGAAACCCTCCACCATAAATTCAACCCCCTTTGTCCATACTACAGAATGATTGACTTCTGGAACAACTGCGTTATAGACTTGGCGCTAGCACGCAGCAAGATAATCCCCTAAGTCCAATAAACTCATCACATGTCAGCAGAAGAACCACGTGCGCACTTCTCTGTGCTAAACAAAGACATCCAATGGCCGCGAAAGGAAGCGATCATCTTAGCCAACCAGGTTACAAACGACATAGAAAATTCTGGAACTCAACAAACCGACCTATGAAAACGCTGGGCGGGAAGCACGTGATAACCCTTGCATGGTGCGAAAGAAAGAAAGGGGGGAGAAACACAGCGAGAGGCTAAAATTTCAGACGGGCGAAAAACACGAGAGAGGGTGGTCGAGCAGAAATAGCATAGGACAGTCGAAATTTTCAACAACTTAAAAGTTACAGTTAGAGAGCGGCCGAACATCGGCTTTTAGAGATCATTAGTGAGAGCAACGGTAAAAAGACGACAATAGCGGTTGGTGAGAGGCAAACATTGAGCCGACCACCACGAGACCTGCCCGGTCTTCGTCCAACCGCGAAATTTATTCCAAACAGCCAGATTTTGGCTTCCAACGTCATACGCGGTCCAGGTGTCGTGTGACGGCCTGAGACGCGCGCCAGCGCTACGTAATTGCTGCGCTGACATTCACCGCTGACATCCCGAGCGCCGGCGCTTTCATCCCGAGGGACAATTGTGAGGCTGGCGTTACAACACTCCAGCGGCGCTCCTGTGGGTCCTGCCGCATCAGTCCATCGATCGGTGAGCAATCCCGTCGCGGTGACGTAGCCATTACGCCATCATCAACTTGTAAGTCATCTTCATCATCATCACTTATTTGATAGCCAAAAACAGTAATTCAGTGTTTGCAAGAACAGTTTTTATAATAAATGTGTCCCCGCCATTTTGGACGGGTGAAAAAGACTAAATTCTGAGTCAAGTGTTTATTATTTTAAAACAAAGAAACCATTGCAATCCCTCGACCCAGGGCACTCACCCCTGAGACGCTCAACGCCGGCAGTGAGATAGCAGGTAAGTGGGCGCGCGCTTGGCGCCCCTTTAAATAAATTTAGCGCGTGTCCCCCCTGCTATATGGGAACGACCGTCACACCATCAGTGTGTCGGCGCTCCCGTTGTGTGGTGTGACCTCCCCCCCGATTCCGCTCCAAAGAATCGGCATCCGACGTGGGCGGTTGCATCACAATATATTGTTATATTTTGCTTTATTTATGTTATTTATCATCTTTTGTTGTCAACTCTGTCCATTACTGCTCTTCTGTTCACTTAAAATATTTATCCTCAACTTTGGAGGCCTCCTGCTCCACTGTATGTCGGGTCGCTCATCTGTCTGTGAACACACTAGTGCATTAACTATTTGTAAAATTTTGGCAAAACATTCTGTTAGCGAGCAGGCCTTACTCGAGGGCCTGCAATTTAAAAACAATTCTTAAAATATTGTGGATGATTTAGATGAAGCGATTTGTTTCTTCAGATGAAATTAGTTCTTCACAACCAATTCTTTACATACGTAGGTCATTCATTAATTAAAGAGACAAATTGGCCTGGAGAAAAAATAGTGGGTAGGACAAGTTTGATAATGTTGGATCTTTAAGTTGGGGTCACTGGGATGAACCCTGACCATCTGGAGGATCAGCATTGTTGTATTCATAATCTCAAAATTAAGTTTAACGATAGGAAGTCCACTTGAAAATTCCACATCGGTTGAACAATGTTTTGCGATTCGTTTTGAGTTTGCTGAAGGTGAAAAACCAGCTAATAAATACTCTAGAATTACTCAAGTCTATGGTGATAGTTGTAAATATTGCGAGAATTTTTGCAAGGAGGTAGAACAGATCAAAAGTGGTCGAGGCTCAGTGACTAACAAACATCGTTCTGACCGCATGAGCAGGAAAAGTAACGTCGGCTATGTTTGGGAACGCTGTAGGTCCGTTTTTGGTGATTATCACAAAGAACATCGTATGATAAACAGCCAATACTGCTTAGATATGCTTTTGAACAAGGTGAAGCCAGTCATGAGAGATAAACGTTCAGAGAAGTGGTGTGATTCTCCAGTAAAACAACGCACGTCATCACACTACTCAACAAAGCCGTGAAACGCTCGACAAAGTGGGTTGGGAAGTACACACCTCATTTCCCTTACAGACCCAATTTAGCACCATTTGATTTCCATTTTTTTGGTATATTGGAGACATTACGTGGGAAGAAGTTCCAGGGTACCGAGGTTGTCAACAATTTGTGGGAAATTGGTTCAAACTCCAAGATAAAGAATTCTTTGCTGCCGTTATAAAAAAGAGCTCGTAACCCGTTGGAACAAGTGCATAAATGTTGGTGAGGAATACATTAAAACGTAGGAAAAGTCCTGTTTTATAAAAATAAACATTTCTTTCTCCAGACCAATTTGTCTCTTTAATTATTGAATGCCTCTCGTAATATCATGTAAACTTTTGTTAGAAAATTATTTAGAATTAGTTCGAGAAAATTTTGATTGAAATATGAGCAATATTGAGAAATATTAAAAACAAGATTTTCTCAAAACTGCATCATAATTTTGTTCTGTAAACGTTCTGTATGGATAGTGCTAATTTCACTGAATAAAATGAAATAAACTTTATTTTCATGTATTATTTTGTTTTTTCAAGAAATTGTTTTCAACAAATGTAATTTTTTATACAACTGTCATGTCGGTAATACTTACATTACAGGCGTTTTTAGTACATAACTGCCATTGTGAGTGCAAGTGCATCAAATGATTTTAAATGCAGTTTCTCTAAAATTCAAAACTGTCTTGCGAAAATGAACTAAAAATTGCGAATTTTCAAGAATGATTAAATGACAGTTTTTCAAAAACGTCTCAAGAACACTCATAAGTAAGAAAAAATTCTAATTTCAATATTGTAGTTGTAGGAAGCTGCCGAAAACTTTTTTGAACGTAGTAATTTTCGAAAAATTAGATATTTCAACGAAAATGTGACCTGCACCATTTAAGCTTTCCTATTCGAGGCCAAAGTTTAATCAACTTTTTTTTAGCTTTTTTGGAGAAAATGTTAAAAATGTTGAGGTTCTTCATAAAGACCCCCCACAATCAATATATCTGTTTCAAACAGCTGAGTTAGTAAATAACAAGGTAAAAAAGGAAAATTTAAATATTTTCGAATCCGAAGCACACCTTCATCGACGCATTCTTTTGTTTGAAAGCCCAGGCGTTTCGTCATCAGTTTCATAGAAATTATTATTATTATTATTATTATTATTATTATTATTATTATTTTATTCTTTACAGTTTTTACTGGTCGGTGTGTCAACCACTCACAGGTATGATGGCCAGGTGTGCAGTTGCTTTATTGAAGATTCAGATGGCTTCTAACAATACGGCATGTATTCAAAATAACTGCCTTCTACATATTATATATACTTCTGGCATCCAAGTGAAGACACTCTAGTCCTCGAAGTGCCATTTTCGGGATCACTCCTTTGGCTGATATTATTATTGGCACAGTTGTCACTTTGCTGAGGTTCCACTGAGCAGCGACTTCATGGGCGAGATCGGTATATTTCTGGATCTTCTCTTGGTATTTTACCGATGTATTGTGGGTGTTAGGTATTGATATAATGAAAGCCTGCCGATGGTTTCTATCAATGTATGTTATATTGGGTCTATTGCCGCCAACTTGTCTGTCAGTGATAATGGAGCGATCCCAGTAGAGTGTGTGCTCACTACTTTCAAGCACTTTCTGAGGGACATACTTGTAATACGGCAAGGAAGTGTTGAGTAAGCCCGTTTTCATTGCTAATAACACTGGCCGACATTTTTAAACTTTTGAAAAGTTACAAAAACAAAACTCACTGATTCTGACCAATTTTGGGTCGCTGAATACGAATATGATACCCGTTTTACTGGATTAGCTCGTATTTTTGTGTAACGCGTAGTTGCCAAATTTACCATAATAGGCATAATGAACTATCTTGAAGGTACCGGAGAGTGAGTTTTTTTGACTGCAAAAAGGGAATCAATTTCGTTTTGGCACTTGTGTCAAAGACAATCAATTTTTAAAATTATATAAATTAATTTATTAAATGTAAACAATTAAAAAACTATATATTCAGTTAGTTTACTAGCACTATACTCTAGCATTTACATACTCAGAATAGGTTATAAGGTATAATGTTCACAGATGTATACAGGCCACTTAGTTTCGGAAAACACTGTCTAAGATACTTAAATCCTTCAGTTTCTTTGTCTCTTCCTTTAAGAAATTTATGAGGTCCAATTAATGTGCAGAGTTGGAAGCAGTACCTTGCCTGGATCGATCAGAGACTTATACTTGACATTGTTGGTATAATGACTCTCTTAAATGACTCTCTGGGCGCCACTCCTTTTGTGAGAAATTTTTCCTGTAGCTCTTGAGTCCCAAAGATACAAAAAACAAAAGTGCTTTGTAAATCCACCTTCCAGACATTGGTCTGGTCCAGACATTGGACATTATAATATTGCAAATACTTTTACATGTCCACAAATTTACCAACCATGATCTTTGTATTTGATACGATTTAAAATGAGTGCGAGATCATCGTAAGTATCATTCATTGGAATAGAGTGTGCCACTGGCAGCGTATTTCCATTATGAAGCAAAACTGCTTTCAGACTGTACTTAGATGAATCTAGGAAAAGACACCAATCAGATGGATTACGTTGGATTCCTAACTCTTTCATCAGGCCACTGATGTCCGTATATTCGCAAAGGAAATCTTTCATTCTGTAATATTCTGAAAAAAGGCTCGTTCCTTTTCATACGCTGAGTGTTAAGTAGTTCGGGAGCTTGTAAATTCCATTCTTTGAGTCTAGCACCCAAGAATTAAGCTTCTCTCTCGAAAGTTGTAAGTCTCTTGCTAAATCGTTCAATTCATGTTGAAGGATAAAATCAGTCTCATCTTTTAAGTGGAAGGGACTATCTCTCAGATCTTCATCTGCAGATATTGAGTTAGTGTCCTCATCGGTTCCTGTAGGTGCTGCAATATCGATAGTTTCCCAATCGTTCGGAGGAGTAGGTGCAGATATATTTTCTCCATGAGGCACTGGTCTGATCGCGGATTGCAACATTGAATGTTCGATGGCACACTGTTTCTTCTTGTTACTTCCTGCTGTATTCGTCATACAGAAACAAAACGCCATAGTGATTCCGGGGTTTTCTCCATATCATCGGAACAGCAAAAGGCATCCTTTTTCTTGGATCCTTTAAGCTAGGTCTTCAGCCCAGCTTTTATACTGATCCTCAATCTTACAGTCAAAATAAAAATAATATAATTTCCTGACGACATCATTCATCGATCTACTCTAAGACTTAACCATAACACGCCACAGATGTAACAAAATCAGTCCGGTGAGGTTTTACAACCTCTGCAGGAAGAACTTGACATTTTGCGCAGGAAAGCGAAACTTAGAACCACAGAACAACCATGAAATCACTGTATGATAACAGAAAACATTTCCAAAAATACGGGACAATAACTGAAGTTACCGAGTAAAACTTCTTAAGTCGATTCCCACGACAAACATTTTCATACTTCAGAAATTACTTACTGCAATACATACTCATAAGAGTAAGACTGAGCCACGCAACAACGGCACTTCCTACTTTATATATTTGCTCGCCTGCGTCCTCATGCCGCCCATTGGTGCCACATAGACGAGGCGGCTACATTCAATGTTAAAAAAACACTTGAAAACAAACAATAGAAGGGGAAGGGACACAAGTGTCAAGGTTTTCAATCATCGCGAATTTCTCTCCCTCCATTTCATTGTTTTATATATATATATATATATATATATATATATATATATATACAGCAAGAATCTCCTGAATTTCACCAACTGAGTGAAATAATATTTATTTCTCACTCTAGGAACATTGTGAAAATGGTTACTTTGATGACAGCTGAAGCCAAAATGGTAAAAACTGGCAACTACGCATTACACAAAAATACGAGCTAATCTAGAAAAACGGCTGTCAATTTCGAATGCAGCATCCTGAAATTAATCGGAATTAGTGGTTTTCCTTTTTGTAACTAAACTGACGTCGGCATGTGTAATTGGTGGACCTGCTTCTTTTTATCATGCCTCTTTTTATATTCCAATTGTGCGTGGCCGCTACATCCACTTGCCACGTGTTGGATAGTTTCGCTTGCAGCATCACATCTCCTTCACGTGTCGGATTGGATGGTCGAATCTCTCAGAATGTGTGTTCTGTAGTTCAAAGTTGGCACCACCAGAGAGTTGAGTTTTCAAGAGTCCATGCAATCGTTTACACACTTCAGTTGTTAGTATGTTCTTAGTGGCAGTGTGTTTAATTCGGAGTGACTGTTGGAAACCCAAGTATTTGTATGCTTCATGGGTTTAATGAAGGCAATCTTTGGCTCATTATTATTTTCCGAATTTATAACTTGCATACGACCCCGAATGATATTTACTCTCCTGCACTTATCCAAACCGAATTTCATCTTGATGTCTTCGGTAAATTTCTCCGTCACGCTAATTAGTTGCCGCATATGATTCTCAGTGTCTGCATAGAGCTTCAGGTCATCAGTGTAAAGAAGATGCGAGACACGAAGAAGGGTTGAGTTCCCTTTTTTAAGAGCGATGCCATAATTAGATACTTTTAGTAGAGTGGACCGAGGATTCAAGACTAAACAGAACAATAAAGGACTTAAAGAATCACCCTGGAAAATCCCTCGGCGGATTTGTAAAGTATCCGTCTGGACGGGTTGTTTTCCATTGGAGAGATACAGTTTTGTATTCCATCGACTCATTACAGTTTTCTGGAAGTTTTGGACATACGAAAGGACCTTCTATACATCCAAACACTGAAGGAGTCAAGGATGGGGCACAGTGTCAAATGCTTTAGCATAATCTATGTAGCATGTGTGCAAGTTTCTTTGTTTCTCAAGCACTTGCCCCATAATTACAGAGTATATAATGAGTTGCTCCTTGCATCCCTGAAATCCAGGTCTACATCCTTTCTGTTCATCCGCTAAGATGTTCTGTTCCTCAATGTAAAAAGTTTGAAGGCAAGTTATAGGCCTATACTTCGATGGGCCTTTAGTGTCACCCTTCTGTGGTAACAAGTACGTTCTACCTTCAGTAAGAAAGTAAGGTATACCTTCTGGATTGTAAAGAAATGATTGCATTATAGAAGCTCTATGATGGTGAGTGCTGGTAAATTTTTTGAGCCAATAATTGTGCAGGCCATCACTGCCCGGTGCCTTCCAGTTATGTGCCTTCTTCAAAGCTGCTTGGACAACTTCCACAGTAATGATTGGTTCATCCATTCGAGGAATATCTTCTTCTTCTTCTTCTTCTTATTATTATTATTACTTTCTATCATGACTAAAGATGTTATGTGTCGACTGAATATAAAATCTACTCCAGGTTGCAACCAGCTACCTAAGGAGCAGATCTAGGGACTATTGGTGCTTCTACAATACTTGGCGCAAAATGTGGGCTGTTCCAAATAAAGCAATTTCCTGCACTTCCCAGTCTTTTGAATTGCCTGAGAGTTTAGACAAGTTCTTACACAGGTTTTGCGGAACAAATCCCAGAGCTCCGATAACTATCGGGACGACTTGTGCTTTTCCGCCCCACATTCGGCTGACCTCGATTTCCAAACTCTTGTATTTACGACGCTTCTCTGCCTCCTCAAGACGCTTTAATCACAAAGTAGAGCAACATCTACAAGTAAACACGATTTTTTCTCCACATCCCGGATAATTATATCTGATTTGTTTGCCGCTATCGTGCGATCAGTTTGAATTTGTTGGTCGTACAATATCGTACACAATCCAACAGACGTCACCGGCTTTTGTGGGTGTTCGTACCATTTGGGGCATGTGTTTGGAACTTCGAGGGCGGTACAGATCTGCCAGTGGAGGTAACTACACACCCTGTCGTGTTTTTTCAGGTATTCGGTCTTTGCTAGGTTTGGACCAGCCGAGACAATATGATCAATGGTTTCTACGTGTTCCTGGCAAATGTGGCATTTATCATCTTGGGAAATTTTGAGAACCGCTTTATCATAATGTCGTGTTCTCAACGCCTGATCTTGGACAGCTATAACAAGTGCTTCCATTCTGGCTTCATTCTTCCCATTTTAAGCCACATAAATGATTGATCTTTATTGACCTGTGCTTTGCCCATACGTTTCAATTATTGTCCGTGGAGTGGTTTGTCTCTCCACGATTTCTTTAACATTTTCTATGTGTCACATTTCGTGTTAAGTAGCATGAGAAGTTCAGTGTCTGTCATTCTGCAAGAAGGATTGCATATTTTTTGCAATCCTTCTTGCTACACTAACAATGCCTCTGTTTCCCATTCTTCGGTCAGATTTCATGACCTGCCTCATTAGAGGGTCATCTTGTTGGCCGACTACATACTTTCCCAACCCGACTATTGCGTTGTGCCAGGAGGCCTCAATTTGTCTGAGGCCTCTTCCTCCTTCCTTACGTGACACATAAAGTCTATGTACATGAGCTCGAAGGTGGGCAACATGATGCATTGTTAGCAGTTTTCTGGTTTTTCGATCCATGATACGAATTTCTTGCTCAGTCCAGTCCACTAGTCGGGAACTGTACTCGACTACAGGAACTACCAATTGTTGATATTTTATTTTTTGAGTTCAATGCGGACTGCAGGACCAGTCTCACTCTTCTGTAATACTCCCCGCGAATTCTCTATTTCATTGTGTCGTTCGAGATGGTTTCACATTCTTCAATGCTCAGATATTTGTAAGTTTTACCTGGCTCAAGATCTTTAATCACAGTCTGCGTATCAACTTCAATGCTCTCTGACGTTGTCATTTTGCCTCTTTTTAAATTTTTTTTTGCTCACTTTTCAAGACCAAACTTCATGCAGATGTCATTGCTAAAGTCATTGACGACAGACAGCATTTGGGAGAGAATCGCTTTATTCTTAGCAAATACTTTACGGTCATCCATGTAAAACAAATGTGATACTGGCCTTTCATCACCATGGAGCTTGTAACCAAAGTCAGCTTGCGATAACTGTCTAGATAGTAGGATCAAACTAATGCAAAACAGTTATTATTATTATTATTATTATTATTATTATTATCATTATTATTATTATTTACTTTTTACGAGGGAAACTGTGAGATTCCATCATGGACACTTAGGAGGCCTCGCTCTCCCTTGCTTGTTATAATTTAGTTCAGCCCGATTTCACGTTCAAGGGACTAACAAAGATGTAATAGACGAGATTGTGTTGCATTAGTTCATAAAAATCTTAAGTTTTTAAAAGCCGGACATTAAATTTGGTGGTCTCAGAGACAGCACTAGGGCGCTAACGTGACTACGTAAAATCGCACTACGGAGGTTAAAGGTTAAATTTTCTCATCGGCGAATGAAAATATTTGATTTTCCTTTTCTTACCAAGTGGCAACGCTGCCCCTTATCTCATTTCACCTGGACTCGAAAGTACTTCCAAGGACCATTGCCAAGTCGGCGGTAGTTTGAGGCTTATGAGAGAAAATCGAGAATCTCTCTCAACAAATAAGATGGGTTTATTCAGCTCTTTTATGAACTACAATATAGCAAGCAAGAAGAAATCACTAATATTGTCGCGTAATAACTAGAAGGAGTCATTTTTTGCTTTACCTTTTGGTAGAAACATTTTATTGAAATCCCTATTTATTTTTTTCAAAATCTCTATTATCTTTGTGGTGAATTAAAAAATAGAAAACCCAAAATATATTCCTCCATGCATCTGAAATGGTTAGATAATTGTATAATATTGTAATTAACTCCAATAGCATAATCAATGTTAAGGTACATTTCCACCTTCATAACTGTTTTTCAACAAATTTAATTTTGAAATATATTGTACTTTAAGTACATTTAAAGCTATGAAATCTCAATACACTACTAAGGAATCTCTCATGAAGTCACTGTGTGAATGTTCATGGTATGCCAGAAATATTCATGACAACTTCTTTCTGGAAACCTTATTAACTTCAATATAGACATTACAAATTCAATTTCTTGACGCATTAGAAATAATTGTAATTGCTGAACATCAACAGTTATGTCATATTTATTTACCATATCTATGAAAATTGTTTGAAAATTAGCAAATGCATTTACTATTTTGTTTGTTTCTTTCTAAGCAAAAGAGACAATCAGTAAGAATAAAACTCATGTCAAACAGCAAACAGGAGACACAAGACGGGATTTAGTGAATTATTTACAGATACAAAAAATCTCGATATCTCTTGTCGATATTTCACCAGAATTCTGCGATATCACTTGCTCAACAATTCTCTTTCCGAGGTATACGTATATCTTCGAGGTATACGAAGTATTAAGACCGCAATTTCTTAGTAATTTTTATGCTCTAAGACATAAAAACAATTTTGCTCGTGTAAAAGTGAAAAGCGCAGTACAATATCTTGTTATTCATTATTTCACGCAGTGCAAATTCTTGTTATTCACTATTTAAAAGTGTTATTTTGGTCTCAATGTCAAATGTCTATTACGATTTATTTTAGAATTCCTTGTTCGCTTTGGCGAATTTTGCCTGTTTCATGTATTACATTGACAAGACAAAAAGCAGAATTTTATAAATTAGTGGATTTTTTTAATAGAATGGATAAAAATATCTAGACAGACCGAGAATCGAACCCGCTTCTCCCTGAATTATTGTATATTCTTGTAGATTCTTATAACCCGGACGTTATCATATTGACTTCGCGAGGATATCAGCACTACGGAAATATTTCGGTCAGATTTTACTTGCTACCGAAGAGAGAGAAAGGGCCGGGCGGAGGCATATTTATTTGCAAAAAAACTAGCTTAACGTGCGTACGTCTTTGGTCAGACGAATATTTTGGAATACTTGCGGTAGAAGTGAAAGGCGGGCGCTCAGAGGCACTAAATATAATTGGGGCTTACCGACCACCCGACGACAACTTCGAATTTTTAGAAAGGCTATCCGAGAAAATAAATAACTTTGCAAATAACAGTCGTACAATTGTCAGCGGAGACTTTAATCTTCCGCACGCTAACTGGGAAGGCATGGAGGAGGCAACGGGAGGGGGGCAAATGTGTATAAATAGGATCATCAGGGAGGAGAACTTCAAACAGGTAGTGGGCTCTTCAACCCGCGGTGACGCTCTCTTAGACATTTTCCTTGTTCGACCTGCGGAGTCTTTAATTGAGTGAAGCGTAGTTGAAGGAATTAGTGACCACCGTGCAGTAATACTTGAAGTAGAATGGCTACCGAAGCACACAAACTACTTAATAGAAAGGTGCATTTCGCTATGGGAAAAAGACGATATACTGGGGCTCCAATCTTTTCTCGAAAGTTTAATATCAAACGCTGTTTAATTTACAATATGAGGTTGCGGCTGGGCGTTGATGTACATTTTTCCAGATACCACCAACATTTAAATGGTGCGTTTAGACTGCGATCGTTGGTTGTGGAGTGACTTGCGCTATTCTTTCTGTTGCGGTGGTGTGCGGCGAATTGAATCGCGCACCGCGCCGCCAGCACTCGGCGGCGAGACGGAGAGCAACGGACCATAACAAGACCGGGCGAAAGAAAAGGAGACAGCCAGCCAGCGAAGCCCCGGTGTGGAAGCGAGGCTACGCCGCCGGGGGAGATAAAAGCGGGCCCCGCCCCCGAGCGGGCAGGCAGTGTTCTAGTGGAGTTCTGAGTGCGAAGTTGTATAATTAGTGACAAGGTGATATTTTTAGACCCGGCAATAGTGGTTTTGGAATCTCTTCTGGATTATTTGTGAAACGGCTTTGTATTGTGGACATCTTCTGGTAAACGGTAACCTGGCTATGTTTTTTGGTTTAATTCTTTGGTTACCGGATTATCAAAGTTTGCCCTGTTATTTTTGTTGAATAAAAACTTTGTCTTCGAAACTTCGGTGTTTTCCTGGATACAACACTTTCTATAATTTTAAATTTACTTGTTTTTTAAATTAATTCACGTAGTATTGTAGGCTAGCACGTTTTGATTTTTATTTTTCATTTATTTCTAGCTATTTTACTTTAGCTAATTTAAAAAGATAGTTTCTTGTGTTGTGCCAAGTTTTACCCTACTGTTGCGTCACAGCACTGGGCGCGACCGACCACACAAGTCGTGCAAGGGGGAGGGGTTGGTCCTCTCGTGCCGCGCACGGCCGGAAGGACCCCTGGGGTCTTTCGAGGGTCTCTCCGCTGGGGGCGTGTCTGAGAAGGCGGCTGTCCGTTCGCACAAGTGATGTGTGACGACAGAAATCGTTCGCAGGTGGACGTGAGGCTCTATCTGCAGCCAGCCCAAATCTCGAGCGGAAATGACGCTTTGTGCGTGGGAGGTCGGTCACGTGATGCCTCGCAAGGGAGGCGGGTGGAATAAGCTTCCTGGGCAGTCGAGTTTGATCGCAGCGATGTGCGGAGGTGATCGCGAGCAGCGTCTTGCGAGGCGTGGCTTTTCGCCACGGGACAAAATACCAGGGGCGGCGCTAGTGTAGCGAGCTGGGGTTCTCTTGGTAAATACTGAGGCGGCTCGTCTCAGGAGTCGGAGTGTTGTGGAGAGCAGCGTTCCTTAGGAGTGTACATAGTGTAATAAACTATTGTAAATAAATATGTACAGTAAACTCCGTGTCTGTGTTCTTCCTCATCTCATAACGACGTCACACTACTATCTCCGCGTACCCGTGCGAGAACTCTCGCATGTCAAACCCCACACTTATCCCTATCCTTCTATTTCCATTTTTCACAAACGAAACGAAACGTGTTTATTTGTTTCAACTGTATAAAGGTAACTTGCAATGTACTAACACAATATCAAATACAAAAACAATGCAATAGACGTTTAAAATATATTTTCAACTAAGATTTATTTAGTATCATGGAGAGTTTTCTTGAAACAATTCACAACACTTCCTTGAACACATTTGAAGTAATTATTCAGTATTTTTTGACAGATTTTAGCTTTTCGTGATAGTCACAAAAAATATTAGCTTTTGACTTTTGATAAAACTACGTGTCTGAACCCGTTGACTTGAAAATTTCAATGAATCACTGCTGATAACGAAAATACTGGTCAAGGTAAAACAAAAACACAGTCTTCACTCTTCACTGTACATCCACATCCGACCACAATAAGGTACACCGCATTTACAAACCACGGCAAAACATTAATTGAATGGTTTCACTACCCGCATAAGACACATCTTCTTAGGTATCAAGCAATTATACTTCTAGTTGTTGCTAGAGAGCATATCTTGAATGAATGATTATGCAAATAAACCTAGTCAAACTACACAAACCACCGTGTATACAGAAAGCGTAAATCTAAGCCTTCTAAGCATGTCGTCACAAAAATGGATACCAGCAGCAAGGGCTGAACACTGAGGTGGCCTTAATAGTATTGAAGCGCGGAACCGAAAATTTAATTGAATGTCGAGGAATATTTCATCTTGTGGATTATGAGGCTTTGTAGCCTTTGGCCTCAAAATTTTATATTTGAATACCCTAGAACACCTTGTTTAGGAGTTATTTGACGAAACCTTTGGCAAGTGTTGCGGGTTTCATTTGACTTGAATATTTAGATGCGTTTTTTAAACAAATCCTTCTTATTTTTAAAATCAAAGTGCAATTCGTCACGTCTCTGTGGAATTCCCTTTCTTTAGAGACCTTATTTATAAAGATTGGATGCCGTGATGTGTGAGAGCCGCACCGCAAAGGAATACTACTGAAATAATACAGGAGACGATCAGGGGTCTAGCGTCCATGGATGTGAATGATGTGTTACATGCCCAGACAATATCAGCTATTTTTATTTTAAAATAATTGTAAATTCTCCATTTGTTATTTTATTTTTCTACTACAAAATATTTCATTATATTTCAAACATTGCGCAGTTGAGAATTCGATTCTTCATTAGGATGAACGAATCAGTCCGAAATGTCGCCTAGCCTGCGCTATCAGATGTACAGTGACCAATTACATCTGCGTGCCTACGAAAAAGCTGTCGTTTCACGGAACTTCATTGTTCTCTTCGGTGTTTGTAAGAGAACGAGATTAATTAATGAACATTGCCGTTTTTTAAGTTTTATTACCTTATTTATATGCATTTAGCAATCATATATTTGTAGCCAATTTAAATTAGGGATTGTACTGGATGAATGCACAAGGGTATGTGACTGTGCAATCTACGTCTGTACCGTGGAATGGCGAGCACAACGCGATCCAAAGTATCTACATAATTATGGAATCGTATTGTTGTGCCATGGACAAATTATAGCACTTGAGAAACAGTTAAAATATTTTAAAAGAAATATGAAAGGATAGAATTTTATTTAAAAAGGCAACACAGGCTACATTAAGCAATACGTACAACAGTGATATACGGGAAAATATGGAAATTCTGTCACACTTCATTCGAGTTGTATGCTTTTTTGGGAGACAAGGGCTTGTATTTTCTAGCCATAATGAAAAAAGGGGATCATCAAATAGAGAAAATTTCATGTAATATATAAGTGAAATAATGAAGTATGATAAAATAAGTATGATATGGAAAATTCCAGTGTCTCGTGCAATATCACCAGAAATTCAGATTAATTGGATTTCAAGTGTGAGCATGGTAATGTCCAATGAAATTAAAAATGAAATTTCTAAAGCCTCTTTTGTCTCCTCGATACTGGACAAAACACTTGATGTAAGCAGCAAAGGACAACTGTCAACTGTTTATCATAACATGTCTGTAAATTGATTGATTTTCTCTTTCCTATTATATTTTTATTATAGATCATTGCTTTCCATTTTATAAATTATGCGAATTCTAATGGGTTCGAAATGATTTGAATTGGACAATTTTGAAAATCATTGGGTTTGATAGTGCTCTTATTATTAAAGTACACACATTAATATTTTGCTAGGTGGTGAACATCAGTCAACTTTTTCTAACTTTCAACCTGTAAACTACATGAAGTACGTGAGCCATTATTACTTTTACTGCATCAGTTTTTATTTTAAATATACAAATTATTTGTGTGCTCTAATTGACCAATGTGACAGAAATGGTATTGATGAATGAGAAATATTTAGGAGTTTTAAATTTTTTACTCATTTCTCGAGTTACATACCCTAAACCAAAACTCAGGCTACGCCACTGGAGACGATGAAACATTTACTGTTTTAACGGCACTTTGCAGAGGTTTCGATTGTTCAGTGAGATCATTTCACATGTCTCCACTACGTCGCTCACCGGGACATCCCAGAGTTTGACACCCGACCATGAGAAGAAGTTTGAGTCTAGTAACAGTTCTAAGTCGAATGTAGCTACTGATTCGAGGAGAATACCAGCTGCTAATAAATACCAGAAAATGCCGGAAAAATATGACAAAGTGACCATGGACGGCGGATCATTCCTTATTCATTGTCACAATTGTTTGACTAACTCAGGATGAGCTTTACATAACCTGCGAACAAAATTAATTACGGATTTATTCAATCAATTAATCAATTACGTTTTATTTAGCGCCTTGTAATCTAGTCTAATTGTAGAAAATAAGCGAAAGTTTTAGTGTAGTTTTGATATTATGGTTCTATATGTTTTTGAGGTCACTGAACACGAATATCAGGTTTTCCAACAAAAAGTTTGTTCGGAAGCATTTTTTTTCCAAAAAAGTGGAGAAAGTCCGACATTTTTCTTTTTCTTTTTTTTTAAATGACTAAAACACCATCTACTTTTCATAAATAACGGTGGTATATGAAATGGAAGAAGATAAAATTGCCTACATTTTATGCGTTAAGGGCTTTTTTCTCCAACCTGCCATTAGGCGCTAGGGCAAGGTAAATTTTGGTGATTATATGAAGAAAATTGTAAAAACGAAATTCATCCCATTTTATCTCAATGTAGCTCAAAAACTACGCATTTTTTCTAAATATTGACCTTATAAGAAATGAAGGAAGATAAAGTTACCTACATATTAGGACTTAGAGGTTCTTTGCCTCATAAGGAGGAGCACCGCTGCCGCGCATCGAACCTAACGGCAAAAAATACTTGGATGTTACTGTGAGAATGGTACCTTTCTTATCCTCTCTCACTAACTCTCTACGGAATTATATTTTTCTATAAGCAATATAGTTGCCCACTACTAAATATGACGACTGTTGATTCAGTCTAACTGAAAAAAGCGCAGTTAGTAAATAACAAGGTAAAAAAGGAAAATTAAATATTTTCCAAACCGAAGCACCTCATCTCCATCGACGCATCATCACCCTATCAATTCATTCAGAATTCCCTGCAAAACAGGCAGGATACACCGGGAGCCAGCAAGAAAATGGACGCATCATAAGCTCAAAGCTAAAACTTTTTGAGAAGTTAGTCAGTTTTATGAAGAACAAGGAAACGCAAGTATGGCGGCCTGTAGGTGTCAGCATTGCGTTGCGCAATTGTTTAAATATGTCAAAAAAAACTATGCCATTGGGGAATGAGTACACGGCTAATTCTAGTTCGTTAGATAGCCAAAGTGTGAAGTAATTGTAAGCCATACCGAAGCGGCGTCTCGAAATGTCCGCCATACTGAATTGAAAGAGTAATTTTTTTATGCCCGCTTTGGTAACGAGCTCAAAGCCATTTTTGCGGTATTAGGGTAGAAAATTATTTTTCATTGCCGATTATGACCACTAGGGTCTCCCAAGCCGGACAGGGCGAAGGAGAGGGGTCAGACATAGAAGTACTCCGGAAGAGGACCTCGACGCCAAGAAGAGGAACAAAGGAAGAATCTCCAGAAGAGGACCACGCCATGAAGATCTTCTGCTGCAGAGATGGCGGAGAGGCCCTGGGACAGACAGGGGGTGGTGTGAATAAAAACGAAGTATTTACTACTAGTTAAAGTAATTAGTAAAAGCATTTACTTCTAGTCCAAGTAACTAGTAAAAGCATTTACTTAATTTGGTGTGAATAACCTTATATTTATACTAGGTAGGCAATGCTGGGAAAATAAGTAACTACTGGTTAGGGAATGCTGGGTAACAAGCCCAGCGCCTCCTATGAACTGATCAGGAACTGATAACGCGCGGAGCGTGTTGTGAGGTTAGTGTTTTGTGTATTGTCGAGTAGTGTGATCAGAGAGTATAAGTCGTGTGATTACGCGTGGTTTGTTTTGTGAGAAAAATGAGCTCTTCTGACGAAGCCGTGGTGGAAAGTGAGAATGTTTCTCAACAACGTTTCGTTGATTTATTAGAGAAACACAGCATCGTGTTTAATAAATCTCAGCTTCCTAGTGTGAAGAGTGAAAAGGATGCTGCGTATGCAGCTATTGTGCGGGAGTTTCAAAATATCAGTGGGAAAACGGTCACTGTTAAACAAATTAAAAAAAAATAATATGAAGACCGAAGTGAAGAAGAAAAGCGACATGAAGGCAACTGGAAACAAAAAAATTATTTTAAGGCCATGGGCAAAAAAACATGTTTGATTTGATAGCTGGGGAACAGAATCCGGTTTTTAATAAAGTACCAGGTATGTTAGAACGATAATCATTTTCAATATTATTTAAACTTAATTTTATATTCATTACATTCATGAATGTAATTATTTATAGGGCGCATCTCCGTAGGACTGGCGGATGCTACTGTTGACGAGCAAGCTAGTACTAGTAACCGTGTAACTGGGCGATCATGTACACCACCACCACCACCTCCGCCACAAAAGAAGCAGAAAATAAATATATTTCAAGAAAGTGATGAGACAATTAATTTAACAAACAGTCAGTTGCAAAGACTTCTAATTTTAGAACAAGTGAAATTAACACGAATGCAATTTCTGAGAGAGGAACGTGAATCCAATATTGATACATACTTTATACAATAAACATTACACATTTTGATTGAAGATGACTTGTTTTATTTCTTCTCTTCACCTTTGCCCACGATGCCGTATCAAATGTTCTTGTGGGTCATCTGGATTTTCAGAGTTATCATCATCTTCATTATCATCAGTAACTTCGTCATTGTCTGGCAGATGTTCCGGATCTTTCAGGTACTTTGCAACATTGTGAAGCACAATGCAACTTGCTATTACCGATGGCACCATCGATAATTTGACACGAATTGTGTTCTGCAATATCGGGAATCTTCTTTTCAGCTGCCCAAAGCATCTTTCTATAATCACTCTTTCTTTTTTAAAAAGAGAATTATAAGCACGTTCTTGTGGCGTTCGTGGATCTCTATATGGTGTTAATAGCCAAGAAGTAATGCCATATCCTCTGTCTCCTAGCAGAACAGCATCACTTCGTTGGCGATTCATTACGTCATAGAGCATGCTTTGTTTTAGAATTCTGTTGTCGTGAACAGAACCTGGCCACTGGGCATCTACACTGGTGAACTCTTCCTTAGCATTACAAGTGGCTGAACATTAATGGACATAAATCCCTTGCGGTTGAGGTATTCATCTCCATGTGTAGACGGTTTCATTATTCGTACGTGAGTACAGTCTATGGCACCAATTGCGCTAGGAAAGTTGAAACGCTGAGCCCATTCTGCCTGTGCAATATTAACATCATTGCCTTTTGGAAATTTTATCCAAATATGGGACTTGTCAATTATTTTCTGGTTTACATTTTGAATAGTCTTTGATACTGTGGAACGATGAACACCAATGTCTTTTCCTATTCCAATTTGAAAACCTGGATCACTTACAAAACGAAGGAAAATTTCCAATCTTTGCACGTTCGTCAGAGCACCTCCTCTTGTCTCCGTAGATTCGCCAAGGAAGTGGTTTGCTAACCACTCCACATTTTCCTTATCAAATCTAAATAATTTCCGGTAATCAATTTCAGATGAAATAACGCGAGGGCGGTAGTTTTTCGGTGCTCGTAAATTCAACGACGCCATAGTTTTTATCGTATGATTCTACGTATCGTATTCTACGTATCGTTCAAGCGTGAATATACGTGTTGTGGTGATTCAAACACTTTAGAAACTCACTTAAGTGCGACCACCACCGTGCTTGAGAATTTCTCAGTATTTACTGATGAAATGAAGCAAATTCAGACTTTTATTCACACCATTTGAAGTAAAAGCTGGAAAATACTAGTACTTACTACAAGTGTAAGAATTTACTATAAGTAAGCAGTATTTACTACAAGTAAAAGCTAATACTTAAATTTTATTCAACAAAGCATAAGTATTTACTGTAAAATCTTCTAGTATAAGCATTTACTTCCTTTTATTCACACCACCCAGGGCTCTAGAGGCGGGAGGGGAGCCAGCCTGTCTATGGGAGGATACCCCGAATAAGAAACAACAAAACTGGACATGTCAGTTCCCATGTTTGGGGAGGCTTTAGAAATGCTGGCAGTAGCTCTAAAATGCAACAGCCCAACATGAATAGACGAATATTGAGAAATAGAGTCGCGGGCGATCGGTCTTTGCAGGACCGCGCAGAAGGTTTGGGCACCGGGCCTTCTGTGTCAAATGTGTTACCTGTGTCAGTGGATAGCGGTGAACCTGGTACAGATAGATAGAATTAAGGTTTATTCTACAATTGGGCTGATGTTGCCCGGTGGCAGAATACAGAAACATAAAAGTACATTTACAATTACAAAACACAATTAACAATAAAAGCAATATATAAAAAAATCAATATAAAAACAAACAAATTATCTTCGTCATTACCTAGAACATTCCAATGCATTTACATACATATACAACAAATGAAACTACATATATACTAACATTTAAGTAAATAAACTTACATATTACACCAACATTAATACATACAAACATACACGCTTACATACATATCATACAAAGACATAGGAACACTCGCATACACACCATCCTACTCGCATACTCACAATCATATTCAGACAAATATGGATAAACATTTTTACCTACAACATAATAATATACAATACTTATAATAATTTTTACATTTATAACACGTAAAACACTCGTTAACATAATTCAATAAATAGCAACTTTTGTCAGAATATCCTATAAAAGACGCTTTAGATTAGCGAAATAAACAACGAAATGAAATCACTTCACTGCACTTCACTTCACGTCACTGCACCTCATAAACTCACTCAATTCACTTCTCCCCATAGCTCGTCATGCGCAGTTTTTAACTGTTTTTTGACGTAAATAAATAAATAAATAAAACTTTACTTAAATACTAATACTCAATACTTTTTAGTTGACCACCCATAATCGCACCTTTCACTTCACTTCACTGCACGTTTTCACCCTATTGATTAATTTCCTATATTTGTTTTTCTAAAACCACGCGCTGAGCAAGAAAAGGGCTCAAAAACTGTTGCAGGAAAATCGTTCCAATCTACGATTGTTCTGTTTACAAAGGAGAATTTGCCTACGTCCGTTCTTTGAATTCTAGTTCTAATTTTATATTTATGATCAAATCTATTAAAATAATCTTGTTTATCTAGCCTTCCCTGTATTTCCTGCCATGCAGAGCCACCAGTGTAAGATTTGTACATTACGCAAAGTCGAGCCCTTTTCCTCCGATGTTCTAACGATTCCCAATGTGCAGGTATGTTCCTCCGAAAAGTGTATTTTGCCGCTCTGTTTTGTATCCTCTCTAAGCTCTTCTTAAGTCCTATTCTGTACGGATCCCAACAACTACCTCCATATTCCATTACTGGCCTAAAAAGCGAGGTATACGCAATTTCTTTTGCTTTCGTATTGCATTTTTTAAGATTTCTCATGACGAAATGCAAAGACCTCCAAGCTTTACCCACTACGTTGTTAGTTTCTTTCTCCCATCCCAACTTGCTATCCAGGAGGATGTCAAGGTATATACAGTTTGAGACTCACGAAACTACGTCATTACCTAGCTGATAAGGCAATGTATGAAAGTCTCTGGCCCTACAAAATGTGATCGCTTTACTTTTATTTCCATTTACAGTCATTTTATTAGCTCTTGCCCAATCATTAATCTTATTTAAATCTTCCTGTAGTTGAATCATATCTGTTCTGTAATTTCCATATATAATATACAGTCGTCGGCAAAGAGTCGAATTTTTGACGTTATATTTTGCGATATATCATTTACAAAGATAAGAAACAACAGTGGGCCAATGACTCTGCCCTGAGGGACTCCGGAAGTAATATTACCCTTTTCCGATAAATGCTGTCCAATTCGAACCTTTTGATTTCTATCGCGAAGAAATTCACTTATCCATGCTATTACCCGCCTGTCAATTTTAGCATCAATAAGTTTCAATATCAGTATGTCATGCGGTACTACATCAAACGCTTTGGCAAAATCAATAACTATTGCATCCATTCTTCCTCCAAAATCAATTACTTCAGACAAGTCTTGAGTAAGGGAAATAATTTGACTTTCACAAGAAAAGCCATTTCTAAAGCCATATTGCCCGCGAAAAAACATTCTGTCTGATCCAAATGATTTCTAATCGAATTAGATAATAATTTTTCAAACAATTTACAGACTACTAACGTAAGACTAACTGGCCTACAATTTTGCACTTCACGTTTATGTCCACTTTTAAAAATTGGCACTATTAAAGCGGATTTCCAATCATCCGGTACACTTTCATTGTTGATTGATACATGAAATGTCTGACCAAATATGGTATTATTCTCTCCCCTGCTATCATAAGCATATCGGATGCAATACAACAGCCATTTTTCTTTTCTTAAAGATGTTGCCTCATCATTGGATCAAAACGAAGCAACTATTGGAATATTTTTAGATCTTTCAAAAGCTTTTGACTTCATTGATCATAACATTTACTTTCAAAATTACCTTCATATGGAATCCGTGGTATTGCTATGTTCCTACCTTAAACAACGATTTCAGAGACTAGAAATACCTTACTGGAATGATGGAACTTTATGTACACACCTTTCCGGTTCTTTGCCAATTGCACGTGGCGTCCCGCAAGGATCGATTTTAGGCCCTATTCTCTTCCTATTATACGTAAACGACATGCCCTTAGCGATTCGAAACGGAAGAACAGTTCTCTTTGCGGATGATACAAATATTCTTTGCAACAAAGAAACCGTAAATAGTACAATATCAGATGTTTCAAATTGGTTCCGTAATAACAAATTAATAGTAAATGAAAAGAAAACTGTTTCAATGCAGTTTTCCATTTCAAACAAAAAATTCTGTACTCCATTGAAAATGAACGGTGTGCAATTGACTGATGTTAATATAACAAAATTTTTAAGTCTATCAATTCAGTCAAACCTCAAATGGAATGCCCACTTAAATGAATTGAACACAAAATTAAGTTCATTATGTTACGCGTTCAGAATTCTTTCAAATTCCGTCAGCCTTCATACAGCTCGTTGTGTATATTTGGCCAATGTTCACTCCCACCTGAGATATGGCATAATATTCTGGGGAAACACATCTTATAGCTTACAGACTTTCAGATTACAAAAAAGAATTGTACGAATAATAAGCAAATCCAACCCACGTGATTCTTGTCTCTCTTTATTTATCTAGGAATTTTATCATTACCTTGTCTCCTGATTTACGAATCAGTAGTTTTTGTCAAAACTGACTTACTTAAGGGCAGGAATATATTTTCAGCAAACGCCGATGTCTATAAGTATAACACACGACGTAGTAATCATATTCACCAGGTGGCAGTATCAACAGCTCACTACAAAAAATTCACATACAATTCATGTACATTACTCTACAACACTTTGCCAGACGACATTAAACGATTAAATTCGATAGAAAAGTTCAAGTCCCAAGTAAAATCTTTTCTGGTGCATAATTGTTTCTATACAATTCGAGACTATACCGAGCATCAAAAAGGAAAGTAGCGGAAAAGCGAAAGTAATGATGATTAATGTAATTATTTATCATTTGGACTGTATAATTCTAAAGAACCTGTAACAAGTATTATACCACAGTTTCTGGGTTGATGGCCCCCATCTCGATCAGGTTTTTCGTCCAGTTTCCCTGATCCTTGGGCAAATGCTGAGATGGTCCCTTGTTTTGATTCTGGACATAAATGTAACTTCATTCTTTGTGCACGTCTTCTGAATTTCAGTGGGAAATATAGTTATTCAAATTATCGTTTTCGAGATTGTCGCGTCAAAAAGTATCATTCTTTCATGAAGAACATGAGAGTTCAGGGCAGGAATTTATAGCTAATTTACCTTTGAAAATATATTTTATTATATAAGTGCGAATATTTTGTCAACAAAACTCGAAAAAAACCCCTCTTTTCTGTATTCAAAATTCGACTAGAATATGGTTTAGGAGAGAGATCACCGAATTATGAAAACGTGCACAAAATTCACTTCTCCCCATAGCTCGTCACACACAGTTTTTAACTGTTTTTGACGTAAATAAATAAATAAAAAAGAGCCTCTAGTGCTTTTGCAGGTAGTTTGTTCCAATCTACTATAGTGCGATTCACAAAGGAGAACTTGCCTACATCAGTTCTTTGTTTTCTACATCGTATTTTCCACGGATGGTCTCCTCTGCTTTTATAATCTGGTTTATGTAGTCTTTTACCGATGTATTCCCATGCTGTGTCTCCTCTGTATGTCTTGTACATTACACAAAAAAGCGCCCGTTTCCATCTCTTAGATAAGGATTCCCATTTTTCTATTTCATCAAAAATGCGCCCATGATTTGAAACTTTACCGGCCCGTTTTTGAATTTTATCTGACGCCGCAATTTACCCTTTCCTGTACGGGTCCCAGCATGCTGATCCGTATTCTAAAATAGGACGAACAAGTAGTATATGCTAGGGATCGGGCATTTGGACTACTATTTTTTAGGATCGCATTAGAAAATGCAGTGCTCTCCAGGATCTTTTTACATGTTTTGTTAATATGATCCGACCAATCGAAGTCGCTTCTGAGGACCAAACCCAAATACTTACAGCTTTTTTACACGTGGTATAACGTTGGTTCCTAATTCATAATTGGAGTGTACATTCGAACGACACTTGGTAAAACAAATGAATTTAATCTTTTCCGATTTAATTCCATCTTATTTTTGCACGCCCAGTTCCATAAACAGTTTAGATCGTTTGTAAAACATTTTCATCCGAAGACGAGCCAATACTCCTATATATTATACAGATTCATCAGCGAAAATTCTAACTTTCGATTTTATTCCAGTTGCAATGTCATTAATGAACGCTAAAAATAGTAGTTGTCCTAGCACACTCCCCTGGGGGACCCCAGAAAATTACATCGACTTTTGATGAATATTATCGCCTATCCTGACTGTTTGAGTGCGCCCCGAAAGAAATTCTTTTATCCACAAGATTATTCGATGATCTAATCCCGTTTCTGACAATTTGGCAATTAACAGACCGTATGGAACAAGATCGAATGCCTATAGAAAAATCTAATATTATTGCATCGACCCTACTCCCTTTGTCTAGCGAATTTGCTATGTCCTGACATAAAGCAATAGTCTGGCTGTCGCTCGAATACCCAGACGAAAATCGTGTGATTTTGAAAAAGCCAATCAGTTTTATTCCAAACTTTTCTAATAGTACTCTGCAATTAATTGTTCCATCTGCTTGCATACGACTGAATGTCAAACTAATAGGCCTGTAGTTGTTAACAACCCTTCTGTCTCCTCCCTGTGAATCGGTACTACAATTGGCCTCCTTCCAATTTTGAGGAATCATATTATTATTTATAGTTGCATCCATTAACCGCGCAAGGTACGGAATCATGGTTTCCCCTCTCAGTTTTAGTATTTCTCCTGGTATTCCATCAGGACCTACAGATTTATTTCTCCTAATTTTTGCAATTCTTTTTCTAATAATCCTTCATCAACTCGAAAGGTTTCTATTACGGGGTGTTGTTTTTACTTACTGGGGTTTGATCCTTCGGCCTTGAAAACAGAAGCGTAATGTCTGTTTAAACAGACCGCCTTTACACTGGTATCTGTGATTAACGAACCGTCTGCTTCGCAGATCGCTGGAATACTTTCTTTGTTCCCTTTCTTATGTTTCACAATACTTGAAGAAATTTTGTCAACAGGTCAATCGGTCGTTAAGGAATTAAGGTAATTTTCTTGGGTATGTAATTTTAAAGCCTAATAAGTCTTTAGATAATTGTAGAAATTTTATTTTTTCTGTTCCTTATTTATATTACGTTACTATACGCTTTCCTAACCATGCCTTTTTCAGTCGCCTCACTTCTTTGATTGTAGTACACGGGATCCGAGTAGTACCGTAGTTTCCTGGTAGGCACGAATTTGATGTTCTTAAAATTTGTCCATAATCTGTTCTACTGTACTTCCGCTAGGAAGCCGAAGTTGGATAAATGATTTCAAATATAATTTTCATGTTGTGACGTTTGTTCTAGCGAACTGAAAAAATTGTCTTTCTTTACAAAGAACCTTTCGCTTACCCTCTCTGCACATTTTTAGAAGAACTCCTTGTGGTCGCTAATTCCAGGAATTACTTCACAGGCAGAACGTTGTACACCGGTCAATAAGGAAAAACGTCCAGTAAGGCATTATCACGGGTCTGTTTGGTCACAACCTGTGTTAAGGCGTTCCCCAAACCAGCTCGTTTAATGAGGCGTTGGGCGGCGCTCTTCAGCCCCACATCCCCCTCCCAGGTAGCGTGCGGTAAATTTAGATCTCCAATAATGACGTTTTTTCCAGTTTTCTGGTTACGCATGTTCTCTCTACAAGTCTTGCCAATGGTTCATGTCCATCTTGCTGTGATCTATACACGCCTACAACCTCCCATTGATTTTTCGAATTTTTATCTCGTATGTCTACACCTATGATTTCAAATTTGTCATCCACCCATGCCTCTGTTGCTTCAAGTTATCTTTATACATATAAAAACTCCCCCACCAATGCGATCTACTCTATCACGTCTGATGTTAAAAAATTTTGTCTGAAGATTTCAGCGTTTAATATTTGCGCATTGAGCCATGACTCCGTACCTATCACGACATCTACAGTATAAGATTCTACCATGTTCCAGAATTGAACAGTTTTATTGTAAATACTCCTGCAATTAACCTGCAAAATACCAGAGACTCTTCTTCTGCATAATCATAATGTAACGCCGCCGTCTCTCGCCATTGTTCCGCATCACTGTCCGGCGATATGTTGCCGATCGTCATCGCCGCCACCGTGTCAACCCATCCCTCAGCATCGATCACTGCCTTCGTCGACCGTCGCCACCATTTCACCATCCTTCGCAGCCGGACCGTTTCACAGTGCGTCACTGCGCCTCGCCGTCCCTCGCTGCCATCACCGCATCTCTGCACGTTGCCGCTGCGTCGCCGTCCCTCGCCGCCGTCACCGCGTCGCCGTCCGGCGCCGCCGCGTCGCCGTCCCTCGCCGCCGTCTCCGCGTCCCTGTATGTCGCCACTACGTCGACGTCCCTCGCTGCGTTGCCTGTCCATCGCGACATCCCCGCATAGACCATCATAAGGGATTCGACATCCCCTTGCCGACACCCGCCGTGCTGTCTCACGAGCCTATCGCGGGAAATTTCGGGCACCTACGCGCGAGAAGAGACCACCTAGCTTTGAGGACCCCGAGCGATTTAGATGCAAAACCGTCACGACCGAAATCGCCGTCTGCAACCACGAATTTGGGTCCACAAAAAACACATTCCTTCTTTGCGCCACCCACTCGAACATTCGGTTCACTACCGACCCGTCTCCATGGAATGCCACGACGCCTGAGAATACCACGAATATTATCTTTGATTTTGGAAACTTCTCTTGTGCTTTCATCACGATGTCACCCAATATCCCCCACGACAAAGTCAAGATTTTTCCTCCTCAAATCGTTTGCACCGACATGTAAAATTACGGTATCTGGCGTTCCGAGGTCCCTGTTCTCCACATACCTTCGCAGGTGCTCGGTTCGAAATTCCCGGAGACACACAACATCCATGTGGTCCTTGTGCTTGCCTACATGCTTACTATTGAGTCACCAATAACGAGAATGGGTTTTTTCTCGCAATTGGCGCCTCTACAATTGGCTGCGCGGCGTCTCCTACTGAAACATCTCGAAGTTTTTCCTCCAGAGCTGCGTTTAACTCCCGCAGCCCCTGGATTTGAAGAAGAGCAGCTTCCAGTTTATCTTCCAGTTGACGTAGTCGTGTCTCTTTGGCTCTTACTGCAAAACCATTTTCCGTTGTCCATGTCTCCATTTTTGCCACAACTCGCATGATACCAGAGTCCACACAATTCGCACTGCTTGCCGGATTTTAATTATTGTTACAGCCACTGCACAAAATGCGGATTGCATTTTATTCGTCTGCAGGTCCCAGTTTTGGTTCGACACTTCCAATTATCAGTAGTACTGCTATCGTGGTCGCACACAACGCTGCTGCTCCGCAGCAGCTGCCCCGTCCCCGCGAAGCGATGCCGAGGGGGCCGCGCTGCGCGCACGGGGAAAAGCGCTCGGCCCACGCCCCGATGGGAGCCCGATACTCTGCAGGTAGCAAACCCATTGTCTAAGCCAGGAGCTCCGCTAATGCACGTCCGACTGCTGCGACGACCGGCGACCGACTGACGACCGGCGACCGACTGCGATATTCGGCCGACTCATAACATTTTTCGTCGTGATGCAGTGGAATGATAATAAACAGGGTGACGATGAAAAACCTGGGCTTTCAAACAGAAGGATGCGTCGTTGAAGGTGAGGGCCTCGGTTTCGAAAATATTTAATTTTCTTCTTGACCTTGTTATTTACTAACTCTGCTGTTCTTTATAATAACCTCAACATTTTCAAACTTCTCTCTAAAAAGCTCACAAAATTGTTTAAATTTTTTCCACGGATAGCGAAAACAACACTTTTAAATGGTGCAAATCAAATTTTCGTTGAAAATTCCTAATTTTTCAAAAATAACAAACGTCCAAACAATTTTCGGCACCTACCTAGAACTACATTATTGAAGATAGAGTATTTTTTCTTAATTAAAGTGTTCTAGAGACAATTTTGATAAACTGTCACTTACTCGTTTATGAAAATGCTGAATTTTCAGTTCATTTTCACAAGACAGTTTTGAATTTTCGAGAAACTGCATTTGAAATCATTTGAAGCACTAGCACTCACAAATGCAGTTATGTATAAAAACGCCCGTAATGTAATTATTAATCACATGGCATGTCGGTAATACATTCATTACAAACAGGTTCCTTTTTTAAAATTACTTTCTCTTCCCGCAAATTTGTTCATTTAAAATTTAAGCAAATGGAATACAGTATAACAAAAAAGTATAGAAATAAATCACTACTATGACACTTTTAGAGGTTTCATAAGTAAAATGTTTTTTCGTGTCAGTCTGAATACGTGTTGACTTTTCTCTAGGTTAATTGGAAGGTGATTCGCGTGCTGGACTCTTCTGATATTTGGCTTCTCTTGGTGATGAGGTCATTCAGTGTTTTCTTTTTATATGATGGTTCACTTGATTATTGAATATAAAAGTTTGTCAATTTGTAAATTTCTTTGTTGTTTTCATGTGCTTCTAAATCTATAATAGTGTAGAGGAGAGAGGATTCTTGGTCCGAACGTTAGTAGTTACAACTAAATTTTTCTAGCGTGGCCGCTGGGATTCGCGAGTGGAGGGGGAACCTGAAAGTGGGTCGGGAGGGAGCCAGGAGGCGACTTTCGCGCGTCTGCCCATTCCAAAAACATTCGCACCGCACGTGCTAGCGAACTTACTTAGAAATTAATTTGCGGTAGTGTCTCGTGTTCGGTAGTGGGAAGCACTAAATCAGGTTGATGGCGCTGCTCTGCCGCATCATCTTAATCTTTTCCAATGTTTCCGTTTCTCACTATCATTACTAGCATTCTGTCGTTTGCGCCTTTTCCAATAAACCATTTCTTGATACAGTGCATTAAATAATTGTGCGGCGAATGACTCTCGTTGAAACCCTCGAGAGCAGGATTCCACGTTCTTCCTCTTCCTCTCTTTAGTAGAAGTTCAATCTGAACAGACCGATTCCCCCTAAGTTCAATAGAATTCATTTCTTATCCCGAAACACCCTCATCCCGAAACACCCGTAGCATCTGCCACTCTCTTAAGAACTGCTGTGACATTTTAAACACCATTACTTGTCTCTCCATAAAATGATATACTTTGGCAACTACTTTACGTTTCTGACTGTGAAGTTCTCCCTTATGCAACTTGCTCTGAACCGGTCGCATTGCAATAAATCACTAACAGAACAATAATCACTTAAAACAACTTCCGAATCACGTACTAATGCTCCACTCTAGTAGCTAACACAACTGGAAGCATGCACCACGCAGATACGGACAGTCAGGGTCAATGTTTACCACAACTGGAGTAGGACGGTCAAGAAGTGCTGGGAAAGGACGCGCTCCCCCAAAACAGCTATGTTGGAGGAATGAACTCTCCGGTAGTTCTGAGGACCACGGACCTGAGCGGCCACGCTAAATAATACTACTCTACGAACAAGGTGCACTCAGATATAAGTTCATCTTTGATTTTCTTCTTCCTTCAGTGGTGAATATACGAAGTACTGCAAGGCGGAAGTTCTGTGGTATTCCGCTTCGTTTTCGTCCTAGCTCTCATGTTCGCTTATGCTCCAATACTGTTTTATGATGCTCGTATTATTGTTACTCTTCGCCACTGTACATTTTACATGTGGAATTCCTTTACATGCACGTGTTGTTTAGAACTTCCTTAATTCGGTGTAATCGTATTTTTGCACGGATATTGGTGATATAGTTATATTTGTCTCATTATTCCAGGGTTGCCAAGGTCGATGCCACGAGCGGGAGTCCGTGGCACGAGTGCCACGACGAAATCGCCTCTCCACGAAGGTTCATTACCTCGCCGCATGAGACAACGCCATCCATGGCCGTCTCTATACTGGCCGGAGTGTTCAAATTTGGCATCAGTGCTCCCGGGGCCTATACTTGGGTTTTTCTGGCGCATGAACATTTCGTCAGGCGTTGCGCTGTGTTGCCACACACACTGCACGGCTAGCACGTGGTAAGCACTGTTTGGGGCCACGAAGCCCGTTGAGAAGGACATTCGCGAAATTTGTCGCGCGCTTTGTCAACACTGTGATGACGTGGAAGTCTCCCTATTGGAGAAGGCCTTCCCTCTCCAATTTTTTGCTCGTGACCTTGAGTGGCCTAGAACGAAAAACCTAGTATACACTTCGGTTTTTCTTTCTTGGCGCGTGGGTTTTGTCATCAAAATGGAATATCTCACTGAATTTCGCGTCGTTTTCTCAGTTTTGCCGCTAGGAGTCTCATGATCTCGACTGTATGGAGCAGTGCTGTCGATCTTGCGACTTCTAGCGGCTCAGCCGAGAACGACGCGATATACGGTGAGATATTCCATTTTGTGATGACACATCCCCACCGCCAGAAAGAAAAACCATGTATACTCAGCTGACCAGTGAAACACGTGGACCGGCGTGGACAGGGGTTGTTTGTGCAAGCAGTGTGTCAACTCGCGTTTCTTGTTGTTAATATGTATTGTGGCGTCATATGAGACGCCCAACATTAATTCAGTACGTGCATTCAGAGCTCTGAATTGCACACAGGAAGAGACGAAACGGCGGGCGCGTCGAGCTGACGCCTCGCAGAACAAAGGGTTATTTTTGTCAATACGGGGAAATCCAGCATTGCAAGTCGGGGTGGCGGTTGCTAGGGGCGGGGGTGGCGATTCTAGGTGGCGGTTGTGACGCGCGTTGTCATGGCGCCAGTGTTGAGAACCCCGAAAGGAAGCTGGGGTTAGAATTCGGCTGGCGGATGCGGCTATGTGACGTAGTTCCGTCAGATGAGCCCAGCGGGTATATAAGCAACGAGAGCAAGCGTCTCGTTCTCCAATTTTCTCACAGGTCCGGTCGCGGCGAGTCGTGCGTGTGTGGGTGCGCGGCGTGTGTAGCGCGAGTAGGACGAGTATGGGGCCGGCGCTCCTGCGTCGTGAGTGTAAGTTTTATGCGGTTGTGTGGCCGAGGTATTTCCTTCTGGAACGGGACGATCCGTCCGTCCACTTGTAAATATGTACATAATTATTCAGTGTGTCGGAGTTCATCGAATAATCAGTATTTGCAAACGTTCACATCTGTGGATTATTTTACTTTCTCGCCACAGGCCAATACGCCACAGTATTATGTATTGCAGTGATTTTTACCACTTCTTATTTTAGTTTAATATTTTGGGCTTATCCGTACTGTACGGTACCCGTCGCTGCCGCGCCGTCGTTGTCACGGCCCTGCATGATATGTTGTAAGTATCGTTCACTTCTGATTCTCGAGTCGTGAACGAATAGATAAATCATTTATGCGGTACATTTAAACACCATGTTTTCCGTATATCGTTTTTTCACGCTAAGAAATGTATTGCGGTACTACTAGCGACTTACTACTAGAAAAGTAACACGGTTCTCTAAAATAAATTCTTTAAAAATAGATACTATTCCCTTTAGAGGAAATTCTATTGAAGGTGAGTGTCCCGTTTAAAAGAAGTTTTCTTAAAAATGATGGAACGTAAAAGAGCATAAATTTACCATTCCGGTACTAGTAAATTTACTAACCGGCGCTTTGCACATCTTCACGTGTTTGCGACTGCGCAGTTTCAAATACTAGAGTCCTTCCTAGAAAGTGCTTACTGAGGCAAATACTATAGAGATAATTCCGGACGTTCCCCGTTCTTACACGCAACCGATGGAAACAAGTTCTCACTAACGATCCTAGTGTCAGCAACCTTGTAATGTAGCGCCAATAGAAATGTCCATGTGATTCTTACGGAAGAAACAAATATTTTTTAATCTACCTAACGAAATAAGAATTATTTTTTACATACTCTGCTGTGATTTAATTATATTGAAGGGCTCAAATTACGGAAATTATAATGTACAATGTGTTTAATGAACATGAGAACATTGAACATTTAATGAACATATAATGAAATTATTTTCACGAATAAGAGTTGTTACAATGCAAGTCTGTTCTTGCCATAACACTTCCACTGATACATTTGACCTTTTTCCCCTTACTTCCTTTAAAAAGCACTGTATCAATACTTGATACCTCTGCTTTCATACATATTATTACACCCCTTACATACAATATTCTGCAAGTGATATTAATGATTGCATTAATTTTTTTACGTCAATTTACTTTGACGTAAATTATTTAAAAAGTGTTTATTGAAACAAACATATTCAGTCTTAGAAAACTAATAGCGAATTCATTTGGGTAGAAAGCGTGGCATTCACATACTGTTTAATCGAATATGCGAGTTTCTTAATTTATACTTTTCATCCAAATTCTGTTAGCATTTCTACAATCATATGGCACGGTACTACACAACCAGCCACATACATAGGACTCAGCATTTTTCTGTACTAAACTTGTAGGAACATCTTTAGTGTTATCCATTTCTGGAATGTTCGTTACACATGATTCAATTAGGAATGGCAATGTGCAAGTAGTCTCCCAATTGAGTTATGTATAGTTGTTTAATGCATTTTATTACAAAGAGAATCAAATTGTATTAAACTAGCTTCATTCATGTTCAAGATTCTTTCAATTTTTTACCTAATTTTATCACGAGGAAATGTGAAGAACGAACGCGAGTTCTCTGTATTTATATAATAAAGCCAAAAACTACAGAATTTTTCCTGCTATACGTAGAATGATGTAAAGAATAGTAGTGTTTGTAAAATATGTTTTCCAGAAATCTTCAGAATGACAATAAATGAAAAAAATCAAGCAGACAACAAACACCAACAGAGTACTGAGCTTAGGGTGTATCCAGGTTCTGCCCCAGATGGAGCGTGTATCAGTGTTTCTCGATATATCGCGAAGTGTCCTGTATTGTCTTTATAGTATTTGACTGAGTGATTTCTTATAAAAGAGAATTGTAACCATGCGGTGGATAGACTCAAGGTTGTTTATAGTGAACGCGAGGGCCGAAGGCCCGAGCCTCGCCGTGACTTGGATCCGGGTGAGCCCAAGCGAGAAAACTTACCTTGAAAGTAATTTGCCTTTTTTTATAAAGTGCTTTCTGAAGTGATTTCTTATAAAAGTTATTGGTAATTATTCAGTGGATATACTCAGGTTGTTTATAGTGATCGCGAGGGCCGAAGGCCCGAGCCTCGCCATGACTTGGATCCGGGCGAGCGAAAGCGAGAAATCGATACCTTAGATAGCTTATGCTATACATACTCTAAGTTATTAGAACTAACTGAAAAGCACAGAGATTGTAACGAGATAATTAACCACAGAGATAAACAGAAAGTGTTAGATTTTTAAGGGAACAACTTGAACTGTTGTTTTCTCAAAAGAAAAGGTATTTGTTCACACAATCGTCGTGTCATATATACTTGCAATCATCAGGATCTATTCAGCATTGAGGGAAAATTATATTTTCAGTTTGCCTCATACAAAGCACTGTACAACAGCTCTGTGCAAAATTAGGTGTTTCACATGTTAGAAGAGAACAGAACATGCACTTTTTGAAAAACCCTCTAAGTTTTTAACAGAAAGGGAAAAATAGTAGCATTACAGTTAGATGAGTTATATGTGAAGGAATGCATTATTTATAAGGGGAAATGCTTTCTGGATTTGGCCTCAAGTAATGTACAATTTAGCTAAACAGTGCAAGTCATTTATTGTAACATCTGCATTTGGAAAGTATAAGAAAGTAGTATCTCTCATCCGTGGCGTAGCCTGATTTCTGGATTTCAGTGGCTTAGGGTAGGGTTTTGGAAAATAATTAAAACTTTAATATAATTTAAATATTTCTCATTCACCAATATCATTTGTAGGGTCACTTTGATCAATTAGGGCACACAAATAATTTGTATATTTAAAATAAAACTGATCCAGTGAAAGTAATAATGGTTCACGTACTTCATGTAGTTTACTGGTTGAAAGTTAGAAAAAGTTGACTTATGTTCACGACCTACAAAATATAAATGTGTGTCCTCATACTTTAATAATAAGAGCACTATCAAACCCAATGATTTTCAAATTGTCCAATTCATATCATTTCGAACCCAATAGAATTGGCTAAATTTATAAAATGGAAACAATGATCTATAATAAAAATATATAGGAAGAGAAAAATAAAAAAAATAAAAAAACAATATACAGACACGTAATGAAAAGCAGTTGACGTTGTCCTTTTTGCTGCTTACATTAAGAGTTTCATCCAGTATGGCGAAGACAAACGAGCCTTTAGAAATTTTATTTTTAATTTCATGGGACATTACCATGCTTAACTTGAAATTCAGTGAATCTGAATTTTTGGTGAATTACACGAAACACCGGAATTTTTCTTATCATCCTTGTCAGTTTTATCATATTTCATTATTTCACTTATATATTACATGAAATTTTCTGTATTTGATGATCCCTTATTTTCATTAGTGGCTAGAAAATACAAGCCTTGTCTTCCAAAAAAGCATACAACTCGAATGAAGTGTGACAGATTTCCTTATTTTCCTTATACCACCGTTGTATTCCTCAACCATAGCCTTTGTTGGTTGTTTTAAATAAACTTCTATCCTCTCATATTTTTTACAAATATTTTTACCTGTTTCTCACATGCTATAATTTGTGCACAAAACCACGACTCCATAATTATGTAGGCACTTTGGATCGCTTGGTGCTCGCCATTCCAGACACAGATGTGTATTGCACAGTCACATACCCGTGTGCATTCAACCACACAATCCCTAACCTAAATTGGCTACAAATATATAGTTGCTAAATGCATTAAAATAGGTAATAAAACTTAAATAAAGGGACAATGTTCATTAATTAACCTTGTTTCTCTACGACACCGAAGAGAACGATGAAGTTTCGTAAAGTTTTGCTTTTTCATGGAACCACTGTAGGCACCCTGGATGTAACGGGTCACGGTGCATCTGATTCACAGCGGCGGCTAGGCACGGTGCAAGATATATAGATGTGTCAACTAGCCACCTTTTGGACAAAATTTTTGAAGCCAGTTGAGGCTAGTTCCTCCTCGCTTATCCGTACGGTGCGCACGATCGAGTTGGGGCATTCATGACGGCGTCTCGCGATTTAGTGGCTTCCACCCGAGGTAGGTGGTTTCCACATTGCAGCATTATTTTGTTATAACCGTAGAACCGTAATGTAAATGTATTAAAGTCTTTTAAGACGTATTATAATATTTGTCGGAGTGTTTTTTTTTAATGTACCACAGTATGAGGATTTGTTTTTAAAGCAGGAGGTGATGTTATTCTAGAGAAAAAATAAAAACAGATTACTAGGAATTTGCCAGGACAGTCGATTGATTGAACAAGGGCTACTTGATTACAGCACACTTCGTCAGTGGGCGCTATTTTTTACTATGAGATATAAGAAGGTCAACTTTGTGTTTTTAAATGGAACCCTATGCCTAAATTTAGGCGTATTCGTAATGCGCTTAAAAAGACGATTTCAATATATGTATATCTTTGTATTTTAGCGATAGTTTTTTAGCAATTGATGTGCTTTTGTAATAGATTTTCCACTGAGTCGGCGATTTTCTGTTCGACCTTCCTGTCAACTAAATGGGGAACTTCGCGAGTCCGTCCTTCAGACAAAGGCGCTCATTTACTTCACACTGTAGCAACTACTTTTCTTCTCGACACTAATTTTTGCCGAAAGATGACTTCGTACGAAGACTCAAATGCTGCATTCAAGATTCAGGAAAGTTCTTGTTTTGCCACGCACTTACTATTATGTTGTGTTTTGAAAACTGTGACAACACATTCTATATCAATTGGGAGTAAATAATACAAAAATAAATGAACAATATCTTGTTAATCATAATTTATTCGTAACTAACCGTCACGTACAAAGAATACACATTGATCAAAATAGAAATAAAAACATTCCAAGTACATTGTTACAGAACAATGCTTTACTTAAGCATGTGCTCGAAGTGTTGTCCATCTGCTGCCATGCACATTTTGCAGTCGCCGTTTGAAGGACAAATGACCAATATAAGAGTGTCACATGATATACTCGAAAGAGCTTCGGTGATAACGTGTTTCATATCCTCTGTCGCTGTTGGAACTTCTGCATAAACCTTCTTTTTGACTGCCCCCCAAAGAAAAAATCAAGAGGAGTCAAATCAGGAGACCGGGCAGGCCACTTTACTTCAGCACGCCGTCCTAACCAACAATTCAAGAACTTCTCATTTTATACTTCTGTTGCCACACTGTGAAGAGTGAACTGGACGCCGTCATGTTGACAACCACATGCACTGACGCGTAATCCAGTGGTATCTCTTCTAATAATGTGGGTAAACATTTCGAAGAAAAATGTCGTACCTATTATCCCATTTAACATGTCTGGAATGAGTAGGTCCCACATGAAATTTCCCACGATGCCACACCACACGTTTAACACTCCAAGGGTTTCTGGTGGTTTCTGGTGTCACTGTTTCTTGCCGAATCCAGTGAGGATTCTCTAATGCCCAGTAATGCATATTTCGTAAATTCACATTACCGGTGGTTAGTGAAAGTCGCTTCATCCGTAAATAGCACTCGTTTTAAAACAATGGATCAGCTTTCAGTTTGTTGCCAGGCAAACCGGACAAAATTCCATGCGCCATTCGAAATTCCGACCTCGGAGTGCTTGATGCAAGGACAAGTGATACGAATGGAATTTGTTTCTAACGCAATATGCAAAGGACACTCATGTGACTCACACCAACATTCCTGGGCACATGACGCGAACTAACATGTGGATTGCACTGGCGTCAATGCAGAATAACCTCTTCATGATTTTCGTCAGTTGCAGTTTTCTGCCTTGTCCTCTGTTTTGGTGTTCCAACTTCCCGATTCCGATAGTTTTCGTGCACATACATTGCAAAAAGCTGGCG
>JAHLJT010008446.1:162500234-162547852 GCA_031308135.1 Acheta domesticus | reverse complement strand
GTAAATAAATAAATAAAAAAGAGCCTCTAGTGCCTTTTTGCCAGGTAGTTTTGTTCCAATCTACTATAGTGCGATTCACAAAGGAGAACTTGCCTACATCAGTTCTTTGTTTTCTACATCGTATTTTCCACGGATGGTCTCCTCTGCTTTTATAATCTGGTTTATGTAGTCTTTTACCGATGTATTCCCATGCTGTGTCTCCTCCTGTATGTCTTGTACATTACACAAAAAAGCGCCCGTTTCCATCTCTTAGATAAGGATTCCCATTTTTCTATTTCATCAAAAATGCGCCATGATTTGAAACTTTACCCGGCCCGTTTTTGAATTTTATCTGACGCCGCAATTTACCCTTTCCTGTACGGGTCCCAGCATGCTGATCCGTATTCTAAAATAGGACGAACAAGTAGTATATGCTAGGGATCGGGCATTTGGACTACTATTTTTTAGGATACGCATTAGAAAATGCAGTGCTCTCCAGGATCTTTTACAGTTTTGTTAATATGATCCGACCAATCGAAGTCGCTTCTGAGGACCAAACCCAAATACTTACAGCTTTTTACACGTGGTATAACGTTGGTTCCTAATTCATAATTGGAGTGTACATTCGAACGACACTTGGTAAAACAAATGAATTTAATCTTTCCGGATTAATTCCATCTTATTTTTGCACGGCCCAGTTCCATAAACAGTTTAGATCGTTTTGTAAAACATTTTCATCCGAAGACGAGCCAATACTCCTATATATTATACAATCATCAGCGAAAATTCTAACTTTCGATTTATTCCAGTTGCAATGTCATTAATGAACGCTAAAATAGTAGTTGTCCTAGCACACTCCCCTGGGGGACCCCAGAAATTACATCGACTTTTGATGAATATTTATCGCCTATCCTGACTGTTTGAGTGCGCCCCGAAAGAAATTCTTTTATCCACAAGATTATTCGATGATCTAATCCCGTTTCTGACAATTTGGCAATTAACAGACCGTATGGAACAAGATCGAATGCCTTAGAAAAATCTAATATTATTGCATCGACCCTACTCCCTTTGTCTAGCGAATTTGCTATTGTCCTGACATAAAGCAATAGTCTGGCTGTCGCTCGAATACCCAGGACGAAAATCGTGTGATTTTGAAAAAGCCAATCAGTTTTATTCCAAACTTTCTAATATACTCTGCAATTAATTGTTCCATCTGCTTGCATACGACCTGATGTCAAACTAATAGGCCTGTAGTTGTTAACAACCCTTCTGTCTCTCCTTGTGAATCGGTACTGACAATTGCCTCCTTCCAATTTTGAGGAATCATATTATTATTTATAGTTGCATCCATTAACCGCGCAAGGTACGGAATCATGGTTTCCCCTCTCAGTTTTAGTATTTCTCCTGGTATTCCATCAGGACCTACAGATTTATTTCTCCTAATTTTTGCAATTCTTTTCTAATAATTCCTTCATCAACTCGAAAGGTTTCTATTACGGGTGTTGTTTTACTTACTGGGGTTTGATCCTTCGGCTTGAAAACAGAAGCGTAATGTCTGTTAAACAGACCGCCTTTACACTGGTATCTGTGATTAACGAACCGTCTGCTTCGCCAGATCGCTGGAATACTTTCTTTGTTCCCTTTCTTATGTTTCACATACTTGAAGAAATTTTGTCAACAGGTCAATCGGTCGTTAAGAATTAAGGTAATTTTCTTGGGTATGTAATTTTAAAGCTAATAAGTCTTTAGATAATTGTAGAAATTTATTTTTCTGTTCCTTATTTATATTACGTTTACTATACGCTTCCTAACATGCCTTTTCAGTCGCCTCACTTCTTTGATGTAGTACACGGGATCCGAGTAGTACCGTAGTTTCCTGGTAGGCACGAATTTTGATGTTCTTAAAATTTGTCCATATCTGTTCTACTGTACTTCCGCTAGAAGCCGAAGTTGGATAAATGATTTTCAAATATAATTTCATGTTTGTGACGTTTGTTCTAGCGAACTGAAAAAATTGTCTTTCTTTTACAAGAACCTTTCGCTTACCCTCTCTGCACATTTTAGAAGAACTCCTTTGTGGTCGCTAATTCAGGAATTACTTCACAGGCAAGAAGTTTGTACACCGGTCTAATAAGGAAAACGTCCAGTAAGGCATTATCACGGGTCGGTTTGGTCCACAACCTGTGTTAAGGCGTTCCCCCAAACCAGCTCGTTAATGAGGCGTTGGGCGGCGCCTTCAGCCCCCAACATCCCCCTCCCAGGTAGCGTGCGGTAAATTTAGATCTCCAATAATGACGTTTTTCCAGTTTTCCTGGTTACGCATGTTCTCTCTACAAGTCTTGCCAATGTTCATGTCCATCTTGCCTGTGATCTATACACGCCTACAACCTCCCATTGATTTTTCGAATTTTTATCTCGTATGTCTACACCTATGATTTCAAATTGTCATCCACCCATGCCTCTGTTGCTTCAAAGTTATCTTTTATACATATAAAAACTCCCCCACCAATGCGATCTACTCTATCACGTCCTGAATGTTAAAAAATTTTGTCTGAAGATTTCAGCGTTTAATATTTGCGCATTGAGCCATGACTCCGTACCTATCACGACTCTACATTATAAGATTCTACCATGTTCCAGAATTGAACAGTTTTATTGTAAATACTTCCTGCAATTAACCTGCAAAATAACCAGAGGACTCTTCTTCTGCATAATTCATTATGTAACGCCGCCGTCTCTCGCCATTGTTCCCGCATCACTGATCCGGCGATATGTTGCCGATCGTCATCGCCGCCACCGTGTCACCATCCCTCAGCATCGTCACTGCTTCGTCGACCGTCGCCACCATTTCACCATCCTTCGCAGCCGGCACCGTTTCACAGTGCGTCACTGCCGCCTCGCCGTCCCTCGCTGCCATCACCGCATCTCTGCACGTTGCCGCTGCGTCGCCGTCCCTCGCCGCCGTCACCGCGTCGCCGTCCGGCGCCGCCGCGTCGCCGTCCCTCGCCGCCGTCTCCGCGTCCTGTATGTCGCCACTACGTCGACGTCCCTCGCTGCGTTGCCGTCCATCGCCGACATCCCCGCATAGACCATCATAAGGGATTCGACATCCCTTGCCGACACCGCCGTGCTGTCTCACGAGCCTATCGCGGGAAATTTCGGGCCACCTACGCGCGAGAAGAGACCACCTAGCTTTGAGGACCCCGAGCGATTTAGATGCAAACCGTCACGACCGAAATCGCCGTCCTGCAACCACGAATTTGGGTCCACAAAAAACACATTCCTTCTTTGCGCCACCCACTCGAACATTCGGTTCACTACACCGACCCGTCTCCATGGAATGCCACGACGCCTGAGAATACCACTAATATATATCTTTGATTTTGGAAACTTCTCTTGTGCTTTCATCACGATGTCACCCATATCCCCACGACAAAGTCAAGATTTTTCCTCCTCAAATCGTTTGCACCGACATGTAAAATTACGGTATCTGGCGTTCCGAGGTCCCTGTTCTCCACATACCTTCGCAGGTGCTCGGTTCGAATTCCCGGGAGACACACAACATCCATGTGGTCCTTGTGCTTGCCTACATGCCTTACTATTGAGTCACCAATAACGAGAATGGGTTTTTCTCGCAATTGGCGCCTCTACAATTGGCTGCGCGGCGTCTCCTACTGAAACATCTCGAAGTTTTTCCTCCAGAGCTGCGTTTAACTCCCGCAGCCCTGGATTTGAAGAAGAGCAGCTTCCAGTTTATCTTCCAGTTGACGTAGTCGTGTCTCTTTGCTCTTACTGCAAAACCATTTTCCGTTGTCCATGTCTCCATTTTTGCCACAACTCGCATGATACCAGAGTCCACACAATTCGCACTGCTTGCCGGATTTTAATTATTGTTACAGCCACTGCACAAAATGCGGATTGCATTTACTTCGTCTGCAGGTCCCAGTTTGGTTCGACACTTCCAATTATCAGTAGTACTGCTATCGTGGTCGCACACAACGCTGCTGCTCCAGCAGCTGCCCCGTCCCCGCGAAGCGATGCCGAGGGGGCCGGCGCTGCGCACGGGGAAAAGCGCTCGGCCCACGCCCCGATGGGAGCCCGATACTCCTGCAGGTAGCAACCCATTGTCTAAGCCAGGAGCTCCGCTAATGCACGTCCGACTGCTGCGACGACCGGCGACCGACTGACGACCGGCGACCGACTGCCGATATTCGGCCGACTCATAACATTTTTCGTCGTGATGCAGTGGAATGATATAAACAGGTGACGATGAAAAACCTGGGCTTTCAAACAGAAGGATGCGTCGTTGAAGGTGAGGTGCCTCGGTTTCGAAAATATTTAATTTTTCTTCTTGACCTTGTTATTTACTAACTCTGCTGTTCTTTATAAATAACCTCAACATTTTCAAACTTCTCTCTAAAAAGCTCAAAAATTGTTTAAATTTTTTCCACGGATAGCGAAAACAACACTTTTAAATGGTGCCAAATCAAATTTTCGTTGAAATTCCTAATTTTTCAAAAATAACACGTCCAAACAAATTTTCGGCACCTACCTAGAACTACATTATTGAAGATAGAGTATTTTTTCTTAATTTAAAAGTGTTCTAGAGACAATTTTGATAAACTGTCACTTACTCGTTTATGAAAATGCTGAATTTTCAGTTCATTTTCACAAGACAGTTTTGAATTTTCGAGAAACTGCATTTGAAATCATTTGAAGCACTAGCACTCACAAATGCAGTTATGTATTAAAAACGCCCGTAATGTAATTATTAATCACATGGCATGTCGGTAATACATTCATTACAAACAGGTTCCTTTTTAAAATTACTTTCTCTTCCGCAAATTTGTTCATTTAAAATTTTAAGCAAATGGAATACAGTATAACAAAAAAGTATAGAAATAAATCACTACTATGACACTTTTAGAGGTTTCATAAGTAAAATGTTTTTTCGTGTCAGTCTGAATACGTGTTGACTTTTCTCTAGGTTAATTGGAAGGTGATTCGCGTGCTGGACTCTTCTGATATATTTGGCTTCTCTTGGTGATGAGGTCATTCAGTGTTTTCTTTTTATATGATGGTTCACATTTGATTATTGAATATAAAAGTTTGTCAATTTTGTAAATTTCTTTGTTGTTTTCATGTGCTTCTAAATCTATAATATGTAGAGGGAGAGAGGATTCTTGGTCGCACGTTAGTATGTTACAACTAAATTTTTCTAGCGTGGCCGCTGGGATTCGCGAGTGGAGGGGAACCTGAAAGTGGTCGGGAGGGAGCCAGGAGGCGACTTTCGCGCGTCTGCCCATTCCAAAAACATTCGCACCGCACGTGCTAGCGAACTTACTTAGAAATTAATTTGCTGTAGTGTCTTCGTTCGGTAGTGGAGAAGCACTAAATTCAGGTGATGGCGCTGCTCTGCCGCCATCATCTTAATCTTTTCCAATGTTTCCCCGTTTCCTCACTATCATTACTAGCATTTCTGTCGTTTGCGCCTTTTCCAAATAACCATTTCTTGATACAGTGCATTAAATAATTGTGCGGCGAATGACTCTCGTTGAAACCCTCGAGAGCAGATTCCACGTTCTTCCTCTTCCTCTCTTTAGTAGAAGTTCAATATGAACACGATTCCCTAAGTTCAATAGAATTCATTTTCTTATCCCGAAACACCCGTCATCCCGAAACACCCGTAGCATCTGCCACTCTCTTAAGAACTGCTGTGACAATTTTAACACCATTTACTTGTCTCTCCATAAAATGATATACTTTGGCAACTACTTTACGTTTCTGACTGTGAAGTTCTCCCTTATGCAACTTGCTCTGAACCGGTCGCATTGCAATAATCACTAACAGAACAATAATCACTTAAAACAACTTCCGAATCACGTACTAATGCTCCACTCTAGTAGATAACACAACTGGAAGCATGCACCACGCAGATACGGACAGTCAGGGTCAATGTTTACACAACTGGAGTAGGACTGTCAAGAAGTGCTGGGAAAGGACGCGCTCCCCCAAAACAGCTATGTTGGAGGAATGAACTCTTCCGGTAGTTCTGAGACCACGACCTTGAGCGGCCACGCTAAAATAATACTACTCTACGAACAAGGTGACTCAGATATAAGTTCATCTTTGATTTCTTCTTCCTTCAGTGATGGGTGAATATAACGAAGTACTGCACGGAATTCTGTGGTATTCCGCTTCGTTTTCGTCCAGCTCTTCATGTTCCTGTATGCTCCAATACTGTTTATGATGCTCGTATTATTGTTACTTCGCCACTGTACATTTTACATGTGAATTCCTTTACATGCACGTGTTAGTTTAGAACTTCCATTAATTCGGTGTAATCGTAATATTTTGCACGGATATTGGTGATATAGTTATATTTGTCTCATTATTCCAGGGTTGCCAAGGTCGATGCCACGAGCGGGAGTCCGTGGCACGAGTGCCACGACGAAATCGCCTCTCCACGAAGTTCATTACCTCGCCGCATGAGACAACGCCATCCATGGCCGTCTCTATACTGGCCGGAGTGTTCAAATTTGGCATCAGTGCTCCCGGGGCCTATACTTGGGTTTTTCTGGCGCATGACATTTCGTCAGCTGTTGCGCTGTGTTGCCACACACTGCACGGCTAGCACGTGGTAAGCACATGTTTGGGGCCACGAAGCCCGTTGAGAAGGACATTCGCGAAATTTGTCGCGCGCTTTGTCAACACTGTGATGACGTGGAAGCTCCCTATTGGAGAAGGCCTTCCCTCTCCATTTTTTGCTCGTGACCTTGATGTGCCTAGAACGAAAAACCTAAGTATACACTTCGGTTTTTCTTTCTTGGCGCGTGGGGGTTTGTCATCAAAATGGAATATCTCACTGAATTTCGCGTCGTTCTCGGTTTTGCCGCTAGGAGTCTCATGATCTCGACTGTATGGAGCAGTGCTGGCGATCTTGCGACTTCTAGCGGCTCAGCCGAGAACGACGCGATATACGGTGAGATATTCCATTTTGATGACACATCCCCACGCGCCAAGAAAGAAAAACCATGTATACTCAGCTGACCAGTGAAACACGTGGACCGGCGTGGACAGGGGTTGTTTGTGCAAGCAGTGTGATCAACTCGCGTTTCTTGTTGTTAATACGTATTGTGGCGTCATATGAGACGCCCAACATTAAATTCAGTACGTGCATTCAGAAGCTCTGAATTGCACACAGGGAAGAGACGAAACGGCGGGCGCGTCGAGCTGACGCCTCGCAGAACAAAAGGGGTATTTTTGGAAGACGGGGAAATCCAGCAGTGCAAGTCGGGGGTGGCGGTTGCTAGGGCGGGGGTGGCGATTCCTAGGGTGGCGGTTGTGACGCGCGTTGTCATGGCGCCAGTGTTGAGAACCCCGAAAGGAAGCTGGGGTTAGAATTCGGCTGGCGGATGCGGCTATGTGACGTAGTTCCGTCAGATGAGCCCAGCGGGTATATAAGCAACGAGAGCAAGCGTCTCGTTCTCCAATTTCTCACAGGTCCGGTCGCGGCGAGTCGTGCGTGTGTGGGTGCGCGGCGTGTGTAGCGCGAGTAGGACGAGTAAGGGGCCGGCGCTCCTGCGTCGTGAGTGTAAGTTAGCGGTTGTGGTGGCCGAGGTATTTCCTTCTGGAACGGGACGATCCGTCCGTCCACTTGTAAATATGTACATAATTATTCAGGTGTCGGAGTTCATCGAATAAATCAGTATTTGCAAACGTTCACATCTGTGGATTATTTTCTTTCTTTCGCCACAGGCCAATACGCCACAGTATTATGTATTGCATGTGATTTTTACCACTTCTTATTTTAGTTTAATATTTTGGGCTTATCCGTACTGTACGGTACCCGTCGCTGCCGCCGGCCGTCGTTGTCACGGCCTGCATGATATGTTGGTAAGTATCGTTCACTTCTGATTCTCGAGTCGTGAACGATAGATAAATCATTTATGCGGTACATTTAAACAACAGTTTTTCCGTATATCGTTTTTCACGCTAGAAATGTATTGCGGTACTACTAGCGACTTACTACTAGAAAAGTAACACGGTTCCCTCTAAAATAAATTCTTTAAAAATAGATACTATTCCCTTTAAAGGAAATTCTATTGAAGGTGAGTGTCCCGTTTAAAAGAAGTTTTCTTAAAAATGATGGAACGTAAAAGAGCATAAATTTACCATTCCGGTACTAGTAAATTTACTAACCGGCGCTTTGCACATCTTCACGTGTTTGCGACTGCGCAGTTTCAATACTAGAGTCTTTCCTAGAAAGTGCTTACTGAGGCAAATACTATAGAGATAATTCCGGACAGTTCCCCGTTCTTACACGCAACCGATGGAAACAAGTTCTCACTAACGATCCTAGTGTCAGAACCTTGTAATGTAGCGCCAAATAGAAATGTCAATGTGATTCTTACGGAAGAAACAAATATTTTTAAATCTACCTAACGAAATAAGAATTATTTTTACATACTCTGCTGTGATTTAATTATATTGAAGGGCTCAAATTACGGAAAATTATAATGTACAATGTGTTATAATGAACATGAGAACATTGAACATTTAATGAACATATAATGAACATTATTTTCACGAATAAAGTTGTTACAAATGCAAGTCTGTTCTTGCCATAACACTTCCACTGATACATTTGACCTTTTTCCCACTTACTTCCTTTAAAAAGCACTGTATCAATACATTGATACCTCTGCTTTCATACAGATTATTACACCCCCTTACATAAAATATTCTGCAAGTGAATATTAATGATTTGCATTAATTTTTTTACGTCAAATTTACTTTGACGTAAATAATTTAAAAAGTGTTTATTGAAAACAAACATATTCAGTCTTAGAAAACTAATAGCGAATTCATTTGGGTAGAAAAGCGTGGCATTCACATACTGTTTAATCAGAATATGCGAGTTTCTTAATTTATACTTTTCATCCAAATTCTGTTAAGCATTTCTACAACCATCATATGGCACGGTACTACACAACCAGCCACATACATAGGACTCAGCATTTTTCTGTACTAAACTTGTAGGAACATCTTTAGTGTTATCCATTTCTGGAATGTTCGTTACACATGATTCAATTAGGAATGGCAATGTGCAAGTAGTCTCCCAATTGAGTTATGTTATAGTTGTTAATGCATTTTATTACAAAGAGAAGTCAATTGTATTAAACTAGCTTCATTCATGTTCAAGATTCTTTCAATTTTTACCTAATTTTATCACGAGGAAATGTGAAGAACGAACGCGAGTTCTGCTGTATTTTATAATAAAGCCAAAAACTACAGAATTTTTTCCTGCTATACGTAGAATGATGTAAAGAATAGTGTTGTAAAATATGTTTTCCAGAAATCTTCAGAATGACAATGAAATGAAAAGAAATCAAGCAGACAACAAACACCAACAGAGTACTGAGCTTAGGGTGTACCAGGTTCTGCCCCCAGATGGAGCGTGTATCAGTGTTTCTCGATATATCGCGAAGTGTCCTGTATTGTCTTTATAGTATTTGACTGAGGTGATTTCTTATAAAAGAGAATTGGTAACCATGCGGTGGATAGACTCAAGGTTGTTTATAGTGAACGCGAGGGCCGAAGGCCCGAGCCTCGCCGTGACTTGGATCCGGGTGAGCCAAGCGAGAAAACTTACCTTTGAAAGTAATTTGCCTTTTTTTATAAAGTGCTTTCTGAAGTGATTTCTTATAAAAGTTAATTGGTAATTATGCAGTGGATATACTCAAGGTTGTTTATAGTGATCGCGAGGGCCGAAGGCCCGAGCCTCGCCATGACTTGGATCCGGGCGAGCGAAGCGAGAAATCGATACATTAAGAGCTAATGCTATACATACTCTAAGTTATTAGAAACATAACTGAAAAGCACAGAGATTGTAACAGAGATAAATTAACCACAGAGATAAATCAGAAAGTGTTAGATTTTTAAGGGAACAACTTGAACTGTTGTTTTCTCAAAAGAAAAGGTATTCTGTTCACACAATCGTCGTGTCATATATACTTGCAATCATCAGGATGCTATTCAGCATTGAGGGAAAATTATATTTTCAGTTTGCCTCATACAAAGCACTTACAACAGCTCTGTGCAAAATTAGGTGTTTCACATGTTAGAAGAGAACAGAACATGCACTTTTTGAAAAACCCTCTAAGTTTTTAACAGAAAGGGAAAAATAGTAGCATTACAGTTAGATGAGATATATGTGAAGGAATGCATTAGTTATAAAGGGGAAATGCTTTCTGGATTTGCCTCAAGTAATGTACAATATGTAGCTAGAACAGTGCAGGCATTTATTGTAACATCTGCATTTGGAAAGTATAAGAAAGTAGTATCTCTCATCCAGTGGCGTAGCCTGATTTCTGGATTTCAGTGGCTTAGGGTAGGGTTTTGGAAAATAATTAAAAACTTTAATTATAATTTAAATATTTCTCATTCACCAATATCATTTCTGTCACTTTGATCAATTAGGGCACACAAATAATTTGTATATTTAAAATAAAAACTGATCCAGTGAAAGTAATAATGGTTCACGTACTTCATGTAGTTTACTGGTTGAAAGTTAGAAAAAGTTGACTTATGTTCACGACCTAACAAAATATAAATGTGTGTCCTCATACTTTAATAATAAGAGCACTATCAAACCCAATGATTTTCAAAATTGTCCAATTCATATCATTTCGAACCCAATAGAATTGGCATAATTTATAAAATGGAAAACAATGATCTATAATAAAAATATAATAGGAAAGAGAAAATCAATCAATATACAGACACGTAATGAAAAGCAGTTGACAGTTGTCCTTTTTGCTGCTTACATTAAGAGTTTCATCCAGTATGGCGAAGACAAACGAGCCTTTAGAAATTTTATTTTTAATTTCATGGGACATTACCATGCTTACACTTGAAATTCAGTGAATCTGAATTTTTGGTGAAATTACACGAAACACCGGAATTTTCTTATCATCCTTGTCAGTTTTATCATATTTCATTATTTCACTTATATATTACATGAAATTTTCTGTATTTGATGATCCCTTATTTCATTATGGCTAGAAAATACAAGCCCTTGTCTTCCAAAAAAGCATACAACTCGAATGAAGTGTGACAGAATTTCCTTATTTTCCCTTATACCACCGTTGTATTCCTCAACATAGCCTTGTTGGTTGTTTAAATAAACTTCTATCCTCTCATATTTTTTACAAATATTTTTACCTGTTTCTCACATGCTATAATTTGTGCACAAAAATACGACTCCATAATTATGTAGGCACTTTGGATCGCTTGGTGCTCGCCATTCCAGGACACAGATGTGTATTGCACAGTCACATACCCTTGTGCATTCAACCAGCACAATCCCTAACCTAAATTGGCTACAAATATATAGTTGCTAAATGCATTAAAATAAGGTAATAAAACTTAAATAAAGGGACAATGTTCATTAATTAACCTTGTTCTCTTACAGACACCGAAGAGAACGATGAAGTTTCGTAAAGTTTTGCTTTTTCATGGGAACCACTGTAGGCACCCTGGATGTAACGGGTCACGGTGCATCTGATTCACAGCGCAGGCTAGGCACGGTGCAAGATATATAGATGTGTCAACTAGCCACCTTTTGGACAAAATTTTTGAAGCCAGTTTGAGGCTAGTTCCTCGCTTATCCGTACGGTGCGCACGATCGAGTTGGGCATTCATGACGGCGTCTCGCGATTTAGTGGCTTCCACCCGAGAGTATGGTTTCCACATTGCAGCATTTTTGTTATAACCGTAGAAACCGTAATGTAAATGTATTAAAGTCTTTTAAGACGTATTATAATATTTGTCGGAGGTGTTATTTTTTTAATGTACCACAGTATGAGGATTTGTATTTTAAAGCAGGAGGTGATGTTATTCTAGAGAAAAAATAATAAACAGATTACTAGGAAATTTGCCAGGACAGTCGATTGATTGAACAAGGGCTACTTGATTACAGCACACTTCGTCATTGCGCTATTTTTTACTATGAAGATATAAGGTCAACTTTGTTTTTTTAAATGGAACCCTATGCTAAATTTTAGCGTATCGTAATGCGCTTAAAAAGACGATTTCAAATATATGTATATCTTTGTATTTTAGCGAATAGTTTTTTAGCAATTGATGTGCTTTTGTAATATATTTTTCCACTGAGGCGGCGATTTTCTGTTCGACCTTCCTGTCAACTAAATGGGGAACTTCGCGAGTCCGTCCTTCAGACAAAGGCGCTCATTTACTTCAGCACTGTAGCAACTACTTTCTTCGACACTAATTTTGCCGAAAGATGACTTCGTACGAAGACTCAAATGCTGCATTCAAGATTCAGGAAAGTTCTTGTTTTGCCACGCAATTACTATTATGTTGTTTTGAAAACTGTGACAACACATTCTATTATCAATTGGGAGTAAATAATACAAAATAAATGAACAATATCTTGTTAATCATAATTTATTCGTAACTAACCGTCACGTACAAAGAATACACATTGATCAAAATAGAAATAAAAACATTCCAAGTACATTGTTACAGAACAATGCTTTACTTAAGCATGTGCTCGAAGTGTTGTCCATCTGCTGCAATGCACATTTGCAGTCGCCGTTTGAAGGACAAATGACCAGATATAAGAGTGTCACATGATATACTCGAAAGAGCTTCGGTGATACGTGGTTTCATATCCTCTGTCGCTGTTGGAACTTCTGCATAAACCTTATTTTGACTGCCCCCCAAAGAAAAAATCAAGAGGAGTCAAATCAGGAGACCGGGCAGGCCACTTTACTTCAGCACGCCGTCCTAACCAACAATTCAAGAACTTCTCATTTAATACTTCTGTTGCCACACGTGAAGAGTGAACTGGACAGCCGTCATGTTGAAACCACATGCACTGACGCGTATCCAGTGGTATCTCTTCTAATAATGTGGGTAGAACATTTCGAAGAAAATGTTCGTACATAATACCATTTAACATGTCTGGAATGAAGTAAGGTCCCACAATGAAATTTCCCACGATGCCACACCACACGTTAACACTCCAAGGTTTCTGGTGGTTTCTGGTGTCACTGGTTCTTGCCGAATCCAGTGAGGATTCTCTAATGCCCAGTAATGCATATTTCGTAAATTCACATTACCGTGGTTAGTGAAAGTCGCTTCATCCGTAAATAGCACTCGTTTAAAACAATGGATCAGCTTTCAGTTGTTGCCAGGCAAACCGACAAAATTCCATGCGCCATTCGAAATTCCGACCTCGGAGTGCTTGATGCAATGACAAGTGATACGAATGGAATTTGTTTCTACGCAATATGCAAAGGACACTCATGTGACTCACACCACATTCCTGGGCACATGACGCGAACTAACATGTGGATTGCACTGCGTCAATGCCAGAATAACCTCTTCATGATTTTCGTCAGTTGCAGTTTTCTGCCTTGTCCTCTGTTTGGTGTTCCAACTTCCCGATTCCGATAGTTTCGTGCACATACATGCAAAAAGCTGGCGTGAAGGAAGCTGACGATTAGGATACAGCTATCGATATCGTTGCACTGCTCTAACGGCATTTCTTCCGCATTCACCATACACTAGTAGCATATCTAACTACTCTTCATTGGTGTACATAGTGTGACTGCTCTAAGAAACTGGTAGAAGTGCGCTTTCATAACCCCAGCGGCGCATTTTCTACTTCTGGCCTCCGCCCTGTTATCTACGTAGTACATGGCCTTCGATCGTTTTCGGAAAGTAGGCAAAACCATTCACGAGACATTTTCCTTTAGTTTCTCAGCGGAGAGCACGGAAGGTCGAGTGGAAAAGTGCCATTTCAGTACAAAAATATGTTACAAAAGCACATCAATTGCTAAAAAACTATTCGCTAATATAAAAGCTATACACATATATGAAATCGTCTTTTTAAGCGCATTACGATACGCTAAAATTTAGCATAGGGTTCCATTTAAAAAAACAAAGTTGACCTTATATCTTCATAGTAAAAAATAGCGCAACGACGAAGTGTGCTGTAATCAAGTAGCCCCTGTTCAATCAATCGACTGTCCAATCGGCATCTTCGTATCTTGCGCGGTTGAGGAGATACAAGGGGTGTTAACACTTAGCTGTTCCACCCTGTATTTGTTCATATTTTTAGCTTTTAACATTTTTTTTACGTGTCGTCTTTGATTTGCAAACTGTATGTACCATCGTATCAATTGTTCCTTTATGATGCATTTACCATTTTATAGGTCGGTTCGATTCTTTCATGGCTCTGTTCGATCCATGCGGTGCTAGTGTGGCGTAGTGGTATAAGTGCCGGTTCGTTGACTTGGAGTATCGGATTTCGGGTCTCGGTACGGAAAACGTTTGCTGGTAGAATACACTTTTGCTGGTTTATGAAGTAGTGGAATAGCATTAAGGACCATATAGAAGCAGAGCCAGAAAGTATGTGCGTTGGAAGCACCACTAGTTCTTTCTTGGCGCAGGGGGTGTGTTATGAAAATGAAATATCTCACGGTATTTTGCGTACTTCACCATCGTGCCGCCAAGAGTCGCATTATCGCCAACAATGCTCGAAAGTCGCGATCATGCGACTCCTAGCGCCACAACCAAGAACGACGCGAAGTAATGTGAGATATTCCATTTAATTGACACCCCCGTGCGCCAAGAAAGAAAAACCGAAGTATAAAAAATAATTCTAGATCGCGCTCGCTCGCGTAGGCTCTCAATGCATTTTTTCGCATCATTGTTCCACTGAAATATACGTTTGTACCCGTTAACCAGTATTGGATCAGTATTGGATTAACAGAGCGATTTTAAGATCGCAAAGAGGAGGCTCACGCTAACAATACAAACAAGGGCATCACCGTCACCGTAAATATTGTTAAAACATTCTTAATCGATTGTATCTGAAATGTACCGGATTGTTCCACCGAAATATGCGTTTGTACCAGAACATTGGTTAACATAGAGCGATTTTAAGATCGCGGAGAGGCGGCTCACATTAACAATACCACTGATCACACACTGTCACCGTAAAAATTGGTTAAACCATTCTTAATCGATTGTACCTGGATTGTACGGGATTGTTCCACCTAAATAAGCGTTTGTATCAGGAATTAGTTAACATACAGCGATTTTAAGATCGCGGAGAGGAGTCTCACACTAACAATACAACCAAGGGCATCACCCTGACCGTAAAAGATTCTTAATCGACTGTTCCTGGATTGTACCGGATTTTTCTACCGAAATATGCGTTTGTACCTGAACATTGGTTAACATAGAACGATTTTAAGATCGGGGAGAGGAGCCTCAAATTAACAATAAAACCAAGGGCATCGCCGTCACCGTAAAAATTGTTAAACCCTTCTTAATCGATTGTTCCTGATTTGTACCGGATTGTTTCACCGAAATATGCGTTTGTACCAGAACATTGCTTAACATACAGCGATTTTAAGATCGTGGAGAGGAGGCACACGCTAACGATACAACCAAGGGCATCACCGTCACCGTAAAAAATTGTTAAACCATTCTTAGCGATTTTTCCTGATTTGTACCGGATTGTTCCTCCGAAATATGAGTTCGTACCAGAACACCGGTTAACATAAAGCGATTTTAAGATTGTGGAGAAGAGGCTTTAACTAACAATACAACATAGGGCACCAACGTCACCGTAAAAATTGTTAAACCATTCTTAATCGATTGTATCTGAAATGTACCGGATTGTTCCACCGAAATATGCGTGTGTACCAGAACATTGGTTAACATAGAGCGATTTTAAGATCGTGGAGAGAAGGCTCACACTAACAATACAACCAAGGGCATCACAGTCACCGTAAATAAAACAATTATTAATCGATTGTACCTGTTTTTTTACCGGATTATTAGATCAAATCATACTTTTGTGCTATAGGTGTCTCCATGTAAGAAAATACCCTAAAAATTCAACATGGCGGAGTTTCGGCACTGCCAACCTCATCGAAATGAAACGCAAAAGATACCGACACGGCGTGTTTAAATGTACGTAGTGTCCTTCAGAAATGCAGATTTGCTGAAATCATTATATTTATGTTGTTTTATAACTTATAAAACACAACAGGTATATGGTAACATAATTTAATTTATAATTTTCACATGAAAATAAAATCTTTACAAGTTTCATAATCTAGTTTAAACTGAAGAATATATGAATTAGTAGAATCTTACTTATAATAAAAACTAATAAAAATTTCATAATTAGAGGATTTATGGAATAAAGGTGAAGTTAAATGCAAGGCTCAAAATAGTTTTAATTTTCACGCAATACACTGTGTAATGAAATCAAATTATACTTAACTGAACTAGAAATATCTGTACCATAATGATTTTGTACATACAACTTTAAACACACGACTGTGATGAGAACTTATCAAAAGAATGGACGTATTCATAGTTTTGAAATAACAAATGTTTGAAATTTAGTGACAATTGAATGAACCAGATATCTGAATTCATTTAACTTAAAGGTTTAGTAAAGGAATAACTTATGCACCACAAGTAGGCTAGAGTGTCAGAGCAGAGTGCTAGAGCAGTCAAAGTTTCTTAAACAATGGTCTCAGTAATTACCTTCACTTTTATCATTGAATTTTTACAAGAATTTTAGTACCTAATTGCCCCTGGGCTTACAACAATACATTTCATTTTTGCATTTATCGAAGCGTTTGGAGAACTCCAGGAAAACAAAGAAATAAGTTTGCTATGATTAAAACATTGACTTATATAAAAAATAAACAAAATATATTTAATTAATCCTAAATTGGATTTTCTAAAAATGATAATTGAAAATAAGCATCTGGCAATTTGGCTGACTCTATAAATTACTTGTAACTCATCCTCCCAATCAGTATAAAGAATGAGGGAGAATCCAATTTCTTGCATGCATACAAAAACATACATCAAAATAATGGAGATACAGAATTTCGCAATATTGATAATCTAGAAATAATTCCAATTTCATAAAATGAAAAATATTCCATTAAACACTGCATTCCTGAAACAAAGAAAATATTAATGCAGTATCTAATGTTCAATTCATGATAAATTTAGTAAAAAGGCATTTTTTTACAAGAACAAAAATATTTGTGCAAATATTAACATCCAACCAATAATGTTCGTCCAAGAAAAAAAACAAAAGGAAGTTTAGAAAAATGTACATTAATGTATAAAAATTTGCATTCTCCTTCTCACAAACCTTCCAACATACCGATTCTATTCAAAATCTCTTTTTGAACACAAATATACTATGACATCTCCAACATATAATGACACATAATCTACATTTTCTAACTCTGATATATTAAAACAAAACTCTTCTACTTCAAATTATACATCTTTAATTTCCAACATTGTTCAAGAAATTATTTCTAAAATTATCCCACAAATTCTGACTTTATTACAAAACATCCTCCACTTTTAATGTCTACTAATACAAATACTATTCCACTAATAAAATGAAGTTCTAATGGTCTAAAATGACAACAAAATCTTTTTCACCCCGTTTTTTCATTTCATAACATTGACACGGCATGTATTTCTAAAACACATCTAATCCTGAAAGAAAAACTGCACTTAAAGATTATAACATTTATAGAAATGATAGAATTTCTCACCATGCTTCTGTGGATTAGCAATAATAACTATAGTGAATTTTATATTTCATCAACAAGTATTTTTGTTTATATCTAACATTTTAGAATTATAGTTTTACAAATTAAATTAAGTAACACTACTTACTCTCTACATTCAATTTATAAACTTTCCGACTCAAATTTATAATCTAATTTTTCAATCTTCTAACCCAATGATACTCTTGGGAGATTTCAACAGCAAAAACACTTCTTGGAGATGCAACTCATCAAATCCTCAAAGTATAGATTTACAACAAATATATTGTACAAAATAATTTAGTCATACACCCTTTGAACCAACATTACTCTAATAATAACACTATATTACCATATATTTTAAGTATAATGTTTACAAAAAATGTAAATCTGTAATGCTTTCAATCTTCTCTTCCTCAATTTGTTTTTAATAATCTCCCTATTAAAATATGTTTAATTCTCCACTATTAAAAATGGGTTATTCCCTTCATAACATTTGTATAAACTGGGATATGTAATGAACAAACATAAATTCAAATTTTAATTTCCCAAGAAACAATAAATACACAATAAATAGATAATACTAAAAAACTATATAGAAACAGAAAAATTAACTAAAACATTTCTAGATGTTTACACATTTCACTTCCAACACACCCATTAAACATTTTCATTCATATTGTATCTCTCCCTACATATTACTTAAATCTTTTTAAAGCCAAACATAATCTAAGACTTTTTGGCAACAAACTCCTTGATATTAAAAGAACAATTAATAAGCTATCACAAAGTACGAAAGTATGTGTAAACCAATATGTTTGAAAAATTTCAAAATTATATTGCACAAATACACCCCAAGGGCAGATCACAGTTCATAATGGTCAACAATTACAAAATTAACAAAATGTTATTCTCCTGATCCAATATTAAACAACAGCCTACCCCAGAATCTGCCTACATCAATTTTCAGCTATCAAATCAGATCAAACTTTTAATGCAGAAATTGGGTTTCTTAAAAATCTCTTTTCCACATTATTCACAAAATATGGTCCCTTCACAAAATATGAATATTTACAAAGCTTCAGGAAATGATTATATTTCAAATAAAATGATTAAAGAGCTTAATTTAGATATATTAATTATTTCTTCTCAATTCTTTCTCTTTAACATATATTTATTTTAAAATAACTGTACACCTAACAAATTTCCGAATTTTTCCACATATTTTTTCAAATCTAAATGAAAATTATCAATAATTATGATAATTGAATTCTGTTATCTTCAGAAAAATATATATACAAAGCATTCGACATCCTGGAAAATTATGTACAATTGAACAAGTAAATTCAGATAAAAAAAAGAAAATTAATTGCCACCAAATAACATAGCACATTAAATATTACTGACACCCATTCAAAAAAATGTCGTGAAATACTTACTAATTCCACTTAGGAATTGAGTTCCATTCAAAGAAAACATCTAAATAAAATATCGCAAGTCCAGAAGGCCATAATTGCATATTTGAAACATATAGTAATGTAATATATGTTCCACTCACAAGTTAACTCTTTAAAGCATATACACTAAATTCACTAAGCAACCGTATTTCATCTGAACAGAAAAACCGAAGCACTGACAGAAACGGCTGACTATATGAGTAATGTTGAAATAAATTAATTGTAAATTAAATTAACTTGTACTCTTAATTAGATTTTTCCTTGTTGCTTTGAGGCATGACCTTTTATTTTTGGGCACATCTACAATATTGCAGTACTGATATAGTGCTTGATATGTACATATTTGTCACAAGTATATCACAATCACAGTAAACCTTATTGCTTATTCACGTATTTCGCTTTGCAACTGTTTTTGGATTGGCAAAATAAAGTTCTGTCAGGAAAAACTGACTGAAAAAGGAGAGAAATTTTTAATTAAATAAAATTGTCATAAATTCCCAATCCAATAATTTCCAGCACTCGCATTCTACAAATCACAGTTGGACATGTACTCTTAATTTGATTGTGGGTGGCTGCTATAAGGTGTCAGGTCTTTAAGGTTAAGTTTCTGCAATATCAACAATTATGCATAACTTTCTTCTATTGAAGTTTTCCACCTTTCTGATGTGAGATGGTACATATTTTTGTAATTCCTTTCCTTTTCATTTGTTATGAAAAAATAGCCAGAGTTGTATGATATCTCTGTAATACAGAATGAAAAAGTAACTATGACAATAGACATGTTATCGTGGTCTAATTCTAATGACATACAATAAGAACTCAATAATCTTATGACATTAATAGCTTCCCCCTCACAATTTTCGCCACTTTCGCTATGACGCTGCTCCCAGGAAGTTTAATTTCTTTTCCAGAATTTTTTTGCTATTGCACTTCCAGAAGGTTTTTACCCACTCGTTAAAACCAATATTTTTATGCTTAATACGAGAGTTTTTCTCGTATTACATGATACTGATGATAAATGCCACGCACAATATACAATATAAGTTCCCCTCGGAAACAAATCGCGCATTGGAAATGCAATGTAATAGCTTATAAATAAGAAATGCGGAATCAAGCTCGCAAGCATAGGTTCTCAAAGCCGTGTTTTTACCGCTAGAAGGGGAGTTGGCAGGAAGTTAAATTGTACGCACGCATGCCAGTCGCCAGCCAAGGAAAATTCCCTGACTGCAATACTTCCATTACGTGGGTTATTTAAGTTGGGGTTGGCACCTGGTTCCTCCAACTTATATTGTAATCAAAAGTCCCTAAGCCAATGTAGTAAGTATGGCGGGTGATTTCCGAGAGGTTGGTATTTGTTTATATTTCGGGTCATATATTACGTGAAATAAATCTTATAAAGTTATTTAAGATTCAACGTTTTTTATGAGGCAGCGATTACTTTGCACTATCACTGTCACAATTCCCGTCATTACCACCGTAAATATATGTGGAACCAGGCGTAATGGTTTTGAAACGGATAGTTCCACAAAATCTTTGGTTTGTATTAAAAAGTTATTAAAGATATAGTACTTTTATTGCGGCGACGGAAGTCTCGCGCTAACCATAATTCTTCTACCCCGGGAAAATAATTACCAATTATTATAACAATTTACACTTAACAACTAATTTGTTTTTAAAACAAATATCATACTTAATATTATGTTTCGGTATTAGGTTAAATAAGGAGTTATTTCAGCTAATGTTAATAAATTGTATATCAATGTCACGTAACTTTTAAGTAATACCGTGTACCCCTGCAACGTAAGGATGCCTCAAACCTTAACATTTGTTGCGTCTATACGCAACGCGTCCCCAAGCCCCTTTCGGGGCGTTGAGCGCTTGGCGCTTTTTTCGGAGTAGTTCTCCATTAATTTACTGCGCACTACTGGGAGTAATCCTCCATTATGATATATGTCAGTCTCTCGTCAGTTGTCTAGAGGACCGCCAGGTAGTATCTCCGCGTACGCGCCTCACACCGCGCGCCCCTGCGTCACTACCCAGCGGCCAGAATTGGGAAGGAATGAGGATGCGGATAGGTTTTAGGGCACAGGGGTTGGACTAGCCCTTGTGAAGCAGGTGGACTCGTTTTGTTGGAACAAATTTCACATGAGATCGACGGGAATCGAACCCGGACCTCCTTGGTGAAAGGCGAGCGACTTCGCTCTTGAGCCACGAGGCACCTTCCACTCCTGTTTAGAATTACAAAATTTATGGACGACCTCCAAAATTAAAGAAATAATAATTGACCTTGTAATACAATTTGCAATTGAATGAAGATAAATAATTCATAATCACTGAACCGTTCCTTCGAATGTATTTCATACAAAATTGCTAAGCCTGATATTAGCGTTCTTTCCGTCATAAATTAATGACAATGTTCAATGTTCTCAAAACAACGCTCAATCAATATTTTTCTTCATTTGTGAGAATCATGACTCATTTGATACAGATATTAAGCAATATGCTGCATAGCGGACCAAAGTTGTTGAAAGTTCCGAAGTATATTATACAAAGCAAATACATTTTTACACTAACAGGACACCAAAATGTGCCAAGAGTACCAGTTTCTCGCCCCGGCGACCGCGCGCCCCGAGAGAGCGAGCACAATTCTATAATGTCACAATAACATTAAAAAAAATATTTTGACCGGATCGCGTAGACCGTCCGCGTGCCCGCCCGCCCGACTGCTCGTTCGCCCCAAGGAACTTCAGTGTCATGAACTCATGATGTCCAAACGTAAAGCCAGCGTACGATTTGTTATGTTATGAAATGCATACGGTCGCCAATGGAAGGGTTCTGACGAAACTCTCCTCTTGGGTTCATTTATAAACAACTGATATATGTAGGTTCTCGCTGGCTCAGATCGCAGCCTCCGTCCTCAGGTATAAGGAGTAAGTTGTGTAAACAAACGTACCCAAGAATCACAAGCGTTGTTCTGTCGAATTAGTGACAATGAATCCAACAATAGTATCCAAAATAGGAATACTATTGCTAGTTCCATCATCCTAATATAAAAAACCCATGGATACAGAAAAAAGCGTACGTTTACGTTGTAACCAGCATTGTTGAGAAGTTAAAAATTGCCTGCACACTGTAAAAAAATAAACAGGTGATAAGTGGGGGTGGATTTTAATGAAATGTCTTTTCATTTTACAACAATGTATTTTAGTATAGGCATTAATTTCATGTTATGACAAAAGGAAATGACTTACTTTTATATGCCTTTTTTTGCATTTTTCTTTGATTTCCACTAATATGTAATTTTTACCTTTTTCCGTCACTTTTCAAGAATTTTTCGCTGATTTCTTGGAGAAAAGAAAACAAATAAGAAATAGAAATGAAAACAACTTCTTAAAACAGTAGCTCTCCGAAGTAAAATGGCAGTTGCAGTAGATAGTGTGCAATTTTGATTCCAAATCACTTGGTCTACGGGCACCCCTTAATAATTTCCCTATAGATTCTAACTCGCCTCTCGAGCAGATAGCTCCTGCGCAGCAGTTCTTTAATTTAAATAATAAATTAGCAGTAATTTGGAAGTACTGGTCACGAAACTACCATCACACCTTACAGCAAAGGGTTAAATGGAAAAAGGAGTCTCACCACTACAAACGAATGATTTAGTACTGTTAATTGAGGAATCACCTCCCTCTTTCTGGAAATTAAGTATAGTAGAGAAAGTGTTCCCCGATCAAGGAAGGGTAGTTCGGACCGTTGGAGTGAGGACTAGTCAGGGCATGCCGTTGCGCCCAGTGCAAAAACGATGCGTTTTTGTCTAGATCCTCCATTGAATAAGTCCCCATCCATGGTATATCTCCTTACTCCTTACTACATAATATTAATTATTTAATTGTGCACTTACTCATTTGAGGTCTGTAGTTTAGACCTGCCAATTGGCATTTGAAGTTTTTATCATATTTATCTCTTGTATATTTATTAAGTTTAACACTGCTACACATTCCATCTAATTTTGTTACTGTTCTATGATAGGCTACTCTAGGCAACTGCCTTTACATTGTTTTTCTTTAGATTTTGCCTGTGTAAAATTAGTAATTAGGTACTTCGTTAGTAGGAAAGAGGTCTCTCTGGTTAGTGCAGGACTATTGTTCACGATTTTCACTTTTCCAAAATTAGTTACTGAAGAAAGCAAGTTTATGTCTGCCAGTGCTTCACTCTGGCTTCGCCTGAGGGCCGGCCCGAATAAATGTTATAGCTCCACCAAGTGAAGAATGAAGGAGGAGACTGCGGCGTTTCGTGGAACTAACAGTGTAAACACGGGTCTGTACTAACTGTACAGAGTTTCGCTAAAAAAGAGTCGCGAGGAGCATGAAGCGAGTTGTTTATCAGTGTAGCTTTGGGAAATATGAGTTCTCGTCGAGGCGTGACACTTCGCGGGCAGACAAGACGCCTTGCATATAATGGTATTCAATTTTGTGATAGTGAAAAAGACAGACCTAAAGTACCTCCAAGAAGCACAATCAAACGTGCAGCAGCAGCAAGTTTAAAGTTTTCTGAAGCTCATAGACATGAGTTTTAGATAACATCACCGAAACCATCAAAAATGAAACCAAAAAGAAAAATTGTTATGGATGAAATGAAATGAAATGTTATGGTTGAAGTCAAACATATTGCATTCTTCTTCATTCATCTGTTTTTATACTTTATGCAATTTGTGAGGTATGCAATAAAATACCAAAACATTAAATTTACTGTCATAAGTATTTAAAATATTCTTCATTACTGTGGTAGTTGCTTTTTACATAATAAGAATTTGATTTGGTATATATTCTGAGAAACTACTTAAGTTAAATTAAATATTTTACAAATATTTGAATGTTACATTACAAATTTTCTGCTCATCAAAGGATTGGACCAAAATTGAATCATTCCGCAGAAAAATAATAAAATTTTATTTCTTCCTATATGAGGTGCAGGCGTGTCCAAATACAATTAAAATATTAATTGGAAAAACATCAGATTTGTGTCGAAATAAATCGTCCTTTCCCCAAATAGTTTGCAAGGTCCCAGTTTTAATTTGATTTGAGTGTCCTTATATCTTCCGTCTCTGTCGTTTCGGCCACAGCCAGTGACGCGCTCCTGTAAACATCATTCTCAACTTGGTCGAGTTATACCACATTTTTTCCCGGCGCTCTCAATAAACAGTGACAAAACACAAATACTATAGTGACAAACTAGTGGTGCTTCCAACGCACATACTTGTCGCTCTGCTTCTATACGGTCCTTATTGCTATTCCAATACTTCATAAACCAGCAAAAGTGTATTATACCAGCAAACGTTTCCCGTACCAAGGACCCGACATCCGAAACTCAAAGTCAACGAACCGGCACATACACCACAACGCCACACCAACACAGCCTGTGTCGAACAGAGCCATGAAAGAATACAACCGAGCTATTAAATGGTAAATGCATGATTAGTAAACAATTAATACGATTGTACATACGCTTTACAAATCCAAGAAGAGAAGTAAAAAATTGTTAAAAGTAAAAACTTTGAACAAATATATACAGACATTTCCAGTACATTTATCGCAATTACTTATATTTTAGTCAAAATGTCATTGTATCGGTTTTATCATTAGGAGCCGGTAACTGTCAACATGCGAAAAACATGTCTTTCAAACATCACCAAGGAAGGTGGCGGGTGAACCGCTTTAACGAAGTAATCGTAAGGTTAGAAAGTAAAAATAATTTCGGAATGGTTAGGGATTGTAAGTTCATCGCATGCTTTCTGGTTATAATGTATTACGATTTAACGTTAAAATACTCATATTTTACTAAAATTGCTTCATACAGATATATACAAGACAACGATTGATTTGACATGACATACGCTTCAGAAATCGAATAACAGAGTTGACAAATTGTTTAAAAGATGCAGTTAGGGAAAACACAGACAAGTCCTGACTATTTATCTGCATTGATTCTATTCGTGAGTAGAAGTACTTCAAATGATTTTCAATAAAGTATCTACACTCTTCAATGTTTTTTCCTGCAACATCACATTCATGAAATTAAAATCCCCATCTAGGGATCGAACTCGGCATCTTCCTTACTAAAGATCTCAACCCCAAGGCGCTTTAACCAGCCGCGCCACGGGACTGACATGCGGACTAACTACTTATATTTTAGTCAAAACGTAACTGTATCAGTTCTATCATTAGGAAGCCGGTAATTGTCAACATGCGAAAAACATGTCTTTCAAACATGACCAAGAAAGGCAGCAGAGAACGGCTTTCTTCAACTTCTTTCTTCAAATTCTTCCGCTGATCGGCATTTGTAAAGTAACTACTACGAGAAAGTATGTGCCATTCTATAGCACCACTAGTTTATTTATACATTTACAGTCCCTTATTACACTCGTGCAGAAATTTTAAAGAAAAAATTTGGAGCGGTTTTTGAGAAATTTTGTTTTGTAAATTTGAATCGCATTTTACGCAAAAACTACTCGTTTTTCCAAAAAATGGTACATGACCATATTTGAAGTGCTGAAGTGCTTGTACAACCGACTTTGTCTGAGGCGAAAATCTCTATCTTCAATTTTGCAGTTTTTAAACAGTTTTTTTGCAATTTTCGACAAATTGGGACTATCAACGAAAATGATACCTACGTCATTCCCTTTAACGTTCTTTGCACTATTCAACAACAAAATATGATCCAAAAATTTGGAGCCATTTTCTTTTAACTTTGAAAATCTCAAAATGGGCTTCATGTAAAGTACCCTTAAATACTAAAATATCGGTTTCAAATTCAAGAGGCCTTGAGAAGAGTAAAAACGATCGGGGAATATCAATTTTGAAGAAAATCGGCCGAACGGTTTAGGCGCTAGCGTTGACCACAGACGGACAGACGGACGTTTTGCCGTCAATCGATTTTGCAGTATGAAGAAGCAACAAATCATGGATTTTGACTACACAACGAGATAGAGGATTTTTTTTCTAAATTTAGCAACAGGTTTTATCCACTTTTTTGTCACCAGACCCCTGCTATAAGAATTTTTCTGGCGAAAATTCCCCGTTTTCCGCCGCACGATTACATAACTTACTTCTTACGAAGTATTCGTAGGGCGAGAAAGTAAAAAACGTATACTGAAGCAGATGTTATTCACATAAAGTTTCACCTCATTTATGCACATCCTACATTATCACATGCATACTATGAACATATATTACTTAGTGAAAATATTCAATTCTCTTAAGATTCATGGAATGCATAGTAAACATTTGTTTACAATAAGATGAGGACAACATACCTAAAAACCAATTCACACCAGAAAAAATAATTACTTAAATTGCTGAAAACAAAATAAATAATTCTCTGCGCAGCTGTAATACTTCAAGAATATAAATGGTGGACAGTAATCTTTTAATATTTTGTAAACACTTCACATACTTTTCCTGTATATTTACATGAAACTTCAGCTAATCAAGAAGAATATGTATGTGCTGAAACAGAAAAAGAATAAGTACTTCATTGCATTCAGAACATAAACAAATTTGCCTTGTCTATGACGAATTTTTGCTCCACCTCATCCGAACATAAGCAAGAATATATATACATGTAAATAAATACATGTAAATATATGTGAATCATATGTATACCTATATATATAAATCATATATATACCTATATATATAAATCATATATATAAATCATATATATACCTATATATATAAATCATATATATAAATCATATATATACCTATATATATAAATCATATATATAAATCATATATATACCTATATATATAAATCATATATATAAATCATATATATACCTATATATATAAATCATATATATAAATCATATATATACCTATATATATAAATCATATATATATGTAAAAAAACAGCATATTTATTTATGTTTCTGAAAACAAGAAAATAAATTATTCTCTGCACAGCTGTAATGCTTCAAGAATATAAATGGTGGACAGTAATTTCTTAATATTTGTAATCACTTCACATAATGTTTCTGTGTATTTACATGAAAGTTTAGCTGATCAAGAAGAATATGTGTGAGCTGAAACAGAACAAGAATAAGTACTTCATTGCATTCAGAACATAAACAAAATTGTGGCTTGTCGATTACGTACTATGTTTGAATCGATTTGAATTGATGCCTTATTTTACGTGGCGAGACTCAGGCCATTAGGCCCGCTCATCCGTCTGACCACGCAAATTTCGCTACACTCCTTTCAGCAGCTAGCGGAGGAAGAAGGTATCTCGGGCGACGAAACAGGCGATTTGAATTTAGCTCAAAGTCTTCATTTAGGCTTGAGGATCTTTTACATGCAAGTAAATCTACCAACATGGGACAGCCGGCTTTACTTCCCCACCGGAAGAAAGCGTACAAAGAATTTTTTCTCCCATAAAATTCCACGGCTTCGATCGGGTTTGAACCCGCGAACTTAGGTACAGCCGTTCGCTAACCGCTACACCATCGCAACCGCGAAACCGCTTTTTTTGCTCCACCTCAATGAGAACATAAGCAAGAATATATATATATATATATATATATATATATATATATATATATATATATATATATATATATATACATGTAAATAAAAAAAACATCATATTTGTTTATGTTTCTGAAAACAACAATAGTTATTTACGATATTAGTGTCGTAATACATCTGATTACAATGCGAGATTGGAAAACTGCCAAACGAGTCCGTTAGGACGAGTTTGGTAACCAATTGAGTATTGTAATCAGATGTTACGACACGAATATCGTACAACGTTTTATCCACTTTGTAAAATTTGTTAGATTTAAAATTAAAATTTTCATTTAGTATTCACGTTTTCCCCCTTTAAGTGGCGACACTGTTCTTAACAGGGAGAACAATTGAAACGCGCATGGTGTACACATTTCGACAACATGAGCGAATGCAGTTGAGAGTCAGAAATAAAAATAGCAGCAAATGCATAGATTCTTTGTTACCATACAAATCAAAGAAGAAATATGAGCGTGAGTACTCAATTTTTAAGGATTGGTGTGAAAACAAAAACTACTATGAATACTAATATGAATTGTCAGGCTTCAACATCATCAGGAATTACAATTTCGAATTGCAAGAAATTTGTTGTTAATGTATATAATAAGTAATTAAAACATGTTATTATTATTGTTATTTGATAAATTGTTAACAAAGTTATTTTCATAATAAATTATTTGAATAATTATTGTTATTCTCAATAGTAGACCATGGATTAGTGCTCGTCTCAGAATAACCCTACTCGTATGCCATTACCGCACTAGTGTGGTAATGAAGTTCATTACCACATTAGAGCGGTAAAGTACTTCATTACGAAACTGATTAAAATAGCATAATGTTTCACATTACCTAACCAAAGTGGATAAAATAAATGACTCTCTGCACAGCTGTAATACAATAAAAAACAAGTAATGTAAATACATCAATGAATAAGATTAAAATAAATATATGTTAATATATAAAAAAACTCTTGCAACCACATCACTCCACTTCTAAATTTATTCTTTTGTATGTGCTCTAATGAGCATCTTTATGGTTGTGGCAATCATTATTCCCACTAGTGCTTGCCCATGGATGGAGCAATCCAACCACTTCAAGTTGAGTGCCACTGTCAACAGCGAATGGACATCATGCTTCAGTGATTTGGAATGCAGCTGTTGCTTAGCAACAACTTGCTTTTCAAATACACTGGATGCAACAAGGATCTCTTTAGAAGGGTATACCAATGACGAGTCATGAGGATCATACTCCCGACTTTGAATACACATATGAAAATCTTGCAGCTCATCAGTACAAATGGAGCTTTTGCACTTATGGCAGCACTGGCCCTTGATAGCTCCCAACATTTGCTTGCCTACGTACCCAGTAACATAACATGCCCCAATATTCTTTGGGGTTACAATATTGGCTGTCATTACATCATCTGCTGCTGGGCCATCATCGGGTATGTGGAGGGCATTACTATTAGCATCATCACCTTCTGCCTCTATCTCAGGCTCGATAATACAAGCACTTTCTTATCCTGAGGAAGAGGTGCAAAAAGTCCTTCCCACAAAATCCCTCAGGTCACATAAAAGATTACTGCCATCTTCCTGACAGTTTCCTCTCACATGAGGACAGACAAGCCTGTTGATCACAGATGTTTTAAGATCAGCGGAAAAATTGCTGCAAGTGGGGCGGTGTTTGTAACCCCATGCTGCCGAATTACACCAAATAAATTTTCCACTGGATCTTGGTTTAACCTCCTTAAATTAAGACAATCAATAGAGCCTTTTGCATCATACCGTAACAGCTGTAAAGCTGTTAAGGTACGTATATATAAATCCTGGAATGTAGGTTGTGAAGTCACATAGGTATCTATTCCCTTATCATACTTACAGAACACCATGCTACTGAGTTTATCAGTCATTTCCCGCCGAACTTTAAAGTGCCCAGAGCCCTCTTTTACCATTATTCTGGAACAATACTTCGTTGTTTGGCGAGGCACGTTGGTTTCTTTTTTCTGGAGCCATCACATTTAGTAGAACCATTTAGTAGAAGTCTTTGTGGGAGTAATGACATCGCTTGGGTACCCCATTTTTGACAGGACGCTCCTCTTGGTGGTCCTCACAGTAGCACCTGTAAAAAGTTGCAATGTTAAAGAAATGATATCACCATTATCCTAGGACCAAAATCATTAATACACAGCATTCAAGATCTTACAAGAGAGACGAGGAGTCCTTTTATTGTTTCTTCAAAGATTGCTCTCCACAAGATGATGCAGCCTTCCTCTTCCCCATACGAGAGTGGATCTGAAAAGGGGACTGCTCATCCTCCACAACTCTGTGGGGATTTTCCAGGGAGACGGGAAGATCAGCAAATAATTCAGATATAATTTGATGACCTCAATCCAACTCCATTGTGTTCAAAACAGTGATATAGACAGATTATTTTTTACCACTAAATGAATCTGTTACAAATTCTTTTTGTAGCAAAAAAATAAAAACGTTATTAATAATACAAAAATAATTACCATCCTCTAGAGAGCCAAGCGATTTTCCAGGCACACTCTCTCCGCACTCAAATAGAGATTCTGAAAACAATAACATCCATTAGAAAAAACATTGTAATTGCTATTGTCGCGTGTTACGGGGGAGAGGGAGGACCCTGCAACTCGTGCAATGTAAAGAACAAGATCATTATTGAAACTTGCGCTGCTGGTAGCGGAGCCTTCCAGTGGAGGGTGGTGGCGCGGCACGCGCCTCCGGCATCATAGCAAGAAGAAAGGGGGCGAGGTGTGAAGGCCTCGCCTTTTAATAGTTATGGAACGCTGACGTCGGCAAGTGACAAGTGGGTCACTTACCGAAGGCAGCGTGTCGCGAGAGCCGGGGCGCCGCATCGCGACACCACCCTCTCCCCGAGAAAAGTGCCGCGCTACCGCGGAGTTTGTTTATTAATACTTTAAATAGCTACATTCACATGGAGTATGTACAATATTACTCTAAAGAGTTCATGAATTCAGTAAAAGAAGTGACTAGTCACAGAGCTTATACAGTACAAGAGTAATTGCTTATGTATTTGACTTACTGAATATTTTATCAAAGATCAATTTGCTCTAATAGGAACAATAACAATTTATCACTCAGGATTTATTAAATTTAACAATTCTTTTTGTTATGTCCCTTGCTTTATGAGAAAGCACTTTAAATTAAGGTTAGCACCGTTTTGTGATAAACATTTGGAATCTAATGAAATTAAAATAGCAAGTTGCTCTAGGGAGAAAAATAATCAAGGAAACTAATACTAAAAGTCATTAATATCTCAAAAATGAAAGACAGTTATGAAGAATTTACGTCATATACATTGCTTAAGAGAGAAGAAAGTAATGTGCCAACACAGCTCTTGTTTGAGAGGAAAGAAAAAAAATAATAGGAGAAAAAATATTATCGCCGCGCCTTTGATGCAGCCCATTGGAGAGGATACATAGACTGCAGCCTGCTAGTGGGAAAGATGGTTCTACCAACGCTTCCTCACCGTCACTGGTCTGCCATTGTCAAGTGCAATCCACTAATCCAAGCACCCGGCTCTCCACTCTCCGTAGAGAAAGATGATTGGCGGGGCCTTGTTGGCTGTAGCCTGCTAGTGGGAGAGGTCTCTCATCTCCTCACCGTCATGGGTCTGCAATCACCAACGCGGTCGGACGGATCCAAGCATAGAGCTATCCCAGAAAGGATCCGCTCGCTAGGGCCATTGACTGCAGCCTGCTAGTGGGAGAGATAATTCAATCAACATCTCCTCACCGTCATAGGTCTGCCTTTGTCAACCCTACCCGACCGCAGCGTGAGTGCTGGATTTCGGACGAACCTGCGCCAAGGCTAGAGTGGTGGTTGAAAAACATCAAAATTGAGGGTGAAAAAATATGCAAAAACGAAAATGGGTACTCAAAGAATAGGCGCTCAACGAGAATATCAAACGGTACAGAAAGTTTAAAAAACAGGCGAACAAGAACAGAACGTGCAACTTTTGGCACAGAGAAGCTGGTAAGGAAAGCGATGCAGCGCGAGTGTTATGCACGCGCTCCGTACTGCTTCTACAGCATCAGCGATGTGTGCCAGTTGCGGCGCGTGGAGTTCGCTGCCTCAGCGAAACCCGAGCCACCGCGCTGTCTGGCTCGCGGGATGCGTCAGAGCGCACGCTGGTGCGTCGCCGCTTGCAAAGCAATTAGTAAGTTCTTCTGCAAGAAAATATGTATTAATTACCATACTTGAGGTGAAAAGTAGAAAATTAAAAGGAAAAATAACAAGACAGAAAAACGGAGAAATAGTAGGGCTTATGAACAGCCTCGCCACTTATAAAGGGGTCATTCCACGTAAAACCGGACAGAAAAAAAAACTGAAGTGTTTCAAATTCTCTAATTTTTTACACTAACTATTATGAAAAGTAAGAGACATGTATTTTTTGTTTAGCCGAGAATACATTATTTTGAAGTTACAATTATTGAAATATATTAATTTCTCTCCAATGTCGAGATGTTTAATAATTTTTAACTCCAAATGTATTGCTTGTAAAAACTTGATTTCAAATTAAAGCTAAAGAAGCAATCTTTCAACAAGTGTTTATAAATAATTGCATGTTTTTATATCGTGTTTTTTAAATTGTTTATAATTTTTAAAACGAGTTTTTTAAGATGATCCCAATGATTTTTTGTTTTAAACTCGACGGCAATAAATTCTTTAGACTTTCATCTCCATCTCTGCAAATTTTCAAAATGGCTTCTGTTTTAGAACTCACGTAAAAAATAATATTCAACGGAGCGCAGAGTATTTTCTCGACCGCCGCTGCCATACCGCTTTGTCAATGCTCCCTATGTCTTCCTCCACTGGACTTGCGGCCTTGCGCAACTCTGCCCACGCCCTTTCATCGATGTCAGCAGGTCGTTTACCACCCAAGGCAATGACAGGAAGTCGACCAAGCAATACAAACATTGGGATCAGTTTACATCCAAGAGTGTGTTACACAGTGCAAATAATATCCTCGTTTGTGACGCGTGTGTGAGTGCCCGTGCGCTTCTTTCTTTCTAGGAGAGTGACAAAAAATAATTGAAGATGGCAGGCACAATGAAGATACGTTTTGATTCATGTTTCAATCCTTTCAATCTAGAAAAGTATGGTAGAACTGAATGTAAAAATTTAAGACATGTAATACGAAAAAAGTTGGGCACACAATACTTACAAATTACGCCGAACTTGAAAATTTGTAACATATTCAGATGGAGAACTTCAAAATGGTTTATAAAATGAAAGTCAAACTCCTAAAGGTACCATTGAAACATTTTACAGCAAACCTGGTACAAGTCAACAGAGTAGAAATTCAGAAGAAGACAGTTAATTTGTAATTGAATATTGAAATCAAAGATAATGGTGATCCATCTCCTAGTGAAGTAGAAGCTGCGCCAGCCAAGAATGTAAAATTATCACATCTGAAAGAAAGTTTAATAATATTGATGTTTTGGTGAAACACCTATTGGGAAAAACGAAACTGAGTCAAAAAGCATATCCTCGTCAAAAAGTGGAAAAAATAAGACGAACCTTAGACAAAGGAATATTTGATATAGAAGAGGTAGCAGAAGAACAAGAAAATGAATACAGAAGAATTGAAAAAAGATACGAAACTACTAATGACAAAAATTAAAATTTAACGATTTTCAAAGATTGGTCTTTTCCTAAAGTTAAAAAAATTTCGATGCATCTACTCACATGATAACTGTTGCAAAGCAACTAGCAACAAAGGAATATTGTCAACTCCACATGTGAAATCCCGACGAGCTATCGTCGCTTCTGTACACCATGTGTTGTGGCCTTTATTGTTCAGATGTCGTTAACCGTATCATGAATAAATAAACGAAAAAAATAATTTTATTTCAGTGAGAGAGAATGGGGATAGATTCACAAACAAAAGAGGATTATACTGAGCAAACATGAAAAAAAACCTACCGACATTTTAAAGAAATCTCCGCATCTAAAGATCAGATTTTCAAAGTTCGCTGAATTAAGACAAACACTGCATTTTACCAGGAGCTAACGGTACACATAGAGTATGTGTTTGTGTATATCACGAAAACGTACGAGTGAAGTTAATGTTTGACGGAGGAGTTCTCGCAAAGTTAACAGATGATGTTAATGCATTGAAGGATTGTCGGTAATACCTAACAAAAGTTATTTTTGACCCCTCCAAGAGCTGACTGTTACTTTAAAAAGTGTGACAAAGGTCCTGGACTAGAACGACTTAAAATGTTGCAGGAAAAGTTTGAAGAGAGGATAATTGACAGAGTGACGTATCGGCAATGGATTCACGTTGAACGATTCAAGTGCATCATGATCCGATTACGACTCCCAAGAAGCTCTGTGACTAGGCACAAAAACATACAAAACATAGTGTTTTTCTTCTTCACCAATGAAGATTATGAAGAAGAAAGAATTCACATAAAAGTCATAGAAATGCAGCAAAATGGCTACGTGGTACACGTTCGTTACATTCCTTTGTTCCTATTTTTGAAGATCAAGAAATAATTAAAACATGTTCCTTGAAAGAAAGTGCACATATTATCCAAGTTATATAAAGAGAAACTTAAAAAGACGTAAATCTGATACAACTTCATATTTTATATGTTTTGGAATATTAACAAGAACATTAAAAATCATTGCTCAGTGAACATTTCCACTTATCTTTCTGTAGTGAAGCTTGTTGCCCCCCAGCGTTCCATTCAATAGCGGCACATACAACGACGGGCGCATGAGGTTCTCGCGGCGCTGTGAACGAGGTAAGATTTAAACAATTCTCAAAAAGTTATTTTAACAGAAGCCATTTTGAAACTTAGCAATCCTTTAGAAGAAAGTATGATCTTTCTTTTCATTATTTTTTCAGATTTTTAATTCGTGGTAAAATTAATAATTTTATAAATAAAAATATATAAAAAAATTAACGTTAAAAAATAAAATTTTATAAACAATAAGATAAATTTCATGAAAGGTACAGATATAAGCTTTGATTGAAGAGGAACTCAAAACCGAGATTTTAAAATGATTTTGAGATACAAAATATTATACATGTCAGTGCGTATGAAGTTACGGAAAATAAAAAAAATAAAATGACGAAAATATAAATATTTGAGCAAAACTAAAAAATAGGTGTTGTATAGTTTGTTTTCATGAACCTGTAAAAAAATAATCAGAAAGATATGAGACATCGAGGTCAATTTTCCTTCAAATTCGTCCGATTTTGCGTGGAATGACCGAAAGGCGATTTGGATGGTAAACGAAGAAAGAAAATATTGCATTTTGATTCCTGCGTTGCCTACAAGTTTGTAGAGCAGGATCGAAGCTACCATAGTCAGCACAGTCCAGTGACCTGGAATGCCGCGATGTCCGGGACGTGGGAAGGCTTCAAAATGGCGCAAAGTGTCGCCGAACATGGCCCACGCATTCAGTTTCTGCCTGGAACTTAGGAAATAAGTTAGATATGTGCACTGTTTTTTCTCCTGAGAGTTTGCGTGGTTGGTCAATAGATGAAAGTAGTATTTGCATGTAATTTGGAACTCCTATTGACAATGGTTGCGTTTCGAATGGTGCAATTTGTAGGGGAACGAGAAAAGGATATAAGTTGGTTGGGCGAGGTAGGTGAAAAACGTAGAAGGCAAATAACAAACGTGAATGGGGGAACGTACTTAAACATGGTTTTCTTGGCGATGCTTGAGTGTCACCGTGCGCTGAGGGTGGCTGCACAAGGGTTGGACTTATTCAACTCTAGCGGCGTAGGGATAGCGTCGTCATCGACCTCTATGGCAATTACTATAATAGTATGGTCTGGTCGCATATTGTCGATCGGGTAACAGTCATCGCGGGTAACAGGACGTTTGCAGAAAAATGTATTTCCTAGCAATGCATGGTTGACAGAGGAAACGGAAGGTGGCTGTAGTAGTTTTTCCTCTTTTGACTTCAGTGGGGAAAGTGAAGCTTCGTCCTCGTCATGATCAATAATTATAATGGTATGGTCCGGTCGGTTTATGATGGTCGGGTAGAAATCGGTCACGAAATCATCTTCGATTGTAATTACCACATAGGGAGGGATTTTAACATTTTGTGTGTCACTGAAACTGAGCTCTAAATTTCGGTCTGTTTGAAGCTTTCCAGCGGTGCCCTTATACTCTAGATCAAGTTCATCAGCTCCTAATAAACTGGCATCGTACCTATTCTTAATATAACTTAATTCTAATTCCTTGTATCTATATCCTTAGCTTTTCTATCACTGATAACATTATATTCTAACATTGGATGCCCAGTCCCCAATGAACCGGCATCGTACTCTTTCTTAATATAACTTAATTCTAATTCTTTGTCTAGTCTCCCACTGGGGACATTATATTCTAACATTGGATGCCCAGTTCCCAATGAACTGGCATCGTACTCTTTCTTAATATAACTTAATTCTAATTCCTTATCTAGTCTCTCACTGGGGACATATTGTAACAATGGATGCCCAGTTCCCATGAACTGGAATCGTACACTTCCTTAACATAACTTAACCCATTAAGTACAAGCGTCCTCATTTGAGGACAGTGTATTTTTTTATTATTTAATTACATTATAAATTGTGTTCCCCATCACATTGTTGTTTGGCAACACCGCAAGCTTCATTCAACAGATATAAACGTTTGTTATCGCTGAGATTTATATTCTTGTAGTTTTCTAGCTTCCTAAGTTAGTGCATTTTGTACTTATTTATGTCGATTGAAAATTTGATTTTATCTACTTTTTCAAATTTCGGTGAGTTGCTAAACTGACTACATAGTGTTAGGTTGTGCTCATACTTTACGAAGAATATAAAATTGTGCAGTTATATGATTCCATGTTTTCGAGATGTTGATATTTTAGTGCCGTCCTCATATGAGGACGCTGGGACTTTATGTTATACAAATTTGTCGTGAAGTGAAGAACTTGTAAAAGAGTTGGAATTTGCATTTCATGATGTTTTTTTTTTTTTTTCGAGGAATGATCGTGGCGCTAGATGTCGCATGATTGATTATGCGACTGCTTGATCTTGCACCGCTAGGTGCTGCGACATCTGCTTGAGCATGCGACATCTACCGGTACGACCGAGAAAGACGCGATTTTTATAAAGCTGCCTCTCCAGGCCCATCTTCACGATGGAATAGATCGCGGCATTTCGCGGTTTTCTCGGTCGTGCCACTAGATGTCGCATGATTGCGTACTATCAAGCACTGCTTGATCATGCAACATCTAGCGGCACGACCGAGAAAGACGCGAAATACCGCGAAAATTTTCATCGTGAAGACGGGCCTTGAGAGACAGCTTTACAAAAATCGCACTATAAAGGTTCCAAGAATCTGCAAGAAAGAAAGTATCAGTTTTGTCTTCTCCAGCAAGCGTGCTGCCTAACGTAAGATTCAACAGAAAAAGACTCATTATCACAAGGATTGCTTATGCACAAATCAGCAGCCATCATGCGTAAGTAAGCCTCGCAAATATTGTGCTAAATGCAATATTACTCCCTTTGTTTTGGTCTATTCCACTTCATAAAGTAAAGTAGATTTTTCTGGAATTACTTTTGTGCTATAATCTTAGCTGAGTACAAGATCATTTTCGAAAATATGTTCGTAGTAGAAGTCTGTTCAATTATTATCATCAAGCTCTTTTTTGAAAATATTATTCTAGTGTAATCGTATTTGCTATGTTGATACATTACAATAACTTATGTAATTATGTTGTTTAATTATTTTATTTTATTTTGTTTTAAATTTCAAAAAGTAGTTACTAAAATTCGAATCCAGTGGGCATAAACATTTGTTATGAAGACATATTTTTATTATTGCGGAAAACTTCATACCAAGTCCCAGCGTCCTCATATGAGAACAGTACTCCACACCTACCCAAATTAATAATTTGAATTAATTTCGATAAAATTAAATAAGTAGCACTCAATTATGACGATTTTTTGAATTTCATAAAAAAAACTGCAGTAAAAATAATTTAGGACTTAATGGGTTAATTCTAATTCCTTATGAAATCTATCGCTGATGCGCTCCTCAGTTCCTAATTAACAGGAATTATACTTATTGTAACCATAATCTAACTTTTGTACTTCATTTTCTATATTAATATGAACACTACCGTGATCTAAACATTTCTGGAAGTTGGGCCCGTATTCTCGTCATTTTGACCGGTTTCATCGTTCGTAAATACCGTGTAGTGTCTCTCTACTAGATGTCTCGTATTACCCGAAATCAGTCGCGTTACGTAGTTTTTTATGTCTGTTACGTTTCTCAGTAATGCTTCCATACCCTTGATACCCCGTTTTTTGGATTAGTATACACTACATTTCACCTCGGGCGAGCGATTGCGAACACAAGGCAGGCGGTGGCGGCGCATGCACCGGCGCATGGCCCAAGAGACGCTGACGCCGGCGAAAAGTGCTGAGGTGGAAATGCTAGCGAGTAACAATCGTCGCACGGAGTGCCTGCGCTTGCCATGGCAACGTAATTGAAAAGCGAAATGCCGCTTTCACAATCTATATCAATCACCACCGGCGAATCACGTTCCATTTTGAACAAAATTAAATAACAAAAGAAACTAGTGGTGCTTCCAACGCACATACTTTCTCGCTCTGCTTCTATACGGCCGTTATTGCTATTCCACTACTTCATAAACCAGCAAAAGTGTATTATACCAGCATTTTCCGTATCGAGACCCGACAACCGAAACTCAAAGTCAACGAACCGGCACTTATACCACTACGCAACACCAACACAGCCTGTGTCGAACAAAGCCATGAATGAATAGAACCAACCTATAAAATGGTAAATGCATGATTAAGAAACAATTGATACGATGGTAATACGCTTTACAAATCCTAGAAGAGAAGTAAAAAATTGTTAAAAGATAAAAATTTGAACAAATATATACAGACATTTACAGTACATTTATCGCAATTACCTATATTTTAGTCAAAAAGTAATTGTATTGATTTTATCATTAGGAGCCGGTAATTTTAAACTTGCGAAAAACATATCTTTCAAACATGACCAAGAAAGGCAGCTTTACGAAATATTCGTAAAGCTAGAAAGTAATAATAATTTCGGAACCGTTAGGGATTGTAAGTTTATCGCATGCGTTCTGGTTATAATGTATTACAATGCAACGTTAAAATACTCATATTTTACTAAAATTGCTTCATACAGATATATACAAGACAACGATTGATTTGACATGACATACGCTTCAGAAATCGAATAACAGAGTTGACAAATTGTTTAAAAGATGCAGTTAGGGAAAACACAGACAAGTCCTGACTATTTATCTGCATTGATTCTATTCGTGAGTAGAAGTACTTCAAATGATTTTCAATAAAGTATCTACACTCTTCAATGTTTTTTCCTGCAACATCACATTCATGAAATTAAAATCCCCATCTAGGGATCGAACTCGGCATCTTCCTTACTAAAGATCTCAACCCCAAGGCGCTTTAACCAGCCGCGCCACGGGACTGACATGCGGACTAACTACTTATATTTTAGTCAAACGTAACTGTATCAGTTCTATCATTAGGAAGCCGGTAATTGTCAACATGCGAAAAACATGTCTTTCAAACATGACCAAGAAAGGCAGCAGTGAACGGCTTTCTTCAAATAATTTATCCGCTGATCGGCATTTGTAAAGTAACTACTACGAGAAAGTATGTGCCATTCTATAGCACCACTAGTTTATTTATACATTTACAGTCCCTTATTACACTCGTGCAGAAATTTTAAAGGAAAAATTTGGAGCGGTTTTTGAGAAATTTTGTTTTGTAAATTTGAATCGCATTTTACGCAAAAACTACTCGTTTTTCCAAAAAATGGTACATGACCATATTTGAAGTGCTGAAGTGCTTGTACAACCGACTTTGTCTGAGGCGAAAATCTCTATCTTCAATTTTGCAGTTTTTAAACAGTTTTTTTGCAATTTTCGACAAATTGGGACTATCAACGAAAATGATACCTACGTCATTCCCTTTAACGTTCTTTGCACTATTCAACAACAAAATATGATCCAAAAGTTTGGAGCCATTTTCTTTTAACTTTGAAAATCTCAAAATGGGTTTCATGTAAAGTACCCTTAAATACTAAAATATCGGTTTCAAATTCAAGAGGCCTTGAGAAGAGTAAAAACGATCGGGGAATATCAATTTTGAAGAAAATCGACCGAACGGTTTAGGCGCTAGCGTTGACCACAGACGGACGGACGGACGGACGTTTTGCCGTCAATCAAATTTGCAGTATGAAGAAGCAACAAATCATGGATTTTGACTACACCACGAAATAGAGCATGTTTTTTCTAAATTTAGCAACAGGTTTTATCCACTTTTTTGTCACCAGACATCCACTTTTTTGTCACCTGCTCTAAGAGTTTTTCTGGAAAATTCTCCGTTTTCCGCCGCACGATTACGTAACTTTCCCTTCTTACGAAGTATTCGTACGGCGAGAAAGTAAAAATATGAAAATAAGAAAAATTAGAAAAATATGAACAGGAGAAAAACATCATTTGGGGTTCGTAAAAACCCCACCCGACACCAATGTCGCGTGTTGCGGGGGAGAGGGAGGACCCTACAACTCGTGACCTGAAAAGAACAAGATTATTATTACCCTGCTGGTAGCGGAGCCTTGCAGTGGAGGGTGGTGGCGCGGCACGCGCCTATGAACTATGAAGTAATGGGAAAATACACTGGATGATAGAAGAGGCAGTATTCATGGGTGTGAGGACTTTCAATGTTTAGGAATAAAAATTACCAAAAATGATAGAGAACATGAAAGTACTAGGCACAAATTTAAGAAAGATAAAATAATTACTTCATTGTTAAATTTTTTTTCTGGGACAAAAATATTTCGAATGAAAATAAAATTTTAGATTGGAAACTAATAATGTCATGACATATGGAACACAAGAATAGAAATTAAATCAAAATTTAAGAAATAAATTACTAGGAATGAAAATGAATTTTTGAAAATGAGCTGCTCTAGAGTAAAGCTATCAAGAGAAAATAAGAAACATACTACAGACAATGAATAAAAAGTATACCATATTAGAATTTATTAAACATAACCAATTAACACGGTTTGGCCATGTAAAAAGAATGAAAGATGTTGCTACCAAACAAAAATTCTGTATGGTATTGAAATTGTAGAAGAGTGGAAAACAAAAAAAACAAAAAAAAATACAAATTTTAAAAGAAAAAAATTACAAGAGAAGGGATAGGAAAATAAGGATGGAAAAAAACATTAAAAATAAAAAGTTTTTTAAATAGATGAAGACTTCACAAATAGATTTATAAGTGGTAGCTGTGTTTGAAGAAGGAGAAAAGAAAAAATGGCACTAAAACGTATGAACTACAGAAGAACCTGTGAATAAAAATAATTAATGCATACATCACTTCTTAAATTGACTTACCAGACACTACAGAGGCAGGAACTGCATTTGCCTCCTCGCATATGACTACAACAAAAGGGGTATCCTGCATCTGGAGGTTATCTGAAAATGAAGATAAATTAGTACAAATATTGCACAATTTTCACACGATTACCAAAATCTCGTTTCATTTAGGGAACTGACTTACAAAACGTTGAAAGAGCAGACATTACAAGCCATCTAAAGCTAGCAGCGCCCAGAAACCAATCTCAACCAAACTATATCCAAACTTTTAAGCTACTTTTAGGCTAATTAAATGCTCTATTCCCGAATTTTAGGCTCTTCTGGATTTCCGAAAATCGTGGGCGCTGCTAGCTTTAGTCTAAAGCTAGCAGTGCCCACCCACAATCTATCTCAAAATCAATTGGAAAATCTGAAACCCATCCCAAAATTTAAGAATAATTTTAGGCTCTTGGAAAAAAATTATCCCCGCCTTCAAAATCCAAAAATCAGGGCTGTACAAAGCGAAAAAATTAACATTGGTTCTTATGGGCGAATAAACATCAAAATCAAAAAACCTTAGGAAAAATCTGAAACCCCTCCCAAAAGTTAAGAATAATTTTAGGCTCTTGGAAAAAAATCACCCCCCGCCTTCAAATTTCAAGAATCTGGGCTGAACAAAGCGAAACAATTAACATTGGTTCTTACGGGTGAAATAACACCAACATCAAAAAACCATAGGAAAAATCTGAAACCCCTCCCAAAAGTTAAGAATAATTTTAGGCTCTTGGAAAAAAATTATCCCCGCCTTCAAATTCCAAAAATCAGGGCTGTACAAAGAGCAACAATTAACATTGGTTCTTACTGGTGAACAGGGTATGTTGTATTCCTAACAGGAATTTTCCATTTTTTGGAAAGGGAAGAAAGAAGGCCAAATTATTTGTGGGTATAATAGTATTCCCTATAATGTGTGGAATATGACGTTCAATTTTCAGAAACTAAGTCGTTGTAGTTCAGGTGTTGTAAGAACTCAAATATTGAATATCGAAAAAAGTGGGTGTGTTTTGATTAATATTCTATTTTTTTCAGCCAGAACGGTGCTAGCCCAAAATTATTTGAGATTGGCATATTGATATGTAATGTATGAGCAATTGCTAATAAATTCCCCATTTGAATTAGTAATGTAGTTCAGAGATTATTTTGTGAGAAATGAAAAATTAATCGAAAGGTATGTTGTAGTTCTCACGAGAATTTCCCATTTTTTGGAAAAGAAAGAGAGAAGCCCAAAATAATTTGTGGGTATAATAGTATTCCCTATATTGTGTGGAATATGACGTTCAATTTTGAGAAACTAAGTCGTTGTAGTTCAGGTGTTATAAGAACTCAAATATTGAATATCGAAAAAAGTGGGTGTGTTTTGATTAATATTCTATTTTTTTTCAGTCAGAACGGTGCTAGCCCAAAATTATTTGAGGTTGGCATATTGATATGTAATGTATGAGCAATTGCTAATAAATTCCCCATTTGAATTAGTAAAGTATTTCAGAGATTATTTTGTGAGGAATGAAAAATTAATCGAAAGGTATGTTGTAGTTCTCACCAGAACATTCCATTTTTTGGAAATGAAAGAGAGAAGCCCAAAATTATTTGTGGGTATAACCATATTTCTTATTATGTGTTGTATGTCACGCGCCTTTCCAAGGAGCCAAATCCTTGTAGTTCAGGTTTTATAACAACGGAAATAGTAAATGTATGAAAATAATTGGGAAAGTTTTTAGTAATATTAATATTTTCCAATAAGAACGGCTCTAGCCCCAAATTATTTGAAATTGTGATATTAATAGGTAATGTATGAGCAATCGTTAATAAATTTCTCATTTAAATTAGTAAAGTATTTCAGCAATTTTTTGTGAGGAATGAAAAATTAGTAAAAAGGTATATTCTAGTTCTCACGAGAATTTTTCCATTTTTTTTGGAAAAGAAAGAGAGAAACCCAAAATCATTTGTTAGTATATCTGTATTCCGTATCATGTGTTGTATATGGCCTTCAATTTCCAGGAGCCAAATCGTTGTAATTCAGGTGTTATAAGAACGCAAATGTTGAATATCGAAAAAAATTGGGTGTGTTTTGATGAATATTCGAATTTTTTCCAATAAGAACGGTGCTAGCCCAAAATTATTTGAGATGGCATCTTGATAGGTAATGCATGAGCAATTGTGAATCAGTTCCTCATTTGAATTATTAAAGTATTTCAGAAATAATTTTGTGAGGAATGAAAAATTAGTTAAAAGTTATACTGTATTTCTCACGAGAATTTTCCACTTTTTGGAAAAGAAAGAGAAGCCCAAAATTATTTGTGGGTATAATCGTATTCCTTAATATGCATTGTATGTCACACGCCAATGCCATGAGCCATATCCTAGTACTTCTGGTTTTATAAGAACGGAAATGTCGAATATCGAAAAAAAAATATGGACTGGTTTTGACTAATATCCCTTTTTTAATACGTACTAATATAGCCCAAAATTATTTGAGATTTGAATATTATTAGCTAATTTATGTGCAATTGTTAATAAATTCTTTATTTGAATTGGTACAGAATTTTGGGGTTTACTTTTTCAGAAGTGGAAACATGGTGAAATGTATATTGTAGTTATCACGCGAATTTTTCTTTTCTTGGAGAAGAAACCGCGAAGTTCAAAATGATTCATGAGTATAGCCGTATTCTCTATCATGTGTTGTATATGGCACTTTATTGCCAGGAACGAAATCCTTGTAGTTCAGGTTTTATAAGATCGCAAATATTGGATAGCAAAAACAAAAGTTATTCTATTGATTATTATTCCTTTATTTTTCAATAAGAACGTCTCTAGCCCGAAATTATTTGAGATTAGCAAATTGAGAAGCAATGTATGTGCAAATGTAAATAAATTCTCTTTTTGAATTAGTAAAGTATTTGGAGTTTATTTTGTGAGGAATGAGAAATTGGTCAAGAAGTATATTGTAGTTTTCACGAGAATTTAACATTTTTTGGTAAACAAAGAGAGGAGCCTAAATTTTTTTCTGAGTACAGCCGTATTCCTTATCATGTATTTGAAAATGACATTATCAAACGCGAAATACCTGTAGTTAAGGTAACGCAAATATTGAATATCGGAAAAAAGTTGGGACTGTTTTGATTAATATTCCTTTCATTTTCAATGAGAACGAAGCTAGTCCAAAATTATTTGAAGTTGACATATTGATGGCCAATGTATGAGCAATTCTAAATAAATTCCTCTTTTGAATTAGTACAGTATTTTGGAGTTTATTTAGTGATAAACCAAAATATGATCAAAATTTATATAATAGTTTTCACACTAATTTTCCAATCTTTTTAAAACAAAGTGAGTAGTCCAAAATTATTAGAGAGTACAGCCGTATTCCCTATTATGTGTTGTATATGACATTAAATTGCCCGGAACGAAATCCTTGTAGTTTAGGTTTTATAACAACACAAATATTGAATTTTGCAGGAAAATAATGTTTTGATTAATATTCAATTCTTTTCAAAAAGAATGCATCTACCCCAAAATGATATGCGTGTCGCGATTTTTTGCCATAATGTGCATGTTATTTGTAGAACATTAGATTGCTTGAAGCGAAATATCTGTAGTTTAGTTTTGAAAAAAACCCAACAAATATTTGAGATCGGTAAGTATTTCGGACAGATTTTTTTACTTTGCTTTCCTTTTTCATGAAAAACATGACAATGCCCAAATTATTTCAAGATCGCATCTTATTTGTTGGTATGTGTTCAATTGTTAGTAAATTCCATATTTACATTTGTTAGTTAAGTTTGTTTTCTTTTTTTTTGACGAATGAAAGATTGAGAAAAAATGTAGTTTGCCTTTTATACTAGGCATTATTCTTTTCCCATTTTTGGATTTCTCTATTATTGATTGTGATTTTAGAATTGTAGATGTATAGTTAAATAACTATTTTATCTTTTAATTCGTCGCTGCTTTTTGGAGAGAATTTTTCTTGTATGAAATATTTAATAAGTCCATATTGGATATTTACATAGGAATGAATTAAAGTAATTATTTCAAGGCTTGATATTGATCCTGTCCGAATAAATGGTAAAACTCTCAACAAATACATTTTTTTTCTTTTTTAATGTTGGAAATACACGTGTATGGTATAATTCTCCCAGAATATGTGTGAAGTTTCTCCCGATTTCCTAGTTTTGAGATAGTGAGATTCTAGCTTCTCCATCCTCGTTTTTGCTAAGTTGATATCGGGGTGTTTTTTGATGACACTAAAGAACCCAAAATTATGGCCCAAGATTTTTTGAGTTGAGTTGCTATTGGGATGGTTTTAAATATTTGTTATCGTACGTAGGGGTGAGATTCGAAATTTTGAAAAGGGACAAAAATTTCGCACGTTTACGACCACACAAATATTTTCGAATTTCAGTACGGGTGGGTGTTAAATTAACAGCCCACAATTTTTAACCTTAATTTCGGAGATTGTAGGGTACCAAAATAATGTTTCTGGTGTCACTGAAGAGCCCAAAAATATCCCAAACTTATGGTGGGAGAAATTTTGAAATTTAAGAATTAGGGGTGGTTTTGATTTTTTTTGTTTTCGTATTTAGGGGTGTGTTTCGAAATTTGAAAAGTGGCCCCCAGAAGCCCAAAATTCACTTGTTTTGACCGTGGAAAAAAAAATTGAATTTTAAGTGGGGGTGCTAGCTTTACCGACCAAAATTTGAAATCGTAATTTCAAGGTGTTGGGAGGTAGCCCAAAATTTTTGGAAGGCTGAAATTAGCCCAAAATTAGCCCAAAATTATGGCGCAAGCATTTTTGAGTTTGAGAAAGTGGGGGTGCTAGCTTTACCGACGTAGTGGCGCCTGCTATTACAAGCACACCGTCCAGACCTGGTCCCTGCCGAATACCGCCGTGTGTGTAAATAAATAAAACTGTGCCCGGTGGGGGCCGCCTCGGCCGTGGGCATCGTCTGGCGGAGGCCAATCCGCACCTAAAAACTCCCGCGCCACCACCCGGAGCCCCTCGATGCCCCTACACCCTGTCAAAGAAGATGGTGCAGTGATGGAGCAGTTAAAATGTAAATAGTGTAAATAGTAATCAGTGCACAACAAGGACGTGACAGTGACACCTGTGCTTAGTGTCAGGTCATTTCAGGATAAGAGAATTTCGAAGATAAAAGCAATAAGGACGCGACAGAGTCGCTTATGAAGTAATTGTAATTAGATGTAGGTTGTTGAAGTAATGATAGTGTAAATTAAACAAAAGAGGTGCGTCAGTTACACAAGAGAGGAAAATACTCAGACTATTATAAATAACGCAAGAAAGGTCAAAGCAATCTTGAACTCTCCAACCATCCAATATATACATGCTATGTAGTGCAAAACTACCACCATGTATAAAAATTGTTCGGTCGACATAAACGCTACTTAAATACAGAGTAATATACGTAGTATAGGGAAAGTTATATAATGCTGCGGGGAAAATGGCGAATTTTCGCCAGCAAAAAATTAGTTGTCTGGTGGTGATGACGAAAAAGTGGAAAAATCCAGTTGCTAAATTAAGAAAAAAAATCCCTCAACACGGGGTGTAGCCAGAACCCGTTTTTGTTGGTCCTTGATTCCCAAAAACCAACTGAAAGGAAAACGTCCATCTGTCCGTCCCCGTCCGTCCGTCAACACTGCTAGCACCTAAACCATACGTACGATTTCTTCCAAAATGGATATTCCCCGCACGATCTGGTTTGAGTGAAAGCTTTGAGATTTGGAAAAAAGATTCTATAAAATTTTGGGGTACTTTACATGAAGCTCCCCGGACGTTTTAAACTTTTCTCAAAAACTGCTCTAAATTTTTCTTTAAATTTCTTGTAAGAACAGAGTAAAATGCACTTATTATGGTGACATAGGTACGATGTTCACGGTAAACTATAAAGTTCCGAAAATTGCAAAATTTTGAATTTTACTCGTCTTCCTCCAACTACAAAATTGCAGATGGAGATTTTTCCTTCAAATATATTTTTTTCTACATAGTGAGTTCTTTCATAGTGAGTGGTGTTATTCGCCCGTAAGAACCAATGTTAATTGTTTCGCTTTGTACAGCCCTGATTTTTGGAATTTGAAGGCGGGGATGATTTGTTTCCAAGAGCCTAAAATTATTCTTAACTTTTGGGAGGGGTTTCAGATTTTCCTATGGTTTTTTGATTTTGGTGTTATTTCACCCGTAAGAACCAATGTTAATTGTTTCGCTTTGTACAGCCCTGATTTTTGGAATTTGAAGGCGGGGGTGATTTTTTTCCAAGAGCCTAAAATTATTCTTAAATTTTGGGATGGGTTTCAGATTTACAATGATTTTGAGATAGATTGTGGGTGGGCGCTGCTAGCTTTAGACTAAAGCTAGCAGCGCCCACGATTTTCGGAAATCCAGAAGAGCCTAAAATTCGGGAATAGAGCATTTAATTAGCCTAAAATTCAGCCAAACTTTGGATGATAGGTTTTGTTGAGATTGGTTTCTGGGCG
>JAHLJT010008446.1:162431710-162500134 GCA_031308135.1 Acheta domesticus | reverse complement strand
CGTTAAGATGCATGTGATTTGAATGGGACATCACAGACATGAAAACCTCAATAGACCCTATTTGATGTCAGCTTTTGGTGACATTTAATTAAGAATATTGCTACCATTTTATTTTATAACTGAAGAAAATTGTGGAACTGCAAGCAATCTAATGTTCTTCAGAGATATTAAATTCCATTGTCCCTTCTCTGTTTCCTTTAATAAATTAATGTAGTGTTTTGAGTAATCAGATGAGTTCCGTATTATTTTATTGCTTAAATTTATATTTGTCAAATGAGAAAATGATATCTTTCAGGATTCAAATATATGTAAGTAAAATCTAAACTAATATTCTGCCCATGTCCATGCTTTTTTATTGTTGGTTTCAAATGGTATCTATGAATCTTAAAGATTATACAAAGTGAAGCTTGACTACAAGCCTCTGTATACGAGATGGCAGGTACATCAGTAAACTGAATGAATTGTTTTTGGGGTCCAGCATTTGTTAAAAGTATTCTTGTGATTCTGAAGATTGCATGCATTGTTGGTAATTGTCTCTTTAAAAAATTCATTAATTCATATCATCTCTTTGTATCAAAATTAATCAATTAACTTATTGATTTTAATTTTATTTGTTTATTTTCATCTTTAAATATAAATTAATAGCGTCCTCTGCGAATAGAGGGAAGTGGTTTCAGTGTACAATAGTATATTAAAAGAATCAATTACTCAAGTCCTTCTTTATAGGAAGGGTTCATTTCTAGTTTTCAAATGTTGTGGGATTTATTTTTGCTCTTTTCATACTTGCATCAAATCAGTAATATCAGATATTTGATAATCGCTTCATTTCTCATTGAATATCAGTAAGGTATATATTTTAAAATTTGAACACAGGCTGCGACATACCAATTGTGATGATCTTATAATTAAAACTAATTATATCTAAAACTTGTTCCACGTGGCAAGGCAAAAATTATTCAATTACATTTAGTCACATCCGTTCCCCATCATTTTTAAATTATTAATAATTTAAATACTTCAGGTGTATAACCTGACGCCCAAAATAATTAATTAACTTATTTTCAATTTCAGTATAAGAATTTTAAGAATATTGTTGAAAGTCATTGTATCATTGTGCTAATGAAAAAAAACAGCAAAAGTGTTGAACAAATCCATGTTAAAAAGCATAATTTCTCAAACCTTACATTCCTAGACAAAATTAGTCAATTTTTAAACAAAATGACAACGAACAGGCTTAGAATATCTCAGGTTTAGAATTGTATCTCTACATTCTGTACATACTTGTTATTTGTAAAGCTATGAATGCTCATGTAATTGCACATTTTTTTATGCCAATCTCTCTCAGAAACTTGAATGTAATGCAATGTAAAATGCATATGTATGCATATTTTATGTAATGCATATTTTGTGTATTCCAGAATTTTGGGACTATTAGTTGTGTTTATGTAGTTAGGATAAACTTGTTAAAATACAAATGTGTGCCCAACACATGATGTCAAAAATTTTTTTCAAAATATGAGGCAGTACTGTGTGATAGCGCTTCTTGAGGACTGAAAACTTTTGAAAAGTTGAAAGAAAAGTTTTGATTTGGTTGTCACTATTGAAATTATATTTTCTAATATTTTTCAGTCCCTTTTTTATGTAGGACAACCACATTTTAAAAAATCCAAATTTATTTTTTATTTTGTTCAATGAAGGGTTTACATTTGAGATTCTATTTCCCTCATCAAGTGTAACAAACTACAAAATTAGTTTCCGAAGAAGAAGCCAAATTAGTGTTTACAATATTTGTTAAATTAAGGAAGAACATAAAAATCACTAAAGTTAAAAAAAATTAACGTTATACCCAATTTAATTTGAAAACTTACATCAAAATATAAAAAAAAACAATTGGAAGATGTATTAAGTAAATTTTTCTCAATGTGTGTGGTTTTTATTTTTTTATTGTAAAGTTTCAATTGTCACAGACATGCAAATTTCATGGACTCTACATTGTAGAATTTGAGTTTTTATGTTAGGAGTGTGCAGACAGGGGATGCATACACTATTTCTGATCCTTTCAATTAAGTTTTATTTACATATTTTAATTATTTGCTAGTACAGATCCCTTAGCGACACACTTTTTAAAACTATTTTCATACTGCCATCATGTTCCCTCATTATTCTCACTTTTTTAACAAATATTGAATTATTAATTTAATTTTTTAATTCAATCTTTATTGACGATTTGTTACTAGTGTACATGATTATTTAGATGAGTATGTAAATACACAATTATTCTTACTTCAGAAAACAAAATTTAGAATTGCATAGTTGGATTTTGACCTTGGTCTAAGAAAATATGAAACTTTCTTTCTTTAATGGTTTTACTCTATGGATTTGAGTTTTAATTTACAGAACAATTTTGATTGTTCTTATTTTATACATTCGGAATACTGTCACTTTCAGAAATTACTAGGGATTAACAATGTTTATATTGGCAAACTTTGTAAAACTTTGTAATAATTGGTATCTCATGTAACAATGCTAACTTCATACTGAGAGGTGAGAATTTTGTTTCTATAAAAAGTATTATATACAATTGGAACAATCAATTTTTAAAGACTGCTGGCATTATTGTTGTCTTCGATCTTTTTTTTCTCTATGGTGAAAAATCAAATATTTTTTGTCTAGTGTCAGGGAACATGCAATTCAACTGTCCAACATTGACTACTATGCAATAACTAAATTTTTATTAGAAAGAAGACATGGAAATGGAACTAGCCCTCTCATGTGAAAATTTAATTACACTGTGCTTTTGTTAATAAAACTTTGTGATTTTGGGAACACTTATTAGTTGGGATTGATGCAAAGAAATGGTCATGATTAATGCATTTATAAAAGCTATTTTCCTCTTGTAATTATTATTTTCTTCCTAAACAATGTTTAATGTTCCTGACTCACTATTTTTGGACAACGAAACTTATTTGATTAGACTAATTTGAACCTCATTAAACACTGAGAGGCCTGCAAGTACTAATTAGACAGTTCAATAAAATTAACATTAATAATGTGCATAAATAAAATGGATTTTCATCTCTTTATCATATTTCTTATTCTAAACGGAGTAAGTACTGCATGCAATTTTTGTGTTATACAAGCCTATGGCTGTTTCAAAATGTTCTTGTGTGGTTTTTGCTACATAAGAAAACTTGCATTGTTCTCAGATGCAAAACTAGTATCTTACTTTTCCGTATTTGGCTTCATTGTAATGTTTTATTTTTTGTGGCGCCTAGGGCACTTACTAGCTAAAACTTGTTGCTGTGAAATGTTCATTTTAAATGTATAAAAAGATAATGTAAATAATTATTTAAAATATAAGGAAGCATTTATAAGTATCCATCAAGTGTTTTTCTCATATCAATTTCCCAAATATATCTATTTCAATTGCTTTCACATTTGTTCATATTCCTGTTTGTGATTTTCATGCCTGCAAAACTGTTATCAGTTTAATGTGATTGAGTTTGTGTGTTAATTTATTCTGACCCTTGTTTCAGTGGAGTCATTTGCAACTTGGTCTTAAAAGAGATTATGTGACGTTAAACTAATAAATTAGTTTCATGGAATGTAAGAAATTTAAACTTTTATTTAGTGATGGTTGTGTGCCACAAGTTGCAAATGACTTGGTGAAACAAAGGACTGAAGAAATGAACTAAGAAATACTCTATATTTTTGAGTTGGTTAATTGATTTTACAAATATTGTATTGAGTTTTGCTAAACTTTTTTTGTGTTGGTTAGGGGTCTTAAGAGTGTTTACTTGTTGCTATTAAATGTTAAGAGTGAAAATATTTGGCAAAATATTATGAATGAAATTATTTCAGAATTAATTTTTATATATCTAATTCTATTCAGCAAGTACTTTTAGTGTCAAGTTTGCAAAAATGTCTTTGTTAAAAAATTCTTCAAATTGACTTCTTACTTCTTTTTCAGTTGTACTTTTAAAATGTAACAATTTTTAGAATCATGTTTATATAAAATTTGATTCCAGACATTGTTACATAATTTTACAAAATTATACAAAATTTAATTAATTTATCCAATTAATTTACACTGAATTTAATTGAAAATTTGAATTTTGACATTGTCTCTACTTGTGGTTTTGAATTGTCTTGCATACGCACAAATTTATGCAATTCTGAAAAATTTTATAATTTCTTAACTACATAACCAACAATTTAATGCTACAGGTACGAGTACAAAAGAAGGTAAGCATACATGCAAACAAGGGTTGATGCAAATTTTCCATTTTGGTGTAAACATTTATTCTAGGAACTAGCACTAAATTTTGGTTTGTTCAACCACCCACCGAAGTTCCGAGAACAGTCACACCACGCACTGCAAACATTTTGTGGTTCAGGACCCCACGTCGGCAAGGGAATCACAAGACCCAGCGGTGGTTGAGAGCACCACGGAGGTTCAACCATTGGCGCCGAGGTTGCGTCAACCACACAAATAGCTGGGCCATATTTTACTATTAAATTGGTTGGGAGACCCGAATTTTAATGTGCGGCAAGCAATCCTTTTTGTCAAGTGTAAGGCGAGTATTTCAAATGCTAATATTGTGGTAAAATTGTTTATAAATTAGTTTTTATTAGGTCGTTATTTTCTTGCCTGGTGCTATTTCTGCCTCTTCGAAAAAGGTAAAAAACCAAATCAAAAGTGCTTCGTGGTCGAAAAAAATATTTACCAGAACATTAAAAAACAGTATTCTGTGACATTGTTGCAAATACAATATTAAAATTTTCCTATTTGCGTAAAAGTTTTAGAAAGCAAGTTTATTTAATATTTAAAAATCATTGCATCAGACTTCTTATCCCGTTCTCAAATGAGTGCTTTATCAGACCGGGCCTCGAGTCCCCACTGAGTGAAAAGTTGCATAATCCGAGCTCCGGACAAGGAATGATTACAATGGCCTTCACCCTATAACAACAAAATTCAATAATAGTGGTTCTTCAACGCACATACTTTCTCGCTCTGCTTCTATACGGTCCTTTTTCCTATTCCACTCCTTCATAAACCAGAAAAAGTGTATTATACCAGCAAACCCTTTTCGGTACCAAGGCCCGACCACCCGAAACTCAAATTCAACGAACCCGGCATTTACACCACTACGTAACACCACAACACCCGGTCACTGTCGAACAGAAACCATGAAACCAATAGAACCAACACTATTTAAAATGGTATATGGCATGATTCAGAAACAATTCATCCGATGGCAAAACGCTTTACCAAATACAAGAGAAGTTAAAATTTTGTTAAAAGTTAATTATTTGAACAAATTATAGAGACATTATCCAGGACATTTATCGCAATTACTTATATTTTAGTCAAAACGTAATTCTATCGCTTTTATCGTTCGGAGCCGGTAATTTTTTCAACATGCGAAAAACGTGTCTTTCAAACATGACCAAGAAAGGCAGCGATAAACCGCATTACGACGTTTTCGCAAGGCTAGAAAGTAATAATCATCTCGGAACAGTTAGGGATTGTTAAATTTATCGCAAGCCTTCTGGTTATATTGTATTACAATTTAACGTAAAATGACTCACTAATTTTATTAAATTGGTTCATACAGATATATACTAGACAACGTTGTTGATTTGACATGTCATACGCTTCAGAAATCGAATAACAGAGTTGAAAAATGTTTTAAAAGACGCGCCAGTAGGGAAAACACAGACAAAGTCCTATTTATCTGTATTGAATCTATTCGTGAGTAGAAGTACTTCAAATGATTTTCAATAAAGTATCTACACTCTTCAGGGTTTTTTGTCATGCACATCAACTATTCATCAAATTAAAATCCCCAGGGGGGATCGAACTCGGCATCTTCCTTACTGAGATCTCAACCCGAAGTGCATTAACCAACCGCGCTACGAGACCGACTGCGGACACTGCTAATATTTCAGTCAAAACGATCTGTATCAGTTCTCTTATTAGGAAGCCGGTAATTGTCAACATGCGAAAAACATGTCTTTCAAAAAACATGACCAAGAAAGGCAGCGGTGAACTGTTTACTCCACATAATTTATAGGATGATCGGCATTTGGAAAATAACTACTGCGAGAAAGTATGTGCCATTCTATAGTACCCATATGTTATTTATATATTACCTTCCCTTCTTACACACGTGCAGAAAATTTCAAGAAAAAATTTGGAGCTGTTTTTGAGAATTTTTTTGTCAATTTGAATCGCAATTTACGCAAAAACTATTCGTTTTTCCAAAAAATGGTACATGACCTTATTTGAAGTGCTAATTTTGTACAACCGACTTTGTCTGAAGCGAAAATCTCTATCTTCAATTTTCCAGTTTTTAAACAGTTTTTTGCAATTTCGAAAAATAGGGCCTATAAACGAAAATGATGCCTACGTCCATTCCTTCAACGTTCCTGCACTATTCAACAACAAATATAATCAACAAAATTGGAGCCATTTTTTTTTTAATTTACAAAATCTCAAAATGGGCTCATGTAAAGTATCCTCAAATACTTAGATATCGGTTTCAAATTCAAGAGGCCTTGAGACGAGTAAAAACCATCGGGAATATCAATTTGAAGGAAAAATCGGTAAGAAATTAGGCGCTAGCGTTGACCACAGACGGACAGACGGACGGAATGCCGTCAATTGATTTGAAGTATGAAGAAGCAACAAATCATGGATTTTGACTACACCACGAGATAGAGGATTTTTTTTCTAAATTTAGCAACGGGTTTTATCCACTTTTTGTCACCAGACTATAAGAGATTTTCTGGCGAAAATTCCCCGTTTTCCGCCGCACGATTACATAACTTTCTCTTCTTCTTCTTAGCCGTTTGGTTGACCCTTATGTGGGTCTTACGGCGCCTAACTTCTTCTTCCACTCTTCTCTGTTGTTCCAAGTCCCAGGAGGTATCTGCCATCTAGCCAATGTCTTCTCTATGTTGTCTCTCCAAACCAGGTCGCGGCGGCTTCTTTTCCTTCTTTCTTGCGGTTGCCAATCCAAAGCTTCTTTGGAAGTCTATTTCTCTGCATTCTCTGCACGTCGTCCAAACCATAATAGTTGTTCCTTTCAATTTCGTGCAGTATATCTTGCTTCAAACCCATAATCTCTTTAATTCTTTCATTTCGTATTTGCTCTCTTCTTGAAATGCCAGCTGATCTTCTAAGAAAGTCATTTCCATTACCCTCAACTTTGTTCTCATTTTGTTCGAGAGTTGCCATATCTCAGCACCATACAGTACAACACTTTGGATTATTATCTATATATCATGAGTTTTGTTTTTTTGCTTATGTTTCTTGTCCCATAGGATAGAATTCAGAGAACGATGAGTTTTCTTCCTTGTTTAATCCGTTCCAAAACCTTCTGTCTCATATAGTCCTGCTTCCCAATTTTTACTCCTACATATTTAATTTCTTCAGTTTCTTAATTTTGTTTCCTGTGCCCATAGTTATGTATTCATTATTAGTATTTAATGCTCAGTACATGGTTTTTCCTAAGTTGAGTGTCAGTCCCCACTTTGCGTATTCATCTCTGATCCTTATCAGCATAAATTCAAAACTTAACTTAACAAAACATAACTTTCTCTTCTTACGAAGTATTCGTAAGGCGAGAAAGTAAAAAACAATGGAGCATTTTTTTGAAAAATTTGGATAATGTCCCGAGGACTTCATGTAATGTATCCCCAAAATTAAATATCGGTTTCAAATTCAAGGCGCCACATCATCCAGATCGATTGAGGATAACAGTTTTAGAGAAAATCTTCTGAACGGTTTGGTCGCTAGCATTGTTCACAGACGGACGGACAGACAGACGTTTTGTCGTCATTCGATTTTTCGGTATGTTAGGGTTTTCTCCTTCTCCATCAAGCAAACACAAATTTGTTCTTCACTAATTAATTTATTAACCTTCCGATAGGCGCACGTATACGTTAGATACGCAGCGACAATGTTCGTTTGCGTTTCTTGGAAAGTGCGAGGGAGGGAAATCTCCCCTTTGTTGTAGCCTCCTCTTTCGACATCACCCTACTTCAGTCATGGCCGCAGCTCGCTACGGTAAACAGGAAGCTAGTAACAGGTGTTTCGTATCTGAGGAATACACGCGACCCTCCATGTAGCTTTTTAACTTTTTATTTTCCAAGATTTATTTTTAGATTTTTAATGCTTATTAGTAATTTAAAGTAGTATACATTATGAAGTTACATATGTCTCGCTTCGACAGTGAAATCAAACGAAATTGCATGTGACAGATTCCCGCGACTTTCAATGCTTGCGTCACGTTACTTGTACAGTTTTGTTTTATGTTTCTTTTTTTAGGTTGGCATAAAAATGTATGCTTTGGTCAACTCTCGGCTATATTATACATACAATATGAAAATATACGCTGGAAACCAACCAGAATGCCCATTTAGTGTAAACAATAAACCATCCGACGTTGTAAAATGTTAGCAACAACCATTTTCTACAGTGGGAGAAATATTACGGCCGACCGTTGGTTTTCGGATAACGATTTGGTAAAGGAACCGGCACCAAAAAAAATTCATACATTGGCACTTTACGGAAAAATAAGCCTCAGATTCCTCATGAATTCACAGCTACCTGAAAGCGAGAGCCCTTCTCAAGTCTCTTTGGTTTTCGCAAAGAGGCGACACTTGTTTCATACGTGCCAAGATAGTAAGAAAATGTTTTGATGATATCTAGTATTTACAACCATGGAAATATCGATGAAGAAACAGGTGATCTCAAGAAACAAGAAATTACGACTTTTTATAATCACACAAAAGGAGGAGTTGATACAGTCCACAAACTTTGTGGGTCCTTCAACGTGGCGAGAAACGCGAAACGATGGCCTCTGCTGGTGTTTTCTTCACTGATGAACGTTGTTGCCATAAATTTATTTATAATTTGGAAATCAAACACCAACAACAAGCTCATGAGAAAAAAATATCTCTGAAATCTTTCGAACGAAAATGTGCAAGAGCATGTAAAGAGAACTCCGTAGAAAAGTTCTAAATGTCTCGCGCACAAAAGATAAGCACCTCAGGAGCCTCTCAAGAAAAGATGTAGCCCATGTTTAATTAATAAGAAAACGAGAATCACCCGTTTCAAGTGTTAAATACGAAGACAGTTTATTTGTTTACAACATTCAAGAAATGTTTCCAATGATTGTATTTCAACTCCTAAATAATCATCTGTTTCAAATGTGAGATATATAGACAGCTTTTCTTTAGTTATATCATTCATGAAATGTTTGTATTGATCGTATTTTAGTTTCTAAAAAATTTTAGTATATTGAAAAACCAAACTTTCAAGCATAATCTTGTATAAATTTGGCATTTGTATACGGGAAATATGTATCAGTATCTGGAGAAGCTGTGGGAAGAAAATATGTGTTATGAAAGATAATTTTATTTTTAAATAAATTGTTTACTTCGGTTTTATTGGTATAACACTTGAATATTACCTAATATTACTTTTGTAATAAAATTTAATGTTTAAAAAACAAAGTTTAGTAACAACAAAGGGTATCTGTGAGATACGCGCGACCGCCCTTGTCCGTCTAGAAGGCGTGCCTATCGGAAGGTTAATCATAAATTACCCTAAACTGGAGAGGAAGCGTCCAACAGCAGCAACCTTTCCGTTACACGTCTTTCGTAAGAATCTCTCTTCCACCACCTCGCGTCACTCCTGCTCTCCCCCTCCATTGGCTGCCAAAAAAATGCCATTCCAGGACACCGCCCCTCGGCCGTCCCAGGAATGCGTGCAGCCTGCAGAATGTCAAACTGCGCGGGCGCCCCGTGTCCGGCGCGCCGCCCTCTCATAGGAACGCCTCCACCTCGTCCCCCTCCCACTCGTTCCCGAGAAGGGTCGCAACAAACCCTCCCCTCCTCGGTTCGTAAGATGGGGCCTGCCAGTTCCCTCATTACATTAAGTAACGAACATTATCCATACATGACGTACACAGTGACACATACAATTATTGAAAAATAGATTATACACATAAATACGGATACCTAACATTTACCTAAAAGACGCTTGAAATATTGAACTAGAATTAACCCATAACATACAAGAACACTTAATTTACACATAACACTTTAATTACTGAAAAATAGAAATACACATAACATAAGAATTCTTACTTTACACAGAACTTTGAATTAATGGAAAATAGAAATACAGATAACATAGAAGAAGCAAATTACATTGAATACACACATCTACAACTGACAATCGTAAGCTTTCATTTACTTGAACCGTATAGGACCTACAGACTTACTTCCAGGATACTTGTTTGCATATGTATGTACACCACTAATCCGCTTCTTTCTGATACATTCTGCTGAAAGCATCAGCATTTATATTGTCCTTCCCCTTCTGATGTTTTATTTTAAAATTAAACTGTTGAAGGAACAATATCCATCTCATGGTTTGCGAATTTGTAGGTGATTTGGAATGCAGATAGCTAAGAGGATTTTTTTCAGTAATAATTGTGAATGGTTTGCAATTGTTTAAACAGTACCTTAACTTTTTGATTCCCCAAACTAGTGCATAACATTATTTTTCAATCGCAGAATAATTGGATTCCGCTCCTCTAAATTTCCTACTAAGATAGATAACTGGATGTTTTTCATTAGCACTGTTTAATTGGCTCAACACGACACCGACACCTGGGTCATTCTTTTTATATTCGACCAACAAAATTCCAGACAATTTTCAAATTTCCTAAAAACACTTTTTTAACTTTTGTTTTGTGGTAAAACTATGAACAAATACAATCTTATATTTTTCTTTTCGGTATTTTGCATGCAATCATTACAAAATCGTTTTTCGTGAAAATACGACCTTCCTCTGCAGACGACATGAACTAGGTAAAAAGTAATGTTAAGATTATTTACATAACTTTTGTTTGCATATGTTTCAGATTCCTTGAAGTTCTTTTAAATGCAAAAGAGTCGACATTACACCTTTTATTGCGTTTCAGGTACATTTTAACGTAATCATTGTAAAAATTATGAAACATTTTCAAAATTTATTTTCCAAAATACACCATCTTCGATTTTGATGTTTTGTAGCTTAAAACGCGTGAAATATATGAAAGTTTTCAGGGAAAAAAATTCAGCCTGAGTTATTAATAATTAACCGTGATACGGCTGTTTAAACTTGAAAATTCAATTTTTAATTTTTGAAGATTTTTATTGATGATGTTTTATAAACTATCATGAAGCTACAAAAGACGAAATCACTACAATCAGGTAAAAATGCTGTGTATATTATGTAAATTATTTGTATGAAATCCAAGTATTTATGCAATTTTAATTTATTACACAGCAAGGAGAAAACGGAAAAGTACTGAGCTGTAATCAAGATATTAAATGCACTGTATCTTTATTAACCTATCTTGCTAATATATATTAATTTTCATATTAATAATTCAACAAATTTCTAAATATGAAATGTATTTGATATAATGCTGATTTCTTACTTTTTTTTGCAACATTCAATTTAGTTCGACTGTGCAGCAAGTGCACTCGGCCAGCACTGATGTATCTTTATCTTCCTTTAATTCAACGTGAGGAACAAAAATGTGATTGATGACAGTTAATTTATTTAAATGAATCACAGATAATTTACATTAAATATTAATTGTGTAATAGAAGGTTTAATTTAAAATAATATTACGTAATAAATAATAGTTTTAATATAGGTTATAGATAAATTAGGTTATATTTACTTTTATATATCATACGTTATTATAAAATGGTTAATATATCACACAATTAATGAATAAGTTTCTAATTATTATGAATTATGTGCATCAATAAAAATCTTCAAAAATTAAAAATTGAATTTTCAAGTTTAAAACAGCCATATCATGGTTAATTATTAATAACCCTTACACAATTAACACTGACACAAATAATACACGCATGTGCAGAGCATACACTAATGTTAATATAAATTTTTTTACGGACTACTTGATAAAGGAATCATGGGACGCAGTTTATAACGCTGATGACACAAATGAAAAATATAATTTATTTTTCTCCAAGCTTTCAATTCATTTTAACGCGTGCTTTCCTCTTAAAAAGAAAAAATTAAACATTTCAAGAAAAAGTAATACTTGGATCACACAAGGAATTAGAACATCGTGTAAAAACAAACGAACGCTTTACTTCATTTCTTCACACTTTATTTCTAAACATCACAACGTATCACCCGGTTTCCATATATACTTCCGAGAATACAAAAGAATTTTCAGAAAAGTAATAGTTCAGGCAAAAATAATGAAAAACGGAGTCAGGACATTTTGAGCGCTAGTAACAAAACTAAAGCAATGCGGGATATCGTAAAAAATACAACCACATCATCTCGATACCTTGTAGAAAATGTTATTTTAAAGGTTAATGAAAGAAAAACGAGTAATCCGGAAAAAGTTGCCAATCTCTTCAACAAACACTTTTCCAGAATTGCGTCTGATCTCACGAGGGAACTAAAACCAAAAAATGCAACATCTCACACTTCCCAAAAAATTTCCGATACGATGTTTATTTCCGAAACTTCTCCCAACGAAATACTCAGAATAGTCAGGAAACTAAAAAATAAATATTCATCTAGTTTAGATGAATTTCCGAATTGTTTATTAAAATCGTGTGCACCTGCCTTTATACAGCCGTTAACCTCACTTTTTCAATGCTTCTTTATGTACACGAATATTTTCAGATATTTTCAAAACAGCAAATATTAAGCCACTTCTGAAAAAAGGGAACAAACATGATATTCAAAATTACCGGCCAATTTCTCTTTTGTCAGTTTTCTCGAAAATATTAGACAGGCTTTTCTACTTACGAATGGAAACATTTCTCAGGAAAAACAAAGCGTTTTCAGACTCACAACACGGTTTTAGAAAATCAAAATCTACGGAAACTGCCATTTTTTCTTTTCTCAAAGATGTTGCTTCATCAATAGACCAAAATGAAGTACCATTGGAATATTCTTAGATCTTCCGAAAGCTTTTGACGTTATTGACCATAACATCTTGCTCTCAAAGTTACCTTCGTATGGAATTCGTGGTATTGCCCTAGATTGACAAACTTCGTACCTTAAACATCGGACTCAAAGAGTAGAAATACCATACTGGCACGAAAGGACATTACATACTTATGTTTCCAATTCTTTGCCAATTGAGCATGGGGTCCCCAAGGTTCGATCTTAGGTCCTATCGAAAATCGCATGTTCCATTGAAAATGAAAAATATGCAATTAGCTGATGTTGAGGTAACAAAATTTTTAGGTCTTTCAATTCAATCAAACCTCAAATGGAATGTACATATAACAGAATTAAACACTAAATTAAGTTCATTATGCTATGCATTCAGAATTCTTTCAAATTCTGTCAGCCTTCATGCAGCTCGTTGCGTTTATTTTGAAAATGTGCATTCCCGCCTGAGATATGGCATAATATTCTGGGGAAGCTCATCCTGTAGTAACTCAGACCTTCAGATTGCAAAAGAAAATTATTCGAATAATGAAAAAATGCCTTCCACGTGATTCCTGCAAGCCTCTTTTCATTGAGCTGGGAATCCTACCATTGCCTTGTCTATTTATTTACGAATCTGTAATATTTGTCAAAAATGACCTACTTAACGGAGGGAACATATTTTCATGCAATATTGATATTTATAATTACAACACACGCCGTAGAAATCACGTGCATCAAGTGTCAGTATCAACAGCTCAGTACAAGAAATCAACATACAATACATGTACGTTACTTTACAACGCATTGCCAGATGACATAAAACAATTAAAGTCGGTACACAAATTTAAGTTAAAAGTAAAATCTTTTCTGCTGCAAAACTGTTTCTATACAATTAGAGACTATACTGATCGTGAAAAAGAAAAATAATGTTTAATGTAACAAAACAAAGATATATAATGAATTAGTTTATGTTTGCATTGTATACATTTAAAAAATTATTTAATACGCCTGTAACAAGTAATGTACTTCAGCTTCCGGGTCAATGACCCCCATCTCGGTCAGGTTTTTGTCCAGTTTCCCTGATCCATTGAGCAAATGCTGAGATGGCCCCTTGTTTTGCTTCTGGACGTAAATGTAGCTTCACTGTGCGCACGTTTTGTTGAGCACCTCCTTTTGCTTGTAGTTCATTTACAGTTGAAATTGATTTTCTATAACTCGGGAAAAAACATTTTCAAATATCTTTATTTTTTTTAAATAATTATTTTCTAAATTAATTTTTTCGTTTTTTTCGTTTTTTTTAAAATTCTGGCCCTCAAGAAAATGTGCGCAGATAAATTTCTTTCCCCACACGTCATATACAGTTTTTACAGTTTTTTTGACAAAAATAAATAAATAAATAAATATTTACTTCCAAGACAGGCTGCACTTCTATTTCCTGAACATTTTCATATTTTCCAGAATCGATTTCACCTTTATATTTAGGAGAGTCTTAAGATGCCCTACCGATCCACAATAATAGCAAGTAAATGCCCTTCTTTCTCGGCATCAGCAGGAAGAGGAAAAAACTTATTAATCTGTGTAGAAGATGATTTTATTTCCCGAGAATACCTATTTTCTTTTACTTCAAATTTACCCTTTTCTTTACCCTATTATTGGTTCCGCTCTTCGACCATTTGTTAATATTACTAGCTTGCCCTCTTCTCGTTCTATTTCCGTTATGAGCTGATCAACTAGTTTTGAACCCACTACCTGTCCTGGCATCATCAAATTCTTGCAAAATATCAGCAAACTCTTTATGGTTTTTAAATGTGGGCCGCTGCATCAAAAGTTGCTCTCTTACCTGGTATGGAACTAACCATTTCTTTCTGTCTGACACGAGTAATGTTATCAAATTATCAAACGTCTCTACCTGCACACACTTTACCCAATCTCATAATTTCGTGTAGATCTCATAAGAAATATCCTTCAAAGTTTGGTTCGGGGTTTTCTTAATTTCAAAAATTGTTGGCGTAATTTTTCCGGCGTAACTTGATATTTGTTAATTAGCCACTCTTTAATTTGTTCATAAGATGCAACTCGATCCATTTTTTCTCTCGTAACGTATTCAGCCACGGAAGGAGGCATCAAACATGTTAAGAAATGAGTATCTTTCTTTATCAAAGGTATCCGCTCTCGCATTGTGCTCAAATCTTTGAATGTAAAGATAAATTTCTTCTACATCCGGTAGAAATTTCCCCATTTGTTTCAACAAGGATTGCCTACTTTCGCCTATTATTCTGCCCAGTAACATAACTGTCATCTGAAACCGACCTACCTCTAGAAGCAGTTTCAACTTCTCTGCTTCTTACTTCAGCTCTTTTTCTAATCTGGCTAATTCTGCATTTCCTTTTGCTACTCTAGCTAATTCTATTCTCTCCAGACTCCCTTGAAACCATTCCTCATCGAAATCCGAATGACATAAGAGTAATCTCAAGGCGTCTTAAGGTCATATTAAGAGGTGAATCAATTCCTAATGCTTCCGCGATTTCTAACGATAATCCCGACATTTTACAAGGAACACTGCAACTCAATAGCAATAATCAGCTGAATTATCAGCACTTTATCACCAGATACAGCTAAATTCTGGCGTCACACAGCTAACATACTTTAGCAATTCTTCTTGTTCAAACAGTCAAGTTCACATAGTCCACAGTTCGTTCACAGTCGATATAATAACTTCCACACATTGGCAATATTTTAGTTAACACAAGTTTTCTTCCGACATCACCATCGCTGCCACCAGTTTTCTTTCTCTCCTGTTAGAGTTTCGCCTTCTCCATGAAGCAAAAACAGATTTGTACTTCACTAATTAATTTATTAACCATAAATTACCCTAAACTGGGGAGGAAGCGTCCAACAGCAGCAACCTTTCCGTTACACGTCTTTCGTAAGAATCTCTCTTCCACCACCTCGCGTCACTCCTGCTCTCCCCCTCCATTGGCTGCCAAAAAATGCCATTCCAGGACACCGCCCCTCGGCCGTCCCAGGAATGCGTGCAGCCTGCAGAATGTCAAACTGCGCGGGCGCCCCGTGTCCGGCGCGCCGCCCTCTCATAGGAACACCTCCACCTCGTCCCCCTCCTACTCGTTCCCGAGAAGGGTCGCTGCAGGTATCAAAGACCCACGAGACATGAATTCTGTCTACACCACGTGTTAGAGGTTTTTTTCTAAATTTAGCAACTGTATTTATCTACTTTTTCATTACCAGAGCCCTGCCATTTACCAGAGTTTTCTGCCGAAAATTCGCCGTTTTTCGCGCAGCATTACATAACTTTTTCTTTACTCCGTAGCTAGAAAGTATTATTTTTATAACACCAACCATCGCAAAGAAGAAATTGAAATGGGCAAAAGGAATTCTCTTGCCTGAGGCTTATTGGAACGGGGTATTTGTTGTTTACACAAAATTAGTCCAAAATATCAAGTGCAAATAAAAGCTTCTAGCCCTTATAAATAACTTGTTTCATGAAAGCCTAAAATTAATTTACTGCTAGCGCGATAGAGAGAGTGTTACATAATGCTGTGCGAAAAAGTGGATAAATCCAGATGCTACATGTAGGAAAAAATCTTCTAATACGTGGTGTAGCCAGAATCCATGTTTTGTGGGTCGTTGATACCCGAAAAATCGATTGACAGCAAATCGTCTGTCCGTCCGTCTGTCTGTCTGTGAACAACGTTAACGGCTAAACCGTTCAGCCGATTTTCTCAAAAATTAATAATCTTCAACAGTGGCGTAGCTTCAGTGGGTGTCACCCGGGGCAAAAGTAATGGTATCACCCCGCCCTTAATTAAATATAATAATATTTCGTACAGAATAGTTTATACATTATTTAGTAAAAATATAAGGAAATTTGCACATGACATTTATTAATAACTAGGAAAACCCGGCAAACGTTGTTCTGCCCTTCATCTCCCTCTTTCCCCTCCCATCACCGTTTCTCACTGTCTCTCCCTCCCTCCCTCACCCTGTCCAGATATGTCTCTGCCGCTCTTTGTCCCTCTCATTCACATTTACTTGCAGATTCTTCACGTCTATGAGCTGTTGAAGTAATATCGAGAAGCGCCGGACCAGCAAAAATGTAGTAGAATGTTCAGAAAGAGTTCATTCTGTAGATTACAATGTGAGAAACGTGTCTTTGAAGCTTTCGGCGTCACAATTTTAGTTTTTAAGGCCACAGAACGCCTCGTTTAGGGGTTATTTAATGATATAGATTCAAAAGGCTGTCGAGTGTGTTGCAGGTTACATTTGACGTGAATATGTAACGCCAGGTAGTGGAGTTGCAACAGAATTAACAACACAAACATCATTAATTTTCCTTCATTTTATACATACATGTAAATACAAATGCTTTGCTAAATTAAGATGCAAGTGCAATGAAATATATTAATACCGTTCCCTTCCAATTTTGTATTTTTGTTGGCTTTTTCCAAATATTTCTGTTGTTGTTGTTCTTGTCATTTTCAGGCATCTGGAACGCAGGTTTTAGTTTCTTAATCCGGCAGTAGGCGCGCAGGGTGCCTCAGTCACCCCAGCATTGTTTTGAGCTCATTGTACTTTTAGTTTTATTTATAATCTTGCGAGCTTCTCAATATCTTTCGAGGAAAGCTTTGTGCACATATCTCGACCATTCTCTTTCAACTGCTTCCTGTCCTTTCCTCGAAATTTCGTCGCAAAGGCGATAGCACGCTCCGGGGGGGCCACCGAGTCACTTCGCGCAACCTTTGTTAACGCCTCCTGCCACGCTGTTCACAGTAGTTCACCCAAAACAAGGGGGTCTCGTGGAGCTTCAATACTACTTCACAGAAGCCAATGATTCACAATTTCAGCTTTTTCGATTTTTTAATTACAATTAATTGCTTATATTGTATTGAAACAAAAAATAATGGAGTAATTGAAAAATATTGTACTCATACATATAAAACTTTATGTGCATCATTTCGTGAATACACACTTTTGCCGAATTTAAAGTAATGTTAAACGTGTGTATATAATAGTAAATAATGTATTCTGAATTATTGAGTTGAATAGGCTGATGTACTGTGACCGCTGTTGTTTGACCGCCGACTGAGTCAACAAATTCACAGGCCATGGCGGCTTACATCAATTATTTCACAATAAATTAGTACGCCCAATGACGACAAGACGTTTTGACGGAAGGAAAATAGTGCCCACCTCATTTTTGTTTAGCATATGCGTTTTTCTTATATACTCGTGAAATTATGATCAAATATTTATTGTATTTAATATGCCTTATATTCGGGTTTGTAAGAAACTTAAATGACATTACGATTAGTACGAAACGAATTATTTTCCCTTAAGCACTATAAATATAAAAAATATATAAAAATTCCTGCAATAAAGGTTTTAATTTATTTTCAGACTCTTTGTTTGCCTTAATTCTTTCAAAAAATATATTGTTTTGTCTCTATAAAATTATTTCCAATCAATCGATAAATTGTTACTTTTTCAACAAATTAATCGTTTAATTGAAATTGTATTTTCTTTCGATTACAATGAATTGAAAGAGTTATGATCACTACGTGCGGCGACTTTATATCCCGTACATGCATTAAGTGGCGAAGCTACCGAGCAGTCCGGCGCCGGTCGAGTGGCCGAGCGCTCGCTTCCGTTTCAATATATACAGTACACATGATGCTCTCTTTCAAATTTTGAAAAAAATCACGAAGTCGTAACCACAAACATCAATATAATTGAATCTTCATAGAAAAACCAAACCACATATTGCAAAATGATCATAACATAAAGAAATAAGCAAATGAACAAAGAAAGAATAACACTTAACAGCATTGAAAAAAACATTGGAGAGAAAATCAATTGCAAAATTATCTTAAATAATTTTTCTCTTAGTTAGAATTAATTAGAATTAGAATCAATGTAGTATATTCTGTGATTAAATGAAATATAAATTCAATTAATTGAACAAATGGGATCTCATATGAGATGAGTGATGACAATGTACTGTCATAGGGAGGAGTACTTGCATTTCAACTGACAGAGTATCATAGTGTTTTCTGTTTGTGAAAATTGCAGTCAATTTATCCCTCAACATACACTACGTCAACACTCTTATATTATTTCGTGCACGAAATTCTTTGGAATTCCAAAAAGAATATCTTGTATTCAATTGAAATGAATAAATTATAGTTGTTGGAATAAGAATATTCAGCAGACTTTTTTTAAAAAACTGTAGAAATAAAAATGCAAAAGAATATCTTGTATTCTATTTAAATGAATGGATATTGTTTCTGAAAACATAGAATGTGCAACAGAGATTCTTGTTTCAACACAAACTATAGAAATTTACCTCTTTTTACAACATCTATTGTACAACATTCAAGTCTGCTCATCTTCTTCAACAGTTCGTATCAAATATGATTTTCACAATACTTTTAATTATACATGAATAACTTCGAACATCTCCAAAAGAAGTTACTTGAAAAACTATAGAAAATTATCCTTTGTTACAACATTTCTTGCGTAATATTTAAGTTCAGTTAATTTCTTCAATAATTCCTATTAAATATAATTTTATGACTCTCTTAATGGTCCTTAATAGCTCTAATAGATTTATGACTTCACCTTGGTGTTAACACTACCATCCATAATACTCCTTTCAAAACCAGAAACTGTACTTCCAGCTTATTAACATGACAGAATTCTTTCAAAAATCAGTAAAATCCTCCTACACGAAAAATCCATAACTTCGACTATCTTCTGCACATGTTACAAAGTTACTATGAGAATGCACATGGAACGGATATACCAGTCATTAAGCACGTTTTATAATGGCAAAACAATCCCCAAAAGTGAACTCCGGGACCCATACCTCAACCTTAATTCGAAGGTTCTGTCCATGAAATTATCTCCAAGAGTGAACGGCGTGAACACACAATCGGGCAGTTCGGGTGGAATGTACCCGATGTGGTACATAAGAATCGAAATACCAACCTTAGTCCGTTGGAAGATTTAGCTCGCTCGAACAACAGAGCGTACTGGAAGAACAAGCATGACGGCGTCCGCCTTAACGTGGTACCATTTCCACTGACTGGGCTCGCGGCCACGCCTCTCGCTCCCCAAACTCACACCTCGGCTTCCCGACACTTTCTGTTCATCTCTGACCGTTCGTCACCCCCCCTTCGCCGCGCACGTCACCACCGTGTAGGGGTGACAACTCGCCCCCTGCGCCCCCCTCCACCGACCGCTTATAATGCGGCGATGCCACCGCCGCCGCGGACGGCTGGCACGAAAGCGAAGCTCTCTCTGGAAGAGTCTAAGCTAATACAGAGCATGGGATAGATGGAAAAACAGAATGCCCCTGAAACAACAGTAAAAGAAGCGAGGGACATAGTGATGGCAGCGTGCGCCGCATCCATGCCGAGACGTAGATGCCCAAGGGGAAAGCAACAGGTGTACTGGTGGACTCCTGAGATTGCCGAACTGAGGAAGAAATGTATTAAAGCTAGGAGACTAGCCACAAGATCCAAAACTGACGAATCACTTCGAAGAGAATACAAAATACGCCAAAAACAGCTGAAAAGAGAAATTAAAAATAGGAAATCGAAGTGCTGGAAAGAGCTACTAGAATAGGTAGAAGATGATCCCTGGGGCATGGCGTACAAAATTGTAAACAAAAAACTTGAAGAGTGAATACCAAGGTACCCGGACTAGAGGACCCCAAATGGGTGAAGGAAATTATAAGAGATCACTTCCCAACCAGAGACCCGTGGGCGAGAAGAAAACCGTACGACTACGAATTCAGTGAGAATGACGTATTCACGAGAGATGAGCTACAAGTAGAAGCGAGGAAACTAAAGTGCAAGAAAGCCACCGGACCAGACGGAATTCCAAACGAAATAATTAAGATTGTGGCCAAGGAATACCCGGAATGCTTGCTGGAGGCATTTAATAGTTGCCTCAGGCATGGAGTTTTCTTCAAGAACTGGAAGAAACAGAAATTAATTCTACTACGGAAAGGAAACAAGCCCCTAGATAAGGCATCGTCGTATAGGCCGTTATGCCTCCTAGATACAATGGGCAAACTTATGGAAGGGCTGACTCTACAATGGCTAGAGAAACATATATCAACAGGAAAAAATTTCTCCGATAGACAGTTTGGATTCAGGAAAGGCCGCTCAACTACGGACGCAATAAGGGAAGTAGTGCGTATAGCGGAAACTGCTAAAAACGGAACAGGCAAAAAAAAGGGGTTTTGTGCATTAGTAGCCATAGATATTAGGAATGCCTTTAACTCCGCCAACTGGGAAGATGTTATTAAGGCACTGGTGGAGAAACAGGTTCCAGAATACCTTCTAAGAGTCATCGAGGACTATCTATCAGAAAGGAAAATTATATACTCTGACACTCTTAGGGTGGAGGAAGAGATGACGTGTGGAGTTCCCTAAGGATCCAAGCTGGGTCCATTCCTGTGGAACACCATGTACGACGAGCTACTAAATATAGATCTACCACAAGATACCTTGCTGATCGGATACGCAGATGATACGCTTATCATCAGCCACAGTGACAACGTGGACCCGCTGGAGAGGCACTTAAATGAGGCCCTCTCTAGAATTAACAGATGGTTGGACAAAAGACGCCTACAGATGGCAGTGGAAAAGACGGAAGCAGTACTAGTTACTGACAAAAGAGCCTTTAACTTCCCATGCATCACCTCGAACGGAGTAAGCATTTCCTGGAGCCGCCAAATTACATACCTGGGGGTCGAAATTGACCACAGACTGAGCTTCGGGCCACACATTTGCAAGACAGCAGACAAAGCTGCAACAATTGGATCCAACCTCTCTAGGCTTATGCCTAACATAGGTGGACCTAAAGAAGCAAAAAGAAGACTGATATCCAGCGCGGTAATCTCGAAGATGTTGTATGCAGCACCAGTATGGGCGACTTCTCTTGAGAAACAATCCATTAGGAGAAAATACAACCAAATCCAAAGGAGGATGGCCATCAGAGTTGTATCAGCGTATCGGACGATATCTGACTGCGCTGTTCTGGTGCTGGCGAGAATGCCCCCCATAGACCTACTAGCGAGGGAAAGGCAGAGAACATACCAGACCCTAAAAGATAGAAAGGAAAAGGAAGGCAAGCTACCCCCAAAGGAGATATACACCATAAAAGAGGGAACCAGAAGCATGCTAATGAAAGAGTGGCAAGAAAGATGGGATGGGGAGACAAAAGGCAGATGGACGCATCAAATGATCCCAAATATAGCGGAATGGGTGGAAAGGGGCCACGGCGAAGTAAACTATTACCTGACACAGGCGCTGTCGGGTCATGGATGCTTTAACAAGTACCTATATGACTTTAAGATAAAAAACAGCCCGAGGTGCGACCATTGTCAAGCCGAAGTAGACGACACCATGCACACCCTTTTCCAGTGTAATGCATGGACCACGGATAGGGAAAATACAATCAGAGAACTGGGAGAAACCATCACCCCTACAAACCTAGTAAAATGATGATTTCCTCCAAAGAGAAATGGAATGTAGTAGTGACTATGGTCACAAATATACTGAAAAAGAAAGAAAACACTCGAAATTAAGAAGGAAGAGCTTTAGCTAACCGCCTGTCACCTCCACGAAGTAATGTCTGACGACGGTTTCCATGGAGGTGACGCCATGGCTTAAGCGAAAGGAGGTTAGGTTTTAGTCGGTATACCAAAGCTGGGAGTCCGACATAACCGGTTCGCCGGTATCTATAAAAGATTTCCCCCTCCTTACAAAAAAAAAAAAAAAAAATAATAATAATAATAATAATAATAATAATAATAATAATAATAATAATAATAATAATAATAATAATAATAAATACTGTGATGTTAACACGCGTGCTGTGACAGCTCCTGGATTTTTGGGATTTACGACGGAAAAACATCGCTATTGGAACGCCAGGTACGTGGAACGGATGGCCTAACATCTGGCGATTTCAGAAATATATAAGCGTCAAAACTGGAGAATTATTGGGTAGCTAGCCCGGGTGGGCGTTTTGCTATACCAAATGACACCAACACGGAACACCAATAATAATAATAATACAATAACTACAACTGAAGAAGGGGCTATACATCCAACTGCAGAAAATTGTCATACTAGACACATGCAACATCGTGAGGAAGTTTCTAAACCTTGATGGTTGATCCAGTGCTGATTACGACAGATGAATCGTGTATCTCTTGTTCATGGTAACCGAGATGCATGTGTTGAAAGAAGTGAAAAGCAAAGAAACAATAATAATAATAATAATAATAATAATAATAATAATAATAATAATAATAATAATAATAATAATTATCATAATTTATTAAGTCACATATACAATTACAGTCGTGTATGACGAGTCAAAGTGATGTTTTGGGTGGAGAGAGTGAAGTTACATTACTGTCCAGAAGCAAAACAAGGGGCCATCTCAGCATTTGCTCAAAGGACCAGGGAAACTGGACAAAAACCTGATCGAGATGGGGTCATTTGCCTAGGGATTATCCTACTACAATAGGTCAATAGCCTACTACAATACTTGTTACAGCTAGATTAAGATATTATACAGTATATAATTATTTTTAATAGCAAAATAATTTAACATTTCCAGATTGTAATGTTTAATGTAAAAGTGAAATTCACCTGTTTATGTAATTTTACTGCTACTACTTACAATAACAATCATAATTATAATACTACTACTAATAATAATAACATATATTGAGTCACTTATACAATTTTAATTGTGGATGACGAGTCGGATACTAAATTTAACTTATTCATAAATATATTCCGAAATTATTTCAACACAGTTTTCCCACAGACACTGAAGAAAATAAGAAGCAAAAACCACAAATCATGAATAATGAAAGGAATCAAAACATCATGTGAAAGAAAACAAAACATGCATGAAACAACCCTTCACAACGAATGTAGTTCTGATTTCATTGCTTATTACAAAACATACAAAAATATCCTGAAGAAAGTACCTAATTAAAAAAGCCAAACTGTTAATGAATGATCATTGTATTGCCAGAGCAAAAAACAAAACAAAAGAAATGTGGAATATTGTGAAAAATATTCTAAAAACAGAAAACTGAAACACAAAGAACATTGAACTTCACTACAAAAACAATGTTCTACGCAACCCACAAGAAATAGCAAACACATTCAATAGACATTTCTTAGAAATTGGTGAAAAACTAATTTGCTACAATTCATTAATATGAATATGCAGTCAAAATTCCGCACATTATCAAATGCAAATTTCATATACATCTCAGAAACATCACCTGCAGAAGTATAAAAAATCATTAATCAAATGAAAAACAAATTCTCTACAGGACAAGATAATATCCCCGACACCCTTATCAAACATACAGCAACAAACATAATAGAACCACTCACTCACAATTGTAACCACTCCTTAATGACAGGTATCTTCCCAGAAATTCTCAATAAACAAAAGTGATGCTGCTTTCAAAAAAGGCAACACCCACAATCTCATGAATTACAAACCAATATCTTTACTATCTGGATTTTCCAAAATTCTAGAAAAGGTCTTTAATGATAGACTCAAAAACTTTCTCAATTCTAATAACGTATTAACAGAGGCTCTACATGGATTCAGAAATGGTAGATCTACAGATACAGCTATCTGCATCTTTCTAAATGACATACTTGGTCAGAAAGAAAATTACCATCAGTTTGTTCGTAGATTTATGAAAAGTATTTGACGTTATTGACCATCACATACTGTTATACAAACTTGAAACTTTGGGAATTAGAGGATTTGCATGGGTTAAATCTTACCTTTCAAATCATTGTCAAGTAGTCACAATCAAGCATGTTAGAGATAAAAAGATTTCAACCCATTTTTCCCAACCTAGAATGATAAATTATGGAGTACCATAAGGATCAATCCTAGGCTTTCAATAGTTTTTCTCTCATACATCAATGACATGCCCCTGACTCTACAAAAGAATATAATGATCCTATTTGCAGATAACACAAACATTAATATTAAAGCAAATACTCAACAAACTCTACAAAAAGAAGCACAAACAGTTCTAGAAGCACTAGTAAAATGGTTCCAGGAAAATAAACTCATCATAAACACCAATAAAAACTGTCTCCCTAAACTTTCGGAATCCACTTTCTAAAAAATGAGCCTCCACCACAATTGATGATAAAAAACATACCTGTAAAAATTGCCCAAAAAACAACTTTCCTCAGATTGACTATTCAAGATAATCTAAAATTGAACTCTCACATCACAGATCTAAACAACAAGCTTATCAAGTCATGTTATGCCATCTACATTCTTAAGTCAAATTCTAACTTGGATACGCTGAGAACAGTATACTTTGCAAATGTTCACTCGCATCTAAAATACGAAATCATATTCTGGGGAAATTCCCCAGAAAGTATTCACACTTTCATCACGCAAAAATGAATATTGAGAACTATGACAAACACTCACAAACATGTGTCCTGCAAAACACTTTTCAAAAAATTACAAATCCCACCACTACCATGCATGTCCATTTTTGAAATATGAATATTCACAAAGAAGGTACTTTTGGAAACAAGGATTCTGTTACTCTAAACACAGACATTTTTAATTATGATACTAGACAAAAAAGAAATCTGCATATCCCACACAGAGAAACTTTACTCTTTTAAAAAAGTACCCTAACAGATGGCATCACACTATACAACTCAGTACACACATTCAAAAATAAACTGAAAGATTTTCTGTTAAACCATACATTCTACAGTACAAAAGAATATATATATGTATCACAAACACATATCTACACAAATATAAACTAGTACTAATCATTTTACATACTCTGATACATGTTTCGAAACCCTCAAACTGACTCTTGAATGTAAGAGATGCACCCAGCCCAGGCATCAACTCATAAGAAGACAACTACTTATTTATTTATTTTATTCTTTCCTCTCTCTTTCTTTTTTATTAGTATTGGTTTTCAATCTTAATCTTCATTTCTTTTTTCTTCTTTTCTGTATTGTATTTAATAAGAAGAAATATCTATATTGTACATTTTATTATTATGTACATATTCTGACTTGTCACACATGGCTTATGCTGTATTTATGTGACAAATAAATATATTATTATTATTATTATTATTATTATTAGTAGTATCATCATCATCATATAAATTGATCTCTCTTCTATAGTAGTACAAGAACTTCGTTTTGTCATTATAAAAAGATGTCTCGACTTTTTGTGTAATGTCCTGCTTTTTTATCCAACGATCCTGATTTTTTCAACTAGGTCTTTGTTACGTTTCGCTTTTGAATTCTAATTTCCCGCAAAATCTTATTAGTTCTAAAATTTAGCAGATGTCGCTAAATGAAGTTTTCATATTGCATTACTGTGAAGCTACCTAAACGGATGCTCTTTTCTTATTCTATTTGTTTTTAAGTTTGAATATGAAATTTATTTAGTAATATATTATTAACTAATAAGTTAGTTTCTCTGAAATATGATACATGGAGAAAGTATGTGTAATATGTTACGTTGAAAAGAACGATGTGGAAGTTCCATATCATAGATGGTGCCGTCACTTGCTGATCACGTGTAACATGTTTGGCCAATTGCTTGGACGCGAGATCCCTATACGTGGCATGAAGCACGAATTCTCTTCCACGTCCGCCATTTTGGTAGTATAAATATCTAAGGGTTCTGGGTTAATGTACTTGCTTTTCGTGAAGATATTGGGTGTTTAACTGCCAGAAGGTAAGTTAAATATGTTTCGAGAATTGTGGAATGTGAGTGATTAGTTCTGTACTAAAGACTGGTGTAGTTTTCCACGTTACAAGTGATTCGACTAGTTCGCATTTTGTTGGGAGTAGGTAGGTGACAAGTGTTCGGGCTCATCTATACAATAGTCGTTTTGTTTCTTAATGTGGTACTGATCGCTTTGTACATGAGCTTCTGTGTATGGTGTGGAGGATAGGGTAGAAATTCACATTAGTTTCTTTTTCAACTTGAGTTCTTCCCTATGACCGGCGGGTAACTTCAACCCTGCCAGAATCGATTGTTCGTGACAACCACGCGAAATCACAAACTTCTGTTACTTACAGGTTCTTGTGATTGGAAGTGATTTGATGGTGTTCTTTTATTTTCAGACACATACGAACATCTGTCTATATTAATTTAATATATAAAGAGGAATCAAAATGGGGAATATGTTTGCAAATCTCTTCAAAGGCCTTTTTGGCAAAAAGGAAATGAGGATATTGATGGTCGGATTAGATGCTGCAGGAAAAACTACAATTTTATATAAGCTGAAATTAGGTGAAATTGTTACTACAATTCCAACGATTGGTAAGTAGAATGCATTTAGACCCACATTTTGATTGTAGCTCCATTCTTGAAAGAATGCAGTTTGATTATAGTTTTTTGGGTCCTTTGCATTCACAAAGCTATCAAGAATGATGAGGTGAATTATTTCAATGAAATTGCCCTACCGATGCAATGATTTTTCTTGCCAGACTGCTGGTAATTTCTTTTTGTATCCTGCAACTTCTACTCCCGGGTTTTGAGGGCTTTTCATAGGTTTTTCTTCTGAATTGCATTCATCTGGATTATCTAGAAGGGAAAGGGTTGTTGATATTTGTGCATTAATTTGGAAAGATCTTTTCTTGATAAATGTCAAATAAATTCATCTGGACTTCGAAGGGCAGTTTTAACTATCAGAGACATTGGTTCACTGGTGTAACGTGCCGAACAGAATCGGGGAATTAAAATTTACTTATATTTAATTTAAAACTTCCATTCAAATTTTGTAGTGTTCTAAAATTTTCTAAACATTTAGAGTAAATTGATTTGATGTAATCCAATATCTTTGGGTTAATGGGATGTTTGTAGTTCGTAATTTTACTTTCATTGTATAAAGCTTCAATATATCAGTAATTGGTCATGGTTTAGTGAAATTTGTTTTATTTAATGGAAGTGGGAGATACAAAGGGAATATAATTATATTATATATATATATATATATATATATATATATATATATATATATATATATATAATTACATTTGTTACCATGCATTCAATAGTACATACATTCCTTAAAGTTGATAGGTATCTTAATGATACTGATGCCATGTCTTGGTTTCTAGTGATGAAAAGGAGGGGAGAGTGGGTCATTTCTATAATGATGATTTTTCAGTTCCCACAGTATACCATGCTGGTGAACATTCAAGACGGGTCTGACTTAATCTTTTGATAAAACGTGCTAGTTTCAAGTTTAATGTGTTCTATAACCTGCTCATTATATTCTAGGATTTAACGTTGAGACAGTAGAGTATAAGAATATCAGTTTCACAGTTTGGGATGTTGGTGGTCAAGATAAAATTCGACCCCTTTGGCGACATTACTTTCAAAATACGCAGGTAAATAATGATAGTATTTTAATTTTAATGTACCTTGTTGGCAATTGTGCAACATGATTTTTTGAAGAAAGCTAATAGAAAATGGTTACTTTTGCAGTTTTGATGAAAAGGGTAAAGATTCTATGTTCCTTTCTTGCTTACAGGGATTGATCTTTGTTGTTGACAGTAATGACAGGGAACGTATAGGTGAAGCAAGGGAAGAACTGATGCGAATGTTGGCAGAAGATGAATTGAGGGATGCTGTATTACTTATATTTGCTAACAAACAAGTAAGTTTTATTTTTGTTCTTTAATGAAACTTAAAATTATGTAGAAAAATCAGTGAAATGTAATGTTTATTTTTTGACAGGATCTCCCAAATGCCATGAATGCTGCTGAAATCACAGACAAACTTGGCCTTCATTCTCTTCGAAATCGTAATTGGTATATTCAAGCAACTTGTGCTACTAGTGGGGATGGTTTATATGAGGGGCTTGACTGGCTCTCCAATCAGCTGAAGAATGCTAATCGCTAAAGATGGTATTACCATCTCCAGAACCTCTCCATTTAAAATGTTAAGAAGAATGAGAAATGCATTAGGTTAAAGAATGTTCCGCATATTGACCGTGAATGTCATAAAGCTCAGTAAGTTATCTTCGACCTGTGAAATGCTCTGTACAGCTGTTATATTTGGACCATTAAGGGATGCATTATACATATTTATATTAGTGAACAGTTGTCATTTGTGTGATTTTTGTGGATAAGACTATTCATGATCTCACAATGATTTTCTAAGATAAGATGTCTGAAACTAAATCCTTTTGGGTAATTAGTGTGTGGGTGAAATTTACTTAGTACAGTTAATTTCTAAGATTTAAAACTAAATTGGTATGTATATTTTTTTCTGGAACATAGTTTCATAGTATGGGAAGTTATCTTTGCTTTAATATTACAACCAATTAATTGAAATTCAAAATTTACTTTCTGTAATTAATTTGAATATTTGTTTTTGTGGGATCATTTGAAGGGTCATACATATCTGTGTTTTTGACATTGACGGTGTCGGGACAAACTTCCAGAACTGACACGTGTGTTATGGACTTGGTACGTGGATAAACTACTGGAGTTACGGAGTTTGCATGCAATGCAATGTATTATTGCTTTTTTGGAACGTTGATTTACATGCATCCTCCTGTTTGCTTACTACATGGAAGGCAGACTAGATCCATTTACTCGTGAAGAAGGGAATGTTTCTGAGAGAAGGTAAAGATGGTGACTGTTCTGTTTTCAAAGTGGCAGTATATACAAGAAAATCCAAAGTATGCAGAACTTGGTACATGGAAAGTGATAAAACGTAACCCCTCCCCTCTGAAGAAAGAGGTCATCATATATTGTGCATTAAAGTAGTCTTGCTTTCTTTTTACTGAAGTGGAGAATAGTTGCTAGTTACTGATTGTGTGAACGTTGGATGGTGTGTTAATGTGTTTAATGGAAGTGAAACTACTGTTATATTCCAAATGACCAGGGTTTTATTTCTTTAGTCTGATGGCTGCCATGATGGATACCTTGAGCTGTTCTGAAGACTGATGATTTTAAATGTGTTATTTCAAACAAAAAACAAACAAAAAAAACAACAAAAAAACAAAAAAAAACGAAAGGAACGAAGAAAAACATTAAAAAATATTGTGATTAGAACTTGTTCTTTTTCGGAGGGTGAGGGGGGGAGGGGAGTTATCAGAGTAATGACAAAATGAACTGAAAGAACTATGCACCACACAATTAAAAGTTACATCAACATAGGTGTTGGATTTTATAAACGAGTAACCAGTTTTTTCAATCTCCCTGGAGATAATAGCAAGATTTTGGTTTTGTAGTATTTACAAAAAGCACACAGCATCTGGTAGATTGTATTATAAGAAATGTTGACATTCCGCAATTTCATCTTGTGCTGTCAGATTTGAGCCAATTCTATGAAATAGTGCTATATTCTGCTGTTTTTCATCAGTATTTTAAAGATATGTTCTATTTGTAATTCAACGAGTAATGGCAAAGTAAACATGCATTCCAGATAAATTTTGTATTCAAGTAGTTTTGCTTTAAAAATACCAGGAAATAGAACTTATATCTACAGTGAGAAGTGAAATTTTACAGGATTGTAATTTATTTTCAAAATTATTATGCTTTACAATGAATGTAATACCTTGTAGCTAATGGTAAAAAAATGTTGATTGACGTCCAAATGTTATTGAGAGCTTTTGATTTCATCAAATAATATTTTTAACAGTAACTGGGAATGCAGTTTACTCTGAAGAGTTTAGGATTGGGGAGAATTAAATCCTACGGGATCTTTTTCTTGCAGGTAAGATTTTAGAAATTGCAGTAAAACTTAATTTTCCTTCCAAAGTTATGTAAGCATGCCATTCTTGTGAAATATATTGTATTTGTGCTTTGATTGTCTTGTTCACAATGAGATGAATCCCATTTGCACCCTCTTCCCTTCTGTTAAGAGGGTGCCACATAGCTTTCCATCAAAAGTACAGGATTCAGTGCATAGGTAATTGCAAAGGGTTTGCATTGCTAATTTATATGGAATTCAAATGTGGTTTTGAGCATGATAAAATGTAAAGTTTTGAATGTCAGTGAAACCTTTGTGAAAGTACACTTGCTTATCATGTGAGGTTACAGTGAAGTGAACAGTGCAATGTTGCAGAAACTAGATTGACTATTTTTCATACAACTTCTTGGGTTATGTTGAACTTGGTTAAATTATGTATATTACTAAGTAAATAAAACTTGGTATCATGTCCGAAGCTGTTTCTTTGTGTTCAGGATAAGGTTGCGGATTACTTTGGAGTGAGAAACATGAGGGAAAGAAATTTTCCTTGCTTAGCTGTGAAGATGTATTTAGGGTTCATGATTCAAGATTTATTATTAATGATTCGAAGGCTGGAAATGAATCAATTATAGTAATGTACTTCTTTACTGTGAAGACTACAGGCATTCACCCATTAAACTATAAATATAAACCTATAACATTTTTAAAAGTGTACTATAATAACCTTGGTCTACAATTTTCTTTTTTTCCCCCCCCCCACAAGAATGGAAGTGTTAGATTATGTAAGTATTTTTCATACTGAATTCAAATATCATTACAGTTTTTCCCAATCAGGCAGGAGTTTGGTGTGATATTCATTTGAAATTTGTATAATTTTGAATAAATTCAGTAACTAGCTATCCAACTTCAAATGGTACACTATTCATTCCGTAACTAGAAAGTGGTAATGATTTTCAGGCATATTGTGTATCCGGAACATCTCTCTTCTTGGCCCAACAGTACATAGCCAACATATTACAACTACACTTGCCTTAGTATGTTTTCCATATGTAGAAATTTGCTAATGAAAATGCTCACTGTGCTCATCGCTAACAGCCCCAAGATTTTCCAGGTGGAAGTCTAAGAAGTGAATTTTCGAAGATATGTTACATTCCATAGTTTATAAGAATGCAGAAGATCAACCACTATGTCCGATAGTTTTCTTCTTTATGCTTTCCAAGGAAATTGCAATATAAATGTTTTGAAAGACTGCCAGGCTGCTTTTTCCACTGGATTTAAGTTCTTTAAAATGTTTATCAGCCATTAATTACCGCATTTGTGGTCCTAAAAATCCCTTCTTTCAATTTAGCACCACTTTGTGGAAATTTCGATTTCAAGTACAAGAATCCATCAAAGTTTATCCATAGCTTTTACGAAATTTTTTATTCCTCCTAATAGAATATGCAATGGAGGTAAATATATTTTTCAGAATTCACTAAATGAACATGCGACACATTTTTCTGGACAGAAATTCCTTTAATATTGTCAATCAGAATCGCTTAGATGATCCTTCTGTTTCCTCCAAATCATAGGAATTGTAAATGGCGTGTTTGCCATTCTTCTATCAAGACAATAGTCTTCACATGCAAAATATATTTGGGGCCTAGCTCTTTTCAAAATCACAAATTTGACAGCCATCTGTACAGCCCAATGTTGATAACACTTTTTTGCAAGTGGCGTTAAATTTCGCCTCCAAGTCTCACATCAGCTCTTCACAAATCCAGTAGAAATTATCTGAATGATTTACTCTTTCTTGGCATGATGAAAATACAAAACGCTAAAGTACAGCTTACACAGTACACTTCTAAAACACAAAAGGAAGGAAGTACATTACTTGTGATATTAGTGTTAACAAGATCATAGACACCTCAATATTGACATATCACAATGCCAGATTAACTGGTCTGAGCATGTCAAAACATGAAAGAACCTGTATGAGTATTGCCTGTTGGTGTTCCACCTTAATTCCTTAAATACGGCTTTAATAAAATTGCTATATATAAGATAAAGGTTCGTATGGCAGATCAAAGAGATTGTTAATCAGTTTTTAAAAAGTAGCTATCACAAAATCTGTGCCTGATGGAAAAATTGTGATTACATATTTAAATTCTGTAAGAAAAAACACACTAGATTCACTAATGAGATTTCTTGTGAAGAAAACCTTGTCGACCAGTGTAATTATTACCATAATTACCTGAATATAAGACTACTCTAGATTTAAGAAAAACTCAATCTCAGGAGAATCACAAGTGGCATAGTTGATTGGAAATTTTATTTTGAGGTCCAAAAGTTTTCAAGAGTTATCATTTCCACATAAATTTGGTTGATCCAATCCCAAGCACTCACTTTGATCCTTTGCATGGATACAGAGTGCTTCTTAGAGTGAGGGCATGATTTTCTTAATGCCAATCATTAAGTTGCAGATAATCCCTTGAATGATGATTACATTATTATTTTCAGATGTCATTAAACCAGGATTTACTCATATTGTGGTGTTACTCTAATTTTAGTTCCCTAATTTTGGTGAGGTGATCTTTGAAAGACTCTACCATTGTTTTCTTGTCTCTTCAGCAAGAAGCCTTGTTTTCCAAACAACCTACAAATGTAGAATCAATTCATCCACCCTTTCTCTTTGCATCTGAAAACAAGCTCCATTTGACATTTCTCTTCTGGCATTTTTTTCATATAGAGACTCACGTTCAGAGGTTATTCTGTTTTCATTGCCCTCAGTTTCAACTGTTACTTTGGATGTATTGAAATAAATAGGTGTCTGAACAGCATTGTTGACTTGGCTGGGCAAATAATTTAAGAATGTGATATTGAAGCAATTAATTTATCCCCAAAAGGTGTTGGAAGTTGACTTAGTGTTCTTCGTTGTAGGGAAGTCTACCTTTTATGCAGTGTAAAATGAACTTTGAATACTTAACTTTTTAGGTCATGTTTGAGTACATGCTAGAGGGCATTTGTGTTCTGGGTAAGTGTACTTATGAACACTTTATCTTGTTTGTAATTTTGCTTTTAAGTAAATGGGGCTTTAAACTGGTGAATGTGAAGGTTTTCTGAAAATTACATTTTTCATTTTCAGACTATTTCCCTGTACCATAAGCAGCATTACCTAAAGCAGCGTAATAAATTGAGAGAGTACATTAAGGGCATAACAATTATAGAAACACATTAAACAGTGTGTAAACTCTTTAAGACAGTCCTAGAAAATATTTTCCGCACATTCCCCTTGCTTACAAAGAGCAACCTTTGCCTGCGCAGTCATCTTTTGCATGGAATGATGTAATGATTCAGCTCATCTTTTAAAATTAGTAAAATAATTTTTGGGATTGGAGGCCACCTTGCAAATTTAGTATGAATGCCGTAATGGCCAAGCACTGATCCATGTGTGCAGAATTCTAGCTGGGATTTTATTAAAAATGCATTTAAACGGAGGCTTCTTTTAACTTCCTAGACTATTTAAGTACTGCAGTGAAGAATTTTTTGAATTGGCAGAAACCTGTTTCTTAGCATTGAACTAGAAACAATTTTTTTTTAGCAAAACATTTTATCTGCACAATAGTCTCAGTATTGTATTTACTTCAGTGTTATTTGAGGATTAACGTGATTCAGAAACTGCGTTCCATTCAGATTCTCATTCTAAGTGTTCTATTTCACTGTATTGGTTCAGAAATATGATCTGGAGGTGTATATATAATGCTAGTATACAGGAATTGGGAATGAATAATTAGCCTCTAAATCACCCTTTTTGCTATTAGTTCTAGCTTCATCTGGAATTCTGAAACTCTCTCAGTCTCTAGCAGTTCTGGGCACATTGCTGGAAAAAGCAGTTGTACTTAACGGTAGGCAATTTTTCTTCAAAACATTCACTTTCACCTTCAGCAGTGTTATGAACGTCTGATGACAAAAAACTGGGGTTGATATAAAAGCAAGTGCTCTATTAGTTCATATTCTAAATTATCAAAAACAAGTGATGTCAGGAGAAAATGTAGATATGCACACACATGCCCCTGGTGATACCACGTGGTATCAGATAGTTGAAGATCAAATTATTAAAAGGGTGTCACAAAGAAAGATTTTCACTTATTGAAAATGTTAACATTGGTGTGTTAAAAATACAAATTATTTTATCTTTGATAAACATGTGAAATGTCTTAATTATACGCATTTGTAGTCAATGGAATAACCTCTGAACACTGCTTAGGACAAAGAAGAATTTTGGAAGTTTAACAGTAATATTTGTGAAGTCAAATAATCTGAAAGATCAGATCTTCACCAGTGAATGATCAGTCCACACAGTTCATATAAGATAGTTTGTTTAAAAGCAAATTCAAATATTAACAAGTGGTGCTACAGAATGGGACAGACTTGCTGATTCTAGTTAGTTTTCTAAATTATTGGGTCTGAACTTGGTTCTCGGTCTTACCAGCTGCCATATATCGCCACCCAAACTACTTTTCTTGAATTTTTCTGAATCCTAACCAATCCTATCCTAGAACTGAAATATTACTTTAAGAATATTATAGAAAAATAAAACCACTTTCTACACGAAAATTTTCGTTAAAAAATTAGATCAGTTTTTAAAAAGTCTTCCACTTAACCTTTACCATAAATGCGAGATTTGAAGCGCACAGAAAGTTTAATTGGAGTTTTCGAGAAACTTCATTGAAAGTCATTTGAACCACTTACAAATGCATTAATGTACACACATCACTGGAAATAGCAGTGAGAGAGATTTCAAAAAAATTACATGTGCATGTTTTGAAAAAGAAACAACAAAAGAATTCAGCAAAATGACTTTTTGATTTTTTTTTTTGAATTGACTTATTGAATTGAATATTACATGGCGAGGACTCAGGTCGTGAGGCCGCCTCTTCTGTCTGACCATGCAAATTTCGCTATGCTCCTTTCACCAACTATTGGAGGAAGAAGGTATTCCATGGGCGATGAAACAACTTTTTGAGTCATTTTATCTTTTGTACCGATAGTGTGCTTAGCACTATCGGTACAAAAAGTTTAAAGAAAAAATTTGGAACAGTTTTTGAAAAAATGGCATTTGAGCATTTCTGAAAATGCAGAAATTTGAACTTGTTTTCACAATACTTTTAAGTTAACAAACATCTCTCGTTTATCGAAATCTTATAATAGTACATTAAGCACTATCCCTACCAAAAGTTCAAAGAAAAACTTTGGAGCAGTTTTCAAGAACATTTTGTTTTTTAATATTGCATGAGAATTACTTCAATTTTTGTCAATATGTATGTGATCGTGATAGAAAAATAATTATCGAAAACAAATTTTATTGAATGGAAACATCTTCAATTTTATAGTTGTAGGAAGGTTCCCCCCCCCCTAAAAAATTTGAAACTTTTGCAATTTTCAAAAATTCAGAGTTTATTGTGAAAATCAGACCTATGTCACCATTATTAGTGTATTTCACTTTATTCTTAGAAGAAATATAAATAAAAAATTTGGAGCCACTTTGAGAAAATTTTGAAAATGTCCCAAGGGCTTCATACCTCCAAAATTTAAAGTGTGATTGTTTTAACATTTCAGAGCCAGATCAGTCAGGGAATATTCACTTTGGAAAAAATCCTATGAATAGTTTAAGTGCTAGTGTTGTTCACGTATGTGTTTTCTTTTTCTTTCTTTTCTTTTTTTAACGTATGTTCAGACAGATAAACTGCTCTTAATTTTTCGGTGTCAGGCGACTCCAAAACGTGTTTCCATTGAAAATCTCAAATTGATTTTCCGTAGTATTACATAACTTTCTCTGTACTATAACTCCATACATACATACGTTCGTATATGAAAACGTAATAACATCAAGTGTTGTGATGTGATTTAGTGTCTCAAGGCACTAATGGGTTAAAAAGCATTTCAACCCTTGCAGCCAATTTTTTGTTTTCAGAACTGTAAAGTAGTATTGTGCAGGTTTTAGTGTATTTTTTTGTTAATGAATATTAAATTGCAATTATATAAAGTGGGATAAGTTATATTACGATCTTTTATTTTTTATTAAAAAAGTTATTCAATAAATTTACATTTCATTTAGTTTGTGTAAGAATTTTCAATACTGGTTTAAGTGTAAGAATTTCATTAATAAATACTGAAAATAACTGGTGTACAGTATCTTGTCTATACCCGGCTGTCTCTCAAAGCAGTTTTAAGTAGGTGTGCCACGGGTACCTCTGAAATTGTGTACTTTGAAAATGCATTGATAGAATTCACGGACAATTAATTTATCACTTGATTTGCTTTGCATTTTTTTCTGGCCTCCGGAAAAAATAGATAAGATTTCTGGTTTAGGACTGGCTTCACAGTTACTATTACTAAGTTACATTTTTATCCTGTTTATCTTGCAGGTAACAGAATTAATAGTGCTAGATGGCTCAATACTTATATTGGCAAAATATTAAAACCAGTTCAAAGTGATTTTCATTATTTAACAAATTGTAGTCTGTTGACCTGTTTGCAGTCACTGCTAGCTTTACACCAGCAAGGGATAGCTGTGAGTAGTTGCAGCAAATGCTTGGGGTGCTCTTTCCTCTGAAATACACAAGCTGGAGCAGCTAAGTTCATATTGAGCAATTTTATTCTATAAAGCAGATAACCATTTACACTGAAAGCACACGTTGCAACTTGCCCTGACATTATATGTAGGCTTTCGTAAAATGTCTGAAAGGCTTCCTTGGTGTCTTCATTAAATTCCTACACTATATAAAATTTAGAGCTCCTTAGAGTTGGCAGAGCATTAAAGTGTTAGGAAAGGTAACCTAATGCAAGGATTACCAGCTGCTTTATACTTCTCAAGGAAAGCTTATGCAGGATTTTATCTTATTCTGTACTATTGTTACATGTACTGTTATGAATATGTTAATGGCTAGAAGATTAAGTATAGTTAAAAATATTATTTTTAATAAAATGACAAATTAATGCAACTTTCTCTATTTAATGCAATATCCAATCCTTCAGTACCTTAGGTTTTGTGGATTGTTTTACTTGAAAAATTGAACAGTACTTTCGTGTTTTAGATAACAGGTTTGCAAGTAGCTGTTTTCATAATTTTTTCTACTTGTTGTGTTCTTGGGTGTGCTGAATTCAAAATGACCTCCATTTCTTCCTAGGATGTCAGGTTTTTCACAATCGAAATTGATTTGGTCAAACAGATAGCTGCATGTTGCTAAATTTCAAATTCATCACTAGAGACTGGATTTTTATGTAATTACATATTTTTTGTCTTTCTACTGACTGTTCTCAAAATTGTAATCTTGGCGAATCAGCCGTCCTAACACAATATCAAATTTTTTCGTTACATATTTTTACATATTTGGTACTATATTACATATTTTACATATTTTGCTGTTTTCACATTTTATTTTCTTATTTTTATCAAGTTTCTTCTATTTAATTCCATACTTATGAAAATATGTATTTTTTTAAATCAGCATTTTTCCTACATGATTGGGGAAATGTAGGCATCCAAAGCATTATTGACACTGCGTTTTGTTATCTGTAACCTTAATTTCCAAGAAAAATTTGCAATCACTGATGTGTAACACTTCGATGAAGATGCTGCAGTGAATGTTTGCTGGTTGTAGATCTTGCAGTTTGTGCGATGGCTTCTATTGCAAATAGTCTGGCTGCTAAACAACTGTCCTGGATTACAATAGATTAAGCTTACTACTGATGAGAAAGTTGTATGATGTAAAGGGAACAGTTTTTCTAAATGTAATTTCTTGCTATGAAAATGGTTTTTAATTTGAGAATTTTAATATTACATATTATATCGATTTTACATATTTATTACATATTCTTACTATTTACATATTTATGTTCATACTTTGATGTTTTATACTACATATTTTTCCGTTTTTCTATTCATCACACTTAGCAAAAAGACTGAACGTGGAAAAATAAATTTGTATTCACTGCCAGTGCTCCTCAAATTATGAAAATACACTTATGTATTGGTCCTAATGGGGATCAGAGCAATGTTGTGTGTGCTTGCTGGGGCCTACCCACACATGTTCATGCACACATCAACTTATTCTGCAATTCCTCCGTCTTATTTCATTTCAGTCTTCATCCTGCTATTGCTGCGGGGTTCAAAGTTTGTGCAATACCTCCAAGAACACTCATAAATTCGCCCTGACAGTTTTGCTTCATATGTGGAGAACTCGTGAAAAATCATAGGTTTTGTTAAAAAGTTTGTCATTTATTTTAAATTAGAACTTTGTGACAGATTAAGTTTGGGCTCCTCAAAGCCTGTAAGATTGCATCAAATACCCTTGTTTTCTGTGTTTTGGGACAGACTGACAAAATCACTGGAAGCAAAATAATTGGCTACAAAGTTGGTGAAAAGAATGTTCTCAGAGACACATTCGTACCCCTGAGAAGAGGTTTATTACAACCTCTATGTATAAAATTAAGAATAATGAAGCAATTTGAGACATTTGCCAATGATAGTGATGTTTCAAGTACTTGGGATCCAAGTTTCCAGGTTTATTGGAGGCAAACTGAAAGAGGGAGTTTTGTGGGGCCGGATATTAGAAAACTCATATCCAACAGACTTCAACATTTCAATAACTTCAACTCAAAAGAAGTATGGGTTGCCTTTACTGTGGTCATAAAAAATGTTTTGGGAAACCAACGGACCCAAATCACAAGGAAATGGTGGAAACGGTGTTGAAAGCATTCCAAAAGGTTCGTTGCTCCATGAGCTCAATAGTCCATTTTTTTCAACTTGCACTGTGACTTTTTCTGAAAATTTGGTAGCAGTGAGTGAAGAGCAAGGGGGAATAAAGAAATAGGAAGAACGGGAATATGGGAGCCTACTGAGGAAAAAATAAATAAGAATTACAAACTATTTTTGTTAATCTAGGTTCTGTTACGTTTGATCCATAAAATATGTAAAACAAAAAGCAAACTGACACTTCTGTTATGAGTAAAAAAAGAAAAACCAAACTGACTAGATTGGCTGCGGTCCTCAAATCTACTCGTTCTCAAGATTCTTGGGTCCAAGTGGACCCACATAATTTCTCTTACAGATTATTTACTTTTCCAATGATCATATTTAGTATTCTTAATAGGAAGTTAAAGTTATACACGGAAATGTTAATTATACACGTTTATTTTATTTATAAAGTTGTGCAATTATGTAAAATAATGGTCACTGAACATGCATGATAGCAAAATAATGAACTGCACATATAAAAAAAGTGTATTACACACATGTAGTACAAATGTGATTGACATGATTTTTACCTGTAAAAGTTTTTATTTAGAGCAACGGAAAGTAATTTTGTTATCCGTTTTGCAACACCCTCTATTTTCCCCTTTTTCGAATAGAAACTAAAAAAACTTACGTTTTAAGATGGTGAATTTTGCATTAGATTATTAGTTTTCAACTTCTCATGATGAAGTTTGTGGGAGGTGTGTTCTGCGTTCAACAACAGGTTTACAAAAGATTCCCCAAGTTTTCTACAAAAATGTTACATTTTTATTAGCAAACCGAATTTGCTTTTGTGAAAAAAACATTTGAATTGATGTTAATGTTTATTTTGTCAGAGAACCACAATAGGCCAAAAAAAGGAATTTTTTTCTATGAATAAGAAATAAACGTATCCACAGCTCCCTTTGTAGAATTATAGGTTGCCATTATTTCTGGTTTCTTTTCTCCAGATTCGCAGCTTGCATCATTGTAAAGGTTGCTTTGAAGGACAACACACTTATTCATTCGGGGCACATACGATACTAATGTCGGGTAACTCGCAAAAGAGAAAGTAGAATATTAGTTTGTTGTGCCCTTTATCTGGAGAAGTTTTTGCGGTATAGATTTGTTTTTGCGCATACAGTGGCCCGCTTAAGTATTCGACCGATCTTTCTCCTGTGCGCAGAATGCGTGATCCAATGCACAAAAATCGTTGTAGAAAAGAAAAACAGCATTTTATTACAAAATCATGTGGTACAAAACCATCTATACAATCATGATCGTAAAAATAAAATATCTCAATGTGAAATACATGGATTTATTTCAGTACAAAGAAATGTGGTCCCACAATAGTATTCGACCAATAAAGAAAATCAAAAATAAATATTACAAACAGAAGTCTAATATCTAGTTGCTCGTCCTTTAGCTTTAATAACACTTGGCAAGCGTTTGGGGATTGAATGCACCAACGTTTTTATTTCACTTGGCTCAATTTTTTCCCATTCACTTGTTAGAACCTGCTTCAAATGTTTTTTACTTATTGTGTATTGTCATATTCTGTTTTCCAGTTTTTGACACACATGTTCAATTACATTAAGGTCTGGACTTTGTGCAGGTGTCTGGATAACTTTAGGACAGTTGTAGAGGACCCATAATCTGTTTTGAAGTGCTGTATGCTTCGGGTCATTATCTTGGTAGAGTTTAAAGGAGTCAAGGATGCTCATATTAGCAGTACTTGTTCGTAGATATTTGTCTCTGTCCATGTTACCTTCCACAAAATCCAATTTGCCTACTCTTTTTGCTGATACACACACCCACACCATCACTGAACCACCTGCATTTTTCACAGTTGGACTGATATTTTTTTCAAGCTGCTATTTTTCATCAAGCTTTTTTCTCTGCCATCTGATCCATATAGGGTAAACTTACTTTCATCTGTAAAAATAACGTCTTGCCAGTACTCCGAACCTTTCCACAAATACTCTTGGACAAATTCAAAGCGTCTGCGTTTATTCTTCTTACTGATGAAGGGTTTCCTCCTAGCTATTTGGCCGTGGGAACAACTCCTGTGGAGGGTTCGTCTTACTGTTTCTTCGCTTACAGTTTTCCCTGAAAACTTTCATACTTCGGCGATAAGTTTGGGAGCACTAATCCTCGGATTCTTTTTCACAATCCTTACCATAGCACGGTCGTCCCGTACGCCGAGCAGTTTAGGACGTCCTGTCCGCCGCTTATTGCAAATTCTTTTCTCCCTTTGCCATCGGCAAACCACTGACTTGACAGTGGACACAGACTTTTTGACTTTCTGGGCAATTTCACGGGATGAATCACCATTGGAACGGTGCTTTAGTATTAGCAACCTCATGTCTTCTGACAACTCTTTACCTTTACGTCCCATAGTGGTATAAGGTGTTTGTTCACTCTTGGAGCACGTCAGACCAACAACTGCGCCTTATCAGCAGAAATTGTGAAGTATTGGTTTGAAAATGGTGGAGGTAAAATATTTTTATTGGTTCTTGGTTGACTGGCCGAATACTTTTGCAAGAGCAGATATTTTACACCGATGAAAGATAAATGTGCTAAATGGTGAAATATAGTAGTTTAACAGTATTGTATTCTACCTACACAGATGTGATAAAATACAAAGTATTACTGTTCTATTATAATTTTGTGAATGTTTACAAGCACTTCTCTGCATACAAGGAGACTGGTCGAATACTTATGCGAGACAGTAATTCCTTCGAGAGTGATGTCCCGTTTGAAAAGCTCCTGACCAAACTGGTATGATGTAAAGAAATTGTCAGGAGTTATATTGTTATCCTTCAGAGGTAAGGATAATTGTAGCACAACTTTTATTCCCTCATGTTTGCCCTTCGTGTTTGCCACAGGTTGTGCATACCACACGTAACATGTTTCATTCAAAATTGACCTCCGTATTTGCCAAGTCGTTGGCATGTGCTGCCGAAATGGACAATTGCCTCGGAAAACGCCTAATTATTCGCCCCAAACGCCGATTGTATTGTTACATATAATTGAAGATTGCACAATATCGGAAGAGGAAGAAACACATCAGAATACTACGTTCAAGTTTTAGAAAGAACCGTCTTTCCGTAGTTTACAGCTGAGCTCCCAGCTGTTCGTAGAATTATGTTTTAGAAGTTTGATAGTATTATTCGACAAAATATTGTCATTGTACACCTTATGAGAAGATGAAGTCTCCAATGACAATACAATCCTTCCATAGTTGATTTCTACGCATTTACTGAGATATTATATACAATTTCTAACGAGAGTTCAACATGAGAAATGTCATGGGTCCAAATGGACCCGAAGAACTTGTGTAAAAAAAAAAAAAAGTATAATTCCTTTCGTATTAAAAATAAATGAATGACATTTTATATACGGGTAGAAAACAGTCATATAATTGTCACGTAATATCAGAACAATCGCACCATTTTCTTAAGCTGTACAAGAAATTAAAATTTTATTTGGGTCGAAATGGACCCGAGGACCACAGGGTTAATCCATACTAACGACATAACTTTGCTGTCTTAACGATACTGCTGCAACTTAATGCCGTTGTTTCCTCTCCTGTGGATCTACAAATTCATCATTACGTTTTGTACATTATAAATAAAGTGTTTCCTAGCACAAAATGAGCAAATAAGACATTCAACATCACAATCTGCACAGTCCATATGTGATACGTTTTTACACTCTACAAGGTATGACTGGCATTTGTCAATGAAGCAAAGCAAATAAAAGATTTTATACAGGAGTTGTCACATTCATTATTACGGCTAAATGTACCGACACTAGTTCAATTTGCCGCCACCACGTGGCAGCACCAGAATTACAAAAATTCACTTCACCGGTAACGTCTGAACAAATGGTCCGATTTTCGATCTGTAAACGGCATTTGATTACTTTTTAAAATAAAATTTACGCTAAGAAGCCCTTTTTTCCAAAAACTGTTTTTTAAATTTTTTCTCGTATTTCCGGGAACCATTTAAAAAATGTCGGCTTATAGCGCGATGGCGACAAGATTCCAGAATCCAACGCCGTGTCAAACATGCAAATAGGATAAATAAGAGCGTTGGAAAGTCAAATTTCGAAAAACACCTCACCTCACTCTCCCTTCCATGCCGCCGCGACATCCGCCCCTCGTGGGTAGCGCGGCCACCGTCGACGAGCCGGCTCGGCGGCGCGCCGGCCGAGGGGGTTCATATTTATTTATTTACATAAAAAACAGTTAACAACTGCGTGTGACGAGCTATGGGGAGAAGTGAATTTTGTGCACGTTTTCATAATACTGTGATCTCTATCCTAAACCATATTCTAGTCGAATTTTGAATACAGAAAAGAGAGGTTTTTTTTTGAGTTTTGTTGACAAAATATTCGCTCCTATATAATAAAATATATTTTCAAAGGTAAATTAGCTATAAATTCCTGCCCTGAACCCTCATGTTCTTCATGAAAGAATTATACTTTTTGCCGCGATAATATGAAAAACGATAATTTGAATAACTATATTTCCCACTGAAATTCAGAAGACGTGCACAAAGAATGAAGTTACATTTATGTCCAGAAGCAAAACAAGGGACCATCTCAAACCTGATCGAGATGGGGGCCATCCACCCAGAAACTGTGGTACAATACTTGTTACAGGTTCTTTAGAATTATACAGTCCAAATGATAAATAATTACATTAACTATCATTGTTAAAATTAATGCTACTTTCCTTTTTGATTTTCGGCATAGTCTCGAATTGTATAGGAACAGTTATGCAGCAGAAAAGATTTTACTTGGGACTTAAACTTTTCTATCGAATTTAATCGTTTAATGTCTTCTGGCAAAGTGTTGTAGAGCAATGTACATGAATTGTATGTGAATTTTTTGTAGTGAGCTGTTGATACTGCCACCTGGTGAATATGATTACTACGTCGTGTGTTATACTTATAGACATCGGCGTTTGCTGAAAATATATTCCTGCTCTTAAGTAAGTCAGTTTTGACAAAAACTACTGATTCGTAAATCAGGAGACAAAGTAATGGTAAAATTCCTAGATTAATAAAGAGAGACTTACAAGAATCACGTGGGTGGGATTTGCTTATTATTCGTACAATTCATTTTTGTAATCTGAAAGTCTGGGAGCTATGTGTTTCCCCAGAATATTACGCCATATCTCAGGCGGGAGTGAACATTGGCAAAATATACACAACGAGCTGTATGAAGGCTGACGGAATTTGAAAGAATTCTGAACGCGTAGCATAATGAACTTAATTTTGTGTTCAATTCATTTAAGTGGGCATTCCATTTGAGGTTTGACTGAATTGATAGACTTAAAAATTTTGTTACATTAACATCAGTCAATGGCACACCGTTCATTTTCAATGGAGTACAGAATTTTTTATTTGATATGGAAAACTGCATTGAAACAGTTTTCTTTTCATTTACTATTAATTTGTTATTAAGGAACCAATTTGAAATGTCTGGTATTGTACTATTTACGGTTTCTTTGTTGCAAAGAATATTTGTATCATCCGCAAAGAGAACTGTTCTTCCGTTTCGAATCGCTAAGGACATGTCATTTACGTATAATAGGAAGAGAATAGGGCCTAAAATCGATCCTTGCGGGACTCCACGTGCAATTGGCAAAGAACCGGAAAGGTGTGTACATAAAGTTCCATCATTCCAGTATGGTTTCTACTCTCTCAGATCGTAGTTTAAGGTACGAACATAGCCAATCTAGAGCAATACCACGGATTCCATATGAAGGTAATTTTGAAAGTAAAATGTCATGATCAATGACGTCAAAAGCTTTTGAAAGATCTAAAAATATTCCAATAGTTGCTTCGTTTTGATCCAATGATGAGGCAACATCCTTAAGAAAAGAAAAAATGGCTGTTTCCGTAGATTTTGATTTCCGGAATCCATGTTGGCAATTTGTAAACGCGTCGTGTTTATTGAGAAAGGTTTCCATTCGCACATAAAAAGTCTCTCTAATATTTTTGATGACAAAAGAGAAATTGGCCGATAATTTTGTATTTCATTTTTGTTGCCTTTTTTGAAGAGCGGCTTAATCTTAGCTGATTTAAAAATATCTGGAAAAATTCCGGTGCATAAGGATGCATTAAATATGTGAGTTAACGGGTGTATAATGGCTGGCGCGCACGTCTTTAACAAACAATCCGGAAATTCATTTAAACCGGCCGAATATTTATTTTTTAATTTACCGATTATTTTGAGAATTTCATAGGAAGAGGTTTCGGAAACGAACATTGTGTCTAAGATTTTTAGGGAAACGTCAGATGTTGAATTTTGTGGCTGAAAACCCTTAGTGAGATCGACAGCAATTCTCGAAAAGTATTGGTTAAAGAGACTAGCCACTGTTGCCGGATCGTTCACATCTCTATCGTTATCTTTTAAAACAACATTCTCTACAAGGTTTCTAGTTGATTTTGTCGCATTTTTTACTATATCCCACATTGATTTTGTTTTGTTATTTGAGTTCAAAATATCCTGATCGTGTTTCATGATTTTAGCCTGCCTTATGACTTTTCGTAACAATGATTTGTATTTTTTAAAGTAGAGGAGGAAATCTTGAAATACGTTATGATGCTTAGAAATGAAAGAAAGAACTCGTCTGTTTTTACATGATGTTCTAATCCCTTGTGTTATCCAAGAATTGCTTTTGCGTGAAATATTTAATTTTCTTTTCTGAAGAGGAAAGCAAGTGTTAAAATGAAATGAAAGCGTTGAAAAAAAAAAGAATAATATTTATCGTTTGTATCAATAGTATTATAAACCGCGGCCCATGACTCCTGCAGCAAGTAATCAATGAATAATTTTATTTTACTTTAGAAAACACTGTACTCATATGTGTCTTATTTATTGTGTCATTGTTCGCATTTCGTATAATGGTAAGAATTTGAACATCGTGGTCACTGTATCCTAAATCTTTTGTTTCAATTTCATGTCGAGTAGTGGTTTTGTTAATTATAACTTGATCGATTGCCTTTTTTGAATTTACTGTGATCCGTGTAGGTACTTTATTGTAGTATCTAAATTGAAGGAATTTATTAAGTTAAGAAACTGCTCTTTCTCGCAAGATTCGACCAGAAAATCAATGTTAAAATCTCCGCATACAACAATGGATTCAAAAAAGCGATTGATGACTTTGATTAGTGTTATCTCTAGTATTTCTAAGAACAAAATGTAATCTGCAGCTCTCTTTCTTGGAGGCCTGTAGATGCAAAGCAATATCATTTTTAGCACAGGAAGATGTACAACAGAAATTTCAAAAACATTTTCAACGGAATACTCATTGAATTCCGTCAAGGGGATAGAATCAATATTATTTTTAACGTAAATACAAGAACCTCCATATGCAGGACTTTTATGAGATTCTCTTTTTCTACAATAATAGCCTGCGAGGTAAAAGTTTGGAATTTGGAAAATGCTAAGTTCATTAAGAGATAACCAATGTTCTGTAAAGCAAAGAACATCCATTTGATTTAAATTGCTCTGTAGAGCTGCCTCGATAAACTCAGTTTTATTTGAAAGGGATTGAACATTATGGTGCAATATCTTTATTTTTTGCAAGTACCTACACGAATGTTTTTCTGCTGCATTTGACTATAGTTGCTATATATTTACTCCATTTTTACCTCGAGTGCGTGGTTGAAGGTTGTAATGTGTCCCAGCAGTCACAGGTTGTGAGGAAATAGAGGCGTCATTGGTAGTGGGAATGGAAGAAACGGGAGTAGATTCACAGGAGGGGGTAAGAGGGTTCAGAATAAGGGTGGCGGGTGGAGAACGTAAGGAAGGTGAAAGGGATGGATTTTTGGCAGGAGGCTGCGTAGGACTGGTGTTGATGATGTATTGTGCAAGCTTTTCTCCGACTGTATGTTTTCCAGCAAGGTTCATACGGAGACCGTGCCGGGTAAAGTGTTTTTCTGAGAGGAAATTCATTTCAAAAAGTGTTACATCTGTTTATCTCAGTTGCAGTTTTAGTTGTTAGTTTGCGTGCTTAATCTCGCTGCAGAGTGTTGGCCTGTTGTACCAGAAGGGCAGAGTCGAGACTACAATGTTAGTATTTTGGGCGGCACATTGTAATTTATTTACATGTTGTTCAGGTGTAAAGTTACCGCCCAAATTAATGGCATTCTGCCCTCCTATGATAATGACTGTGTCATGATTGGTCATTGTCTTCGTGTGAATGTCCAACTCTGCAGTCACGTCTGCAAACCTCCCGTTAGGGTTAAAAATTGACGACCTCCCGTTAGGTTTAAAAATAGAAAAGAGACGTTCTAATCATGTTGTCCCTATTCAGCCCTAAATGTCAAAAAAAGTGACAGTGTGAGATAAAATATACAACAGTTTATTTTAAAATTAATCTTAAACTTAAAAATGCATGCATATTACGTAGAAATAGAACCATTATTTACCCTGAAATATTTTTAAAATATTTCACTAACGTGTCTTGCTTGTACAGAGTAAGTTTTGCCTGGAACACTACATTAGTAACAACACCTAATCAATTTCAGCAATATTGCCAATCACTAAAATGATTCCGAAATAATACACACAGCTGTAGAGAATTACAATTTCATACGAATTTTATTCACCTAATGGCAAAAAAACCAGATAATTTAGCGTCATGTCAGTGAGAGATACGAGATTTTTCTGCACTACTGTCCCTATTCACCTTTGCGTCCCTATTCACTCAAGTTTACGGTATGATATTTTTACAAATCTACCAAATTTTCTTGAAATTATTTTCGAAAATATATTTAATTAATTTTGAAAAACAGTTTTTATTTCAACATGTGTTTATATTTTAGCAATGAGCATATTATGTCTTATACTAATTCAGAATTGCTGACATCCCTAGGTGCTGCACGTAAAGATTTCGAACAGAGTGCTTCAGAGATTCTTTGTTCGTCCGTGAGATTTCTATGTGCGTCTCTTTGTTTCCATAGCTGATAGAAGTACAAAAACAGTTGGCAAAAAAGTAGTTAATTTGAAATTCGATATAATTAATATTTAATTAATGGAATTTCAAATTGTCTTTTATTTTACTTTATCTCTCTTCTTAATCTTCGTACAATGAGAAAGTTATATCGTGCGCAGGAAAACTTTCATTACCGAGTCCTGGTAACGAAAATGTGGATAAATCCTGTTGCTGTAGAGTAAATTACTTCCTGTAACTCGTGGTGTAGCCAGAATCCATGTTTTGTGGGTCCTTAATACCAAAAATTGATTGACGGAAAAACGTCCGTCCGTGTCTCTGGTGTATGTAAACAACACTAGCGTTTACATTATGCGTACGAATTTTTCCAAACTAAAGAAAAAAACAGTTATCGATCTACTCTTGAGTCGAAGCTCTGCGATTTTCAAAAACGTTCAATTACTTTTTGGAGATACATGACACGAATCCCCCCGGATACTTTCAAAATTTTCTCAAATATGGCTCCAAATTTTTTCTTTGTTTCTCGTAAAAATGGAATAAAATACACTTAGGTCCGATTTTCACTGATAACTGTGAATTTTCGAAAATTGCAAAAGGTTGAATTTTCTCGGCGTTTTCCTACAACTACAATATTGATAGAGATTTTTCCTTCCTAAGAAATTTGTTGTACATAATTAGTTCTTTCATTAAGGTCATGCAATTTTTTAAAACATTTTTTGTAGTTTTGGCGCAATCTTGTGTGCAATATATGCAACTTTAAAAGATAAAACCGGCTCCAATTTTTTTATTTAAACTTCTGGTAGGGATAGTGCGAAATGTACTTTTAAAGATGACATAAACGCTATTTTGTGTTTTCTTTTGTTTTTGCGAAAATTACAAAAATTAAACTTTTTTGACTAGCCTGTAACATCGTTTATATTTACATTATCGGCGATTTGTTCACATTATTTCATTTATGAGCACATGTGCTTTAAATTATGTCATTTAAGTTTTTCGAAAACTCAAAAGTTTTCTTTGGAAACGAACTCGAAAATTCGCATATTCAGAAACGCTCAAACGCCATTGTTTCAAAAACGATTGCAAATTTTTTGTTCAAACTTTTTGTAGGGATAGTGTGAAATGCACTGTCTAAGGAAACAAAAATTGTTTTGTTGTATTCTGTTGTGTTTTTCAAAATTTACACAAATGTATTCTTTTAAATATTTCGCATCCCTTGTATGCACATTTGCAGCGGTTTCTAAACATTATTGCATTTGTGAGTGGAAGAGCTTAAAATATCTTCCAATAAAGTTTTTAAAATCTCTCAAGATTCCTGTGAAAAGGGCTTCATATTTTCCACTGACAAAGACGCTAAAAAAGCCTTTTCTTAAAAACGATTTCAAGTTTATGAATGAAAATTGTCATAAAAGACAAGGTTTCAGTCTTCTTTAATATTATAAAAGCAATATTTTGAATCTACCATTAGGAAACCAAAAAATTGAGAAAACGTAAAAAATGTAGGGTTGCGTTAGATGGCAGGTGGCAAGTTGGGGCAAGACCATAAAGCTAGCCCATGCCAACAAAATAGAAAATTGTACTACTATAAAGTCCGAATAGCTGGCCGAGACCATAGGAAGTGAGAGACCATGAAAAATAATACGGGAAAGTCTGTGCCATTCTGTAGCACTACTAGTTACTTTCTCGTGTACGTAGTCTAGAGAAAGCTATGTAATGCTACGGAAAATCGATTTCGAGATTTCAACGGAAATACACGTTTGGAGGTCCCCTGATACCGAAAGGATGTGCGTGTTTTTTTTAAAGTCAGTTCGTCCGTCCCTCTCTCTGGGTCTGTCTGTCTAGGCGTATGTGAACACCACTAGCGCCTAAACTGCCTAAAATGTTTTGCTAAACTGAATAAACCCCTGTCGATCTGGCCTGAGTCGAAGCTCTGCGGTTTTCAAAAACAATCATTAATTTTTGGGGGTACTTTATTTTAAGCCCCAGGGACATTTTCAACATTTTCTCAAAATAGCAACTAGGATAGGTGGCCCTGTGCATCAACTGATGTCACTGCAACGCCTCTGACCGAGAGGTCCTAGGTTCGAGTCCCGACGGTGGCAGCATTTTCGAAACTAGCTTGTTAGCTAGATCGAATTCAGCCGATGTCTAGAGGAAAATTCTAGCGACCGGCTGCTCTGATTGGAAGTTTTCCGTAGGTGCGTCAAGCTCAGTGGCGTAGCCTGAGTTTTGGTTTATGTAAATATGTAATTGTTAATTGCATTAAAATAAGGTAATAGAACTTAAATAAAACGATAATGTTCAATAATTAATGTCGTTCTCTTACAAACACCGAAGAGAACAATGAAGTCTCGTAAAACTACAGCTTTTTCGTAAGCGCGCGGATGTAATGGGTCAGTGTGCATATGATTCACAGCGCAGGCTAGGTGGCATTTCAGACTGATTCGTTTACCCTTGTGAAGAATAGAATTCTCAATCGCGCAATTTTTGAAATATAATGAAATATTTTGTAGTAGAAAAAGGAAATAACAAATGGACAATTCACGATCATTTTAAAATAAAAATAGCTGATATTGTTAGGGTGTTTAACGCATCATCCACATCCATGGACGCTACGCCCCTGGTCAAGCTGGAACAGCCATGTGAGCTCGCCGGAATGAAACATGTCTAATGATTTATTGCTAAATAATTGCCAATTAATTGCCACAATTTCGAATTAATTGCCACGTATCTTCAGGGCGAAAACGGGTGTAAGCTAGCTTGATGCGACTCCAGCACACACATCAGTGAAATTCGGGTCGCAGGTCGACGGAAACAGATAATATACTGCTAATTAATTGACACAATTTGGAATTAATTGCCACTTATCTTCGAGGCAAAAACGGAGGTGATTTGTTTGGTTTGGTTTGACTGTGCTCCTTTGTTCTCTCTATAATCGTATTTGAATTTCTGGCATGGTTGAATATGCTGAAGTTTTTAACAATGTTTTTTTCATATATGGCAACGGCAATAAATTTTTGTTTGTGGTAATGAATTAGTATATAATGTGTATTAATTATGTTCTTGGTTTGCTTCGATTGTGCTCGTTGGTTCTCAATATAAACGTATTTGAATTTCCGGCATGATTGAATATGCTTCAGTTATTAACAATATTTTTTCATAAACGGCAGCGGCAATAAATTTTTGTTTGTGGTTATAAATTAGTATATAATGTGTATTTAATTATGTGGTTGGTTTGGTTCGATTGTGCTTATTGGTTCTCTCTACAATCGTATTTGAATTTCTGAGATGGTGATTATGATTCAGTTTTTAACAATTTTTGTTTTTCATAAACGGCAACAGTAAAATGGATAAACGGCAGGGAAAAAGATAGAGATTTTCCCTTCAAACAAATTTTGTCCTCCATTGTGAGTTCTTTCTTTAAGATCATGTATATTTTTAAAAGTTTAGCCGTTTTCGCGCAATATTGTGTGCAGTATGTGCAGTTTAAGAAAAATACAAAACAAGATTTTGTCAAAAACGGCTCAAAGCTTTTTCTTTAAACTCTTGATAGGCATAGTGCTAAATGTACTCAATGAGATGACATAAACGCCATATTGCTCTATTTTTTTTCAAAAATGCAAAAATATAATTTTTTTGACTTGTCTCTCATTTTGTTAATATTTACATTAGCGGCGATTTATTCACATTATTATATTAATGAGTACATGTGCGTTAAATAATGTCAAGTTAAGTTTCTCGGAAACAACCGTTTTCTGCGAAATTAGCCAAATTTCCGCATTTTCAGAAACGCTTAAACACGACTTTTTCAAAAAAGGCCCCCTATTTTTTTTTCAAACTTTGCGAACAAATAGTGCTAATTGCACTCTTGAATGTGAAGTTATGTTCATTTTGGGGTTTTGTTGGTGTTTTAAAAAATTACACAAATGTAACTTTTTGCAAAGATCTCCCACGTTGGTAATATGCACATTTCCGGCAATTTGTGAAAACTATTGTATTGATGAGTCAATGTGCTTTAAATGACTTCTAATAAAGTTTCAATTTTTTTCAATTTTCAATTTTCGAATTTACTGTTTTCGCATTTCGCTTAAAGGCCGTTTTCTTAAAAACTGCGTCAAATTTTTCAACGAAAATTATAATTTAGGAGACATTTTAACTGTTCTTTCAAACTATTAAAATAATATTTCTTTTCTACTATTAAGAAACCAAAAAAGTAAGAAAATGGCCAAAAAATGTAGTTGGTGCGACAAACTGGCTGGCAAGTTGGTGCGAGAGTTGGCAGCTGGCAAGAGTATGGGGCATGTGCCGAATAGCTAGCCCAGGCCAAAAAGAATAGAAAACTAATACAAGAAGGTTTCTGCCCTTCTATAGCACCGCTAGTTTTTCCTCTGATAGAGCAAGAGGTGCATAAAGAGTTCACGTAGGTCGCATTTACGTTCCACGCCTTGAGTTTTCGTAATGTGCAAAAGTTCAACTTTTTTTGAATTTTCCTAAAACTACAACCAAAGTCCAAATTTTGACAGACATTTTGTGTGAATCATGGTTCTTGTGTTACAAGGGAGTAAAAACAATATTTAGTGCACTTAGGGCCGGTTTCACCAACAGTGGAGTAAAGTTATGAATAGCTACTCGAGAGTAATCATTACTCTGGGATAGATCGAGTAAAATGTAAGCGTTTCACCACGCTTCTGGAGGGTTATTTTACTCTAGAGTACATACTCTCCGGTTTACTCCACGAACCAACTGAACGCGCAATTTTTCATACACAGCAGAGTATTTCGATTCAAGAGGCCGTGTGCGACTGTGATGCTATGAACCAATGCGGACCAACAGGAATCTCTAGTTATTTTCTTCATTTTTCAGTTTGGGAGTTCTTGGCGGCGACGTGTTTGGTTATGTTAGTTTAGGTTATAGTCTTGTGTGGCGTGTTGAGTTAGCGTAAGTTATTACGCTTAGTTTTTCGAATATAATTACGAATTAGTATGCAAACGTCTAATTTTTCATTTGTTGCTAATCTCGCGCTTTATAAAGTTTTATTATTATTTATTTGTTTGTTTCACTTTTAAAATGTGTTAATCTTTCAACTAATTATATTTAAAATGTTGGAAAGGGATTCTGGAAATCAAGAAAAAGTGCGCAGATTATCTTCTCTCTCATACGTCATATACAGTTTTACTGTGTTTTTTTAACTGAATAAATAAGTTCTGGTAGTTATTATTTTTCCTTTTGTTATTGTATATTTACTACCATTATTTCGTATCCACATCGGTAAAAAATAAATTTACAAAGTCCTCCACAGTTTATAATGTATCTGATAAAGTTAACATCGTACTTCAGAAATAAAGTACTTTGTTACACTGTTTAAATGCCCTTAACAGACATTCTGTTTTGATCTGGATTCTGAACTGATTGCATATAATCATAAGATACCTACAATTCAGAAAAAATAGTTTATGAAATTATCCTACTTCTTGTATTTATTTTTTAATTTATTTTTTGTTTTTGTAATTAGTATGCAAATAATTCGTTTCTTCCATATAGAAGAGCTGATGATTTGGCCAAACATAACCTCATGACAAAATATCCCTTGTCATAATTGGAAGAAAACAATCCATTCTCTCCCGCACCCATCTTTGTCTTCGCACTAGAGGATAATATTCCGAATAACCGCTGGAATCATCTTCAAATACCATCATTTGCTATCGTCGAGCCATAACGACACGTCAGAGGTACACGCACATTGAAAACTGAGCTTACTCCGTAGTTTACCCGGCGAATTTTCGCGGTGTAAATTTACTCACGAATTTACTCTCGTGTAAACGATTTACACTCGAGTAAAGTGTTGGTGAAACGCTGCAAGACGTTACTTTCGAGTAAACATGATTTACTCCAGAGTAAACTCTTACTCCTTGTTTGGTGAAACCGGCCCTTAGAACGAATATCTCGTGTCGTCCGGTGATCTTAGAAATTTCTCAGCGATTCTCAAGTAAAATAAAGTATTTATTTAAGGGACCGAAAAAGTATTTAATACCGGTAAAATACCGGTATTTTTTCATACCGGTATAAAATACCTTTATTCTTTATGCCGATAAAATACCTTTATATGATGTCTATAGCGGTATAGATGTCCACAAACGCACGCGCGCGCCAAACACCCGCGCGCTACACACACACACGCGTGCCACACACACGCGCACTACACAAACGCGTGCCACACACACGCGCGCGCTTCTCGCGCGCACCCTACAAACAGGCACGCACCATACTCGCGAGCGCGCCACACATGCACGCGCGCCAAACACACGCTTGCACCACGCACACTCTTTCTTTCTTTTTCTCTCTTTCGTTCTCTTTCGCTTTCTTTCTCTCTTTCTTTCTCTTTCTCTCACATAGTACACATTCGGCAGAGCGTTTGTTGGTCCAACGGTCAAATATCCGTCGCTCACATTTCAATCCTCCCCACTGCGAAAAGAAATTTGTAGCCTGGAGTATGTGGAGCGCTTTATCCTCTGCCGAACCGGAGACGTCCGTGGGCCGAAACGCCCACCTCCGGAAACTGCCTGCGCAACGGCGCAGCCTTCGCAGCTCTTACAAAGTGACAAATTATTCCGAGAATGCATCGGTCGCGCCCAGGAACGTTACGTGAAGTTTTAGCAACCGTTGTCAAATTTCTATCGCCTTCGTTCTTTCACAACTGATGTCAAAGGTCACATCTTGGTAGCGGCGGCGCGCGGCGATTTCTGCACTTCGAGAGCCGGAACGTCGCAATTGTTGCGAAAACTACTTGCCATACTTTACAGCACTTAAATTTCACATTTATGAGTTTTGAAACATGCTGAACAACCTGATAAAATTTCATATATTAATCCGAGTATGTACAATGTACATCTATTGGAAAAATTATAGTTGATGAATTGAAATATTATTTTCCGACCCGTCAACGGCTATGATAATTACTTCCGTAAGTGTAGTGTATATTGCAGTATTTCAGGTAGGTTGAGTTAGGTCTGAGCCAGCAATGTCGCTCTCTGCTGCGACTCTGGGAGGTCGGAGGGTTCGAATTCTAATGGCGGCGTAGTTTTCGACAACAGCAGACTTATGAATTGAGCCGCTGTCTAGAGAACAATTCTAGCGGCCAGCTGCTCTGATAAAAAGCAGGCGAATGTATGAGCGTTACTTTGCCAAACGGACCATGCGCCGCACACAACTTTCCTTCCTCTTCAGTTATTGATTGTTAGTGATTCCGAGCATGCATACAGCTAAGGTCATTAGTCCCGTAAGTGTAGTATACGTTTCCCTCGATAGTTGACGGTGATCTTCCTCGCTGGATGGCCAAGCGGCGGCGTCCGAATCGGCGCCAACCTATTGTCGGCTAGTGCAGTTTTCACAATCAGGTATCTCCCATCAGCGGGCCACCGCTCCAGCCAGAACAAACTCTAACACTATGCTCTCCACCGGTCTCCTGGCATATGAGGTAGTGTAGTGCATGTAAATGTAAGTGTGGCATCTGTGGCCGATGCCACGAACTTCGGGCGCTGCCCGCCGCGCCGATAGATCGGCGCGTCACCACAAGGTTCGCTGGGAGCAACGTCGCTTGCCGCCAGCGACAAGCAGCCGTGCTTCGCCCGACCGCACACGGCCAATAGCGGGGCTACCCCGCTGGGGGCAACGGAGGGGCCGGTGGCACTCCCCCTACCCAGCGGCACTATGTAAGCGGGGCGCCGCACCATCACGGCAGTTCGAGTTCAAGTTCGAGTACGAGCCGCAGTTCGAGTACGAGCCACAGTTCGAGCCAGGGTACGAGCCGTAGCAACAATTGGAGTTGGAGTCGGCGCCAGCAAGAGTCGGCACGAGCAAGAGTCAGCGCCAGCAAGAGTCGGCACGAGCAAGAGTCGGCGCCAGCAAGAGTCGGCACGAGCAAGAGTCAGCGCCAGCAAGAGTCGGCACGAGCAAGAGTCGGCGCCAGCAAGAGTCGGCACGAGCAAGAGTCAGCGCCAGCAAGAGTCGGCGCAAGCAAGAGTCAGCGCGAGCCAGCGCTAGCAAGAATCCGTACGTGCAAGAGTCCGCACGAGTAACAGTCAGTACGAGTCAGTACAAGTGGAAATCAGTACGGGAATCATCGCCGCCGGAAGAAGCCGGCCCTAGAGTATACGATGAACTTCTTCGCCTGTCGGCAAACGAGACTATTTGTATTCTGAATGAGATTTTGGTATTGGGAATAATAAATGGTTGTATAAAGCAAAGTTGTGAGTTTTCTCTTTGTAGTATACAAGAGTAAGTAAGACAAGGAAGAGGAAGGAAAGATCGCGCCCGGTCCGAGAATAATTCTAGCGGCTGGCTGCTCTCATAGGTAGTTTTCCTTGGTTTCTCCGATCAATATCAGAGGAATGCCGTCATAAACGGGCCACGGACCGCGCGCGATCATTCCTTCTTCTTGTCCTATCTTCACACCTTCACTTACACACACACTAACACGCATTACACTACCACACATGTCCGAAGACGAGAGCTTAGAGGTTGTGCCGGCTGGGGAGGGGGCGCTGGTGGGAGATACCTGGTTGAGGCAAACCCCGCTAGTCGACGGTAGGTCGGCGCCTGATCTTACCATACAAGGAGGAAGAGCAACGTCGCTTCTCGTAGAAAACGCATGCACTGCACTTACGGGGTTAGCAATTGACGCTCACGGAATCACTAATAATCATTCAATCATTAATAGGAACAAACACCAGGCTCTGACTAGTCTCCTGAGGTCTAACAGTGTAGAGCGGTGAAAATGTGTGCATTTAAGGCGAAAGGATGAGGAACAAAAGATAATGCCCTATTTTAAGTACTACTCAGGCATTCGCCTGGTACTGACCGCAGAAACTATAGAGAACTACCGTTTAGAAAAACAGGCCATTATAATTCTTTCCCACCCAACGACAGAACTCGATCTTGGTAGAATACGTCTACGGACGAAAATTCGCAACCGTTCAGACATAAACTTTTAAAAAATACACACGATCACACAAAATACACATAAAAGAACTCACTATGGAGGACAAATTTGTTTCAAGAGAAAATCTCAGTCTTTGCTGTTGCCGTGTATGCCGTTCACTGTTACCGTTTATGAAAAACATATTGTTAAAAACTGAAGAATATTCAACCATGCCAGAAATTCAAATACGTTTATAGAGAGAACCAACGAGCACAATCAAACCAAACCAAGGACATAATTAATACACATTATATACTAATTTATTACCAAGAACAAAAATGTATTGCTCTTGCCGTTTATGAAAAAATATTGTTTAAATCTGAAGCATATTCAACCATGCCAGAAATTCAAATACGTTTATATTGAGAACCAACGAGCACAATCAAACCAAACCAAGAACATAATACCCATTCTAATTCATTACTACAAACAAAAATTTATTGCAATTGCCATTTATGAAAAAAAAAATTGTTAAGAACTTCAGCATATTTAACCATGCCAGAAATTCAAATACAATTATAGAGAGAACAAAAGAGTACAATCAAACCAAACCAACCAATTCAAATCACCCCCGTTTTCGCCCCGGAGATAAGTGGCAATTAATTCCAAATTGTGGCAATTAATTAGCAATATATTTTCTGAGAGATTCCGTCAACCTGACCCGAATTTCACTGATGTGTGTGCAGGCGTCGCGTCAAGCTAGCTCACACCCGTTTTCGCCCTGAAGATACGTGGCAATTAATTCGAAATTGTGACAATTAATTGGCAATTATTTAGCAATAAATCATTAGACAGGTTTCATTCCGGTGAGCTGATATGGCTGTTCCAGCTTGACGCACCTGTTTTCCGTGGTTTCTCCGAATAACACCAGGCAAATGTCGGAGCAATACCCTAACAAGCGGGCCCCCGGTTTTTCCTTCCTCTTCCTTGTCCTATCTTCACACACACACACACACACACAAACTTACACAACAATACCACACATGCTGGGAGACCAGTGGGAGTCTTGTAACTTGTTCCGGCTGTGGACGGTGCACTGCTGGTAACCCCGCATGCCGACAGGTAGATCGGTCGGTGATTTAGATCTTGTCCCGGCTGGGGTGGTGCCCCGCTGGTGGCAGATACCTGGTTGGGGAAACCCCGCTAGTGGAAGGAAGGTCAGCGCCGGATTTCGCCATCCAGCGGGAAACAATCACCTCTACCTGACGATGAAATAAACATGCATTACACTTACGGGCCTAATGACCATAGTAGTTGACGCGCCCGAAATCACTAACAATCAATCAAAAATGACTCCAAATGTTTTTCTTAAATTAATTGTAAGAATAAAGTAAAATACACGAATAAAGCTGGCATGGGTCTTACTTTTTCTCTGTTGTTGACTCTAATTTTTGGAAAATTGCAAAAGTTCGTTTTTTTTCGGCGTCTTCTTACAACTACAAAATTGAAGATAGAGATTTTTCCTTAAAATTATATTTGTTCTCCTTACTTAGTTCTTTCAATAATGTCAATATTATTTTTATGAAACTTTTAGTTTTCGTGCAATATTGAGTGCAATATGAGCAATTTTAAAACATTACAAAAACAAGAATTTCTCAAAAACGGCTCTACATTTTTTGTTTAATCTTTTGGAAAGGATAGTGCCTAATGTACTCTATGAGATGATTTACGCCATATTACTCTATTCTTTTGCTTTTTCAAAAATTACAAAAATGTAATTCTTTGACTGCCTTTCATTTCGTAAATATTTTCATTAACGGCTATTTGTTCACATTATTACATTTAGGAGTACATGTGCTTTACATTATGTCTTAAAAGTTCCTCGACAACTCGGATGTTTTCTGTGAAAATAAACTGAAACTTCCGAATTTGCGCAAATGCTCAAACGCCATTTTCTCAAATTGCTTCTTCAAACTTTTCCTACGAATGCTATTTGCACTCTTTAAGTTGGCTTAAAATGAATATGGCTGTATTTTTTTTTATTTTTCAAAAATAAATGAATGTATTTTTTAAGTATCTCTCACGCCATTAATATTCACATAAATTTGTATACATTATTACATTTATGAGTAGAAGTGCTTTAAATGTCTCCAAATGAAGTTGTTCGAAAACTCGAAAGATACATGTGATAATTCTTGAGATTTCATTTTCGCATTTACAGTAACGCTTACACGCCATTTTCTTAAGAGCGGCTCCTAATTTATCAATGAAAATTGCTATGTAGGACGAAGTTTTACTCTTCTTTAATATTCTAAAAGTAATATTTCGCATCTACCATTAAGAAGCTGATACATGAGAAAAGTTCAAAAAATGTATTTTGGGCGGCGATAGATATCAGCTGGCAAGAAGATGGGGCAAGATGGTAAAACTGGCCCAGACCGAGGAAATTAGAATATTTATGACGAGAAAGTATGTGCAATTCTGTTGCACCACTTGTTCTAATTTGTCCTAAAGTACGAAAACGTTTTAAAAATTCGATTCGGCTATTTTACTTGGGAAAAGGGATCAACCAGGAAAAGGGATCATCTTCTATCAAGGTGACAAACGCCGTTTTGAAATAAAAAATCGAGTCGTAGTATAAAAGAGCTCTTGCGTTATCTCTGCTCAGTGGCGTAGCGTCTGTTGGTGTCACCTGAGGCGAAGCTAATGGTGTAACCCCCTCTAAATTAAGTATAAAAATATCTATTGCTGCATAGATTGTACATTATTTTATTACAAATACAAACATATTGGACCATGATGGTTATTTATAACATATTACCAAATTAAGTGTAATTAAGAATTATTGCAATATAATTGCAATTAAATCATAATCTTTGATTATGATTTAAATGTAGATTAATATAAATAATTAGATTAATATTAATAATTTTTAACTAAACCATAAAAATTATATAATTCCATCAATAAACTTTTCATTTTCAATTTCGTTTTTGAAATCAGTTCCAAATCGGAATCGGTATTTTGAGTGATACCTCAGACATTCTTATGTTGATATTCGAAGGAAGACGAAATATGTGAATAAGATAATAGTTTTATACTACTATTAAAGATGATACGAGACCGGATGATCTTGGCTGTCCGGGTGACGCCGCGTCGAAGGCTGTGTTGCCGACGTTTCGACCATCTTGTCGTGGTCTTCCTCAGGGCTGGAATGCCTGACGCGGCGTCACCCGGAGAGCCAAGATCATCCACATGACTCCGGCCACGGAAGCCTACGACTTCATAATACGACACCGTTTGTCCCTATTACAGCATCACTAGTTTCATATGTGGGGAAAATATATATTGAGATGCGAAGTGACGGAAGCATCAACGGAGTGCCTGGTTTGCTGCCCCCGAAAGTTATGTCCGTATAGTTAGCACACCCACTTATCAGAAAATTAAAAGGACTGTACCATAATTTTGTTCTAATTTTGAACTAATTTATACCCACATTAAAAAATTTTCGACCAATGTAGAACATCAAAATTTTCAACATGTTACGTGGGTGCGCTAACTTAACGTTAAGTTGGCATATCCACACAAGAAAAATGCATTAAACCAAAAAACAAATATTCCACAATTTTGTACTAATTTTGAACTAATTTATAAGCACCTTAAAAAATGTTGAACCGATGCCCTACATCAAAATATACAAGTTTAAGAGTGGGTGCGCCATGTTAACGTTAAGTTGGCATACCCACGCATGAAAAACGCATTAAACAATAAAACCAAATATACCATAATTTTGTACTAATTTTGAATTTTTATATAATCAATTTTTCAAATATTGTTCCATGTTTCTACAAAGCGTAAGATTCCACATTTCTAGATAAAAAAAAATTATTACTCGGAAAACCCGACAGACGTTATTCTGCTCTTCATCTCCCTCTTTTCCCTTTCCATTACATCTCTCTTTCTCTCTGACTTCCCCCCCTTTCTCTCTCTTGTCTCTCCGTTTCTCTTTGTCCCTGCCTCAGTCTATCTCTGTGTGCTTCTTTCTGTCCCTCTCATTCACGTTTAGTTGCTTAGTCTGCACGTCCCTGTGCAGGTGAGGTAATATCGAGACGCGCCGTACAAGCAAATATGTATTAGAATGTCCATGAAGATCTCATCCTTTATATTATAGTGTGAGAAACATTTCTTTTAGGCCTTAGGCTTCAAAATTTTAGTTTTTAATACCTAGCACGTTTCGTTTAAAAGGTTTTAAACGACATATATTCAAAATGCCGCCGTGTGTTGCAGGTTACATTTAACGTCAATATTTAGATTTGTTCTACAGTGCCATGCAATGCTGTTACAATAGAATTAACAGTACATAAACCTGCGTGAAAAAACACCTAGAAGTGCCAACTTTCATGGAGATTGGTCACACTGTGTCGGAGTTTACCTCTTCCACCAACATCCATTTCATATATTACTTGTAGTAATATTGCTAATCATAACATCTGTAAATGTTACCATAATCTGAATTTTCTGATATTTTTAAATTAAAAATTACCGTAATCAATACAATTCATTCGCAGTGAAGCTTCTGAATTTTACATTGTGATCAAAGAAAATAATAATTTATGCCTCTTTAAAAATCATAAAAACGCATTTTGAATATGAAATTTAATACAAAATTAACTGAAACTAAGAGGTCTATTTTATCCATAAAATGGATGGACGCTTTGTTTAACCTTACTCATGTGTTAACGGTAACACGCATTCTTCATTCGAATTGTATGCATGACATATGTAAACGAAACTTACCTGAAAACCTTGACAGCTTAAAACTAATGATGGGCAAAGTCGTTCATTTATGTGAATAGTTCTTTATACGATCGTTCTTTTTAGTGAACTAGTTCGTTGAACTAGTTCAAAAGAACGAAATAGTTCATTTATTTTTGCCACGTACACAGGAATGCCATATTGGGCAAAATACCGCCAATTGGGCAAAATACCGCCAATTGGGCGAAAAGCAAGCGTCTACTTGCAGGAAGAAAATGTATTTTGGGGGATTCCGTCCATTGGGCGGAATTCTTTGTATCCTAGAAGGGCTGTGGACGGTATGATTTTTTTTGCTTAGTTAAATCGTCAATATTGCTCACATTTTCCCACAAAAAGTACAAGTATTTATGGCTTCTGAGAGAAATGGCTTATGCACAAATGTTTGAGTTTTGAACACCATGCAGCTACTATGAAAATGTCTGAGCCATTTCTTTTTAGACATACATTTTGCCCGTTTTTCTAGAAATTGAACAAGTATTTAAGTCATAAAGCTAGGCTTAATAGGTAGGCTTTATCCACAAGAGTATTTATTTTTAAACTTCTTGTGAACGTGCAGCTATTTTGAAATTATCAGCCCCAGTGTCAGAGTCAAGCTTTATTCACCGGTTACCTTTCTTCCCCACAACGTTATTTGGGGGATTTTCCCAGAAGGGATCTGGCAACCCTGGACGTAGGTGTTTTTTCAGCGTTGAAGTTGACCTTTTTGCCGACACCGTAGGTCGAAACGAAAAAATCAACCGAGACCATGAAAAAAACACACACTTCGCTCACGAAATAAGAACATGGTTCTACATCTGTATAAAAATTATAATACACAAATATGTGGAAAAGTTCGTTATTTTATATTGCAATAAGGTGTTTGATATCTCGGGGAATAGCGATAGGTTAGAGAGGATTACCAAGGGATACTTCGTTAAATTCCAATGAATGAAGTACTTTTTTCACGGTAAGTAGACAGTTGTCTTGGAAACCGTCTCTTTTAATGGATATAAAAAATGGCCTATTTCATGTCCTGTTAACAATGCACAGAATCTGCCTTTATTGTAGACAGAAATATAGAATTAGATTTTTATGATACTAGTGGTAAGTGTTTCATTTTATTTTGCGTGAAATGTTGCAACATGAGGCCGATAAGCCGAGTGACGCAATCCTATGAAATAAATAAAATCACTTTTACCACGTATGTCATACACTATTTGTAGACAGCCTTTTTGAGTTTCATTATATTTTAATTCAAATATAAATCAAATCTACGTTGTATTAAGGTCAGCAGTAGCTCATGCGATCAGACGAAAGTATTTTGTTTTCATCGTTATATTCACGGTTTTATCTGAATATAATGTCACTAATGAAATGCCACTTTTAGCGCTAGTGCTAAAAATTTAACTCTCACACTCAGCACGCTTTGCTTACCCCAAAAGTAACTTCTTTTTGTAGGTTCTCTCGTGCCCGTGTCGCAAGGCTTAGGGACAGCTAGGTGGCTTCTACAAGAACACCCGTCTCGTATTAAATGATTTCTTTTGATAAGTATTTAACATGCTTCATTCTAGCCCAATTTTCTCATTTATTAAACAATCCTAAAAATGTTGCTTACAGAAAAGTGAATTCTACTCTTTGGTAGTTCATGAAAATTCATATTTTTGTCTATCTTGTCACACTCAACTCTGCACTTCACTAAACCCTTTTATAAGTACAATTACATTGGACTACAAATAAAGAATATTCTTATTTGTAAAAGAAATAACTCCATGGGAATCATTAATCAAAGTTGCTGTTATTACTCTATGCTATGCATTCTGACATTGATAATCAAGATCAGTGATATTTTTATACAGCAAGTTATCAAAATGCAATTCCAGCAATACACACAAACAGCACGCAAAGGTACATTACATAAGCAGCCGGTATCCCCAAAGTCACTTGATTTCCGAACACCGCATGCTGAAACCTGCGCAGTGAGCTCATGCGCACCCTAGCTGTATCTCTCATATGTGACCGCTGAACTACGGGAGAGAACTAATTGAACTACTGAACTAATGAACGATGACCGGCGAACTAAGAGAACTAAATGAACTACTGAACTAAATGAACTAACTGAACTAAAAGAACTAGGAACGGTGACCGGCGAACTAAGAACGCTGACCCGTGACAGACGAACTATAGTTCACTAAATGGTCGTTCCGTATCGTACCGTTCCTTTTCAAGAATAGTTCAATTGAACTAGTTCGTTCGCGATCGACACATCCCTACTTAAAACAGGCATGTCGAGCCGAGTCGAGTCGAGTAATCGATCTTGTTGATGTCGCGTTTCTTTGAATTTAAAACCGATATTTTAATTTAGGGTGTACTCTACATGAAACTCTTGGACATTTTCCAAATTTTCAAAAACCTTTTTCCATCGTTTTTGGTATTTTTTTGTTGGATAGCGTGAAGAACTTTTAAGAGAAAGGTACAGCTCTCACGTTTGCTAAAAAAAACAACTGATTTTTCGAAAATTGAAATATTTCAAATTTTTTCGGCGAGTACCTACATCTTCAATTACGAATATAAAGATTATTCCTTTCATGAAATCTGTTCCTTAAAGATAGATTTAGAAATGAGATCGGGTAAAAATTTGTTGAAAATTTGAGTACTTTTCGCGTAATTTTGCCTGAAAATGTAGGCGAGAAAACCACTAGTTCTTCACACTTTTCTTAGGGATTATCTGAATAAACCCTATCAGATAGCATAAAAGACATTTCGCCCATTTTTAAAAAAATTACGAAAATTGAATTATTTTACTAGCCTCTGATGTCGTTATAATCGTTATATTTTCATTATCGGCGATTGGTTCAAATCATTGCATTTACAAGTACGTCTGCTTCAAATGATGTCTGAAAAAATTTGTCACGCAAACTCAAAACTATTCTGTGAAAACATTACAATAAAGTTCAAACGCCATTTTCACAAAAATGGCTCGATTATGTTTCTTAAAATTTTTCGGATGGGTAGTGATAATTACACTTTTTAAAATTACATAAAATTCAGTTTGCTGTATTCTTTTTTTTTTTTTTCAAAAATTGCACAAATATAATTTTTGAAATATCTCTCACGCCATTAATTTGCACAATTTGAATACATTATTGCTTTTGTTCGTAAAAGTGATTGAAATGACCTCAAATAAAGTTTTTGGAAAACACTAAAGATTTCTGTGAAAGAGAGCTTGAAATTTTGCATTTACATACAGCTTAAACTGTATTTTCTTAAAAATGGTTTCACATTTTTCAACGAAAATATCCTTAAAAGAAGAGCTTTAGTCTTCTATATTAGTCTTAAAGTAATATTTCAGTTCTACTTTTCAGAAACGGAGAAATTGGAAAATAAAAAAATTGTATTTCGAGCAGCAAGAGCATGTGGTGAGTCCGAAAAGCTAGCTAGATCCCTGATAGAGTGATCCGGGATTTGGCGAAAAAATCATGTTTACTTATCGATGTTGCTGTACCATGCGATCAAAACGTCGTTACCAAGGAAGCAGAGAAACGTCTTAAATACAAGAGTTTGGAAATCGAGATCAGCCGAATGTGGGGCGTAAAAGCACAGGTCGTCCCGATAGTTATCGGAGCTCTGGGATTTCTTCCGCAAAATTTGAGTAAGAACTTGGCTAAACTCCCTGGTAATTCAAAAGACTGGGAAGTGCAAGAAATTGCTTTATTTGGAATAGCCCACATTTTGCGTAAAGTATTGTAGAGGCACTGATAGTCACCGGATCTGCTCCTTAGGTAGCTGGTTGCAACCTGGAGTAGATCTTATATTCAGCTGACTCATAACATCTTTAGTCGGGATGTAATGGGAAAATAATAATAATAATAACAATAATAGTAATAATAGAGGGTTCTAATGTTACTTCATCAATTGAAAGTATTTGCAATTATGGTACATGACAGTTTTCAAAAAAATTTTCTTTGGCTATGAATTAGTTGTAAATTGGAACATAAATATGTAATGTTTTAGTTGTAAACAAATTCAGTTTATATTAATAGTGCGGATGCTAACTTTACTTTAATAATTGAGAATATTCATAATTACAACAAAAGAATTAATCTCAAACTAATTTGCTTTGGGTATAAATTAAATCAAAATTTAAACATTATTTTTATTATAAAATAATAGGTTGGTTACTAAATTAAAACACAGTTTTCAATGAATGGATTAATATATATTTTGAGACAAAATAAAATTTACATTATATTCCTTGTTTTTGTACATGATCATGACTGGTAGGATTGCTGTGGAAGGCTTCACTTCTGTTGTTTTCGTCCCAAAGTCATCCATCTGGAACCACGTATTATTTCTTTGACAAATGAAACGAAGTGTCCTGTAACGTTTTCACTTAATTTTTGCCTTCTCTCTTTAGGACTACGGTAATCAATTACTCCAATTAATTTATATGTATTTTTAGTGATTATTGGCATTGTCAATGTTTCAGTGATTTCATTTAAACTCTGAAATTCTGGAGTAAATTTGTCCTGTTGTATCTCCAATGTAAAAATTGCTCATGTAATTTAAACATTTGTATATTATAACATAATCAAGTATTAATTCAATACGATGGTTATAAAGTATTTTTGTTGGAGAATATATGGTAAATGCACCAGTGATACATATGTACATACAGGATGTCCGGGGAAGAAACGTCGAAACTTCGACAATAAGCTCTTAAGTCAATTCTAAGCATATTTTGTCTAATAAACTACGTGGATATACCGAATGATTAAGCCGCAATTAGCATTCAAAAGTCGGTTTGAAAAATTGATTTCTAGGCAAAAATTTGCATTATAGAAGCATAAAAACACTTCAGGAACACTTTAGGGAAGAAACGTGGAAACTTCGACAATAAGCTCTTAAGTCAATTCTAAGCATATTTTGTCTAATAAACTACGTGGATATACCGAATGATTAAGCCGCAATTAGCATTCAAAAGTCGGTTTGAAAAATTGATTTCTAGGCAAAAATTTGCATTATAGAAGCATAAAAACACTTCAGGAACATGTAAATTGTTTATTATTTACATAAGAAATGAATATATTTGCTCAGACAGAAAAATTAAGCGAGAAATAAAAAAGCACCCAATTTACACCGACTCCTTTTTTATTTCTCGCTTAATTTTGCTGTCTGGGCAAGTATATTCATTTATTTTGTAAATAATAAACAATTTACATGTTCCTGAAGTGATTCTTAGCGTTTTCTAATTTAAAGGAAGGACGAGTTTCCAAGGCTACTACATGGCACAGAATGTAAGGGAGTTGAAATAGGGGACATTGTAGTAACTTTCAATATTTTTCTTTGATATTTCCCTAATGTACAACAACGAAAATAGGCACACAGGAAAAAAATCTTTTTATGCAAAAGAATCAATTTTTAACCCCAAAGATGACTCCGTGCAGGTGCTTATTCAGTCATGACCACTCTGCGGGCAAGGCCTTGAACTTCGCAATCTGCTGATTTGAGGCAAAACTGACACGCTAATAGGCGAATCCCTTGGCGGCAGGTTCACGTGCCTGTTTGTCATACGATATAAACCACGATGTGACGCGACCTAGCAACTGACAAACGCAAGGACACCGACCATATTACGGGCTGTGAATTGCACTGGTCCAGTATCCTCAGTGAACTTCGGTCGAACTTTTGCGTGCAAGAATGAGTTCTTTTGAAATATTTGTACACCACGGAATGCAACATCACAGTCTTTTTCAGTTTTTTACCCTTTCACGTCAGGAATATACTAGTTTTCTATTTTTTATTCATTGGCGCAAGACACATAAGGCAACGCCATTTTATCTCTGTTAATATTTACCTGTGGGATTGGTTAATTGTCCACGTGCCTCGTATAAAGATTCTTCAATGCATTATTCGACCTACATCTCCACAAAATGACTGCGAGAAGCATCAATTCAAATGCCGTGCCCGGAGATAATCAATAAACTCGGTATTTTCATGAACAAATATTTCATTTCCGAAACGCATTTTAGTTTATCACGGTATTTAGAATAATTTTCACGTATGTGGGAATCTTAAGCCGAAAGGCACCAGTTCATATGAATATTTACTAAAAATAACAATTCGAGCATTGCAGGAGATACAATATTTTTCATAAATGTTGGATGTGTTCATCATTTACGTTTACGCCG
>JAHLJT010008446.1:162394196-162431610 GCA_031308135.1 Acheta domesticus | reverse complement strand
CCGATTTTCTTCAAAATTGATATTTCTCGATCGAGTTAAATATTTCGAGGCCTCTGATGTTTGCCAGAAACATTTTGATTTTGGAAGTTCTTGTAAATGTTTTAAAATTTTCTCAAAATGACTAAAATTTTTATTAAACTTTTGGCCTTCGAATAGCTAAAGAACGCTAGTGAAGAATATTAAATTAAAATGAAATTAATTTCCTTTTACTCAGTGAGTATAGCCACTATCCATGCCAAAACGAATTAAAGAAGTTCAATATGATGCCAGTTTTGAGGAAAATCTAAATTTAATAATTGTTTAATGTTGCTCATATTTTAATCCAAGATTGTGCAAAAAACAAGTAATAATGCAGAAAAGTTTACATGATATTTTATAAAGAATTGATTTCACTTGAAGAAAAAATCGGCGTCAACTAAATCACTACAATATTTAAAGAAGATTTTCAAAATTGCAGGATCCGAGTGGGGCCAGATCAAGAATGCAATTGTTTTAGCAAACATTCTACGAAATAGTTTTAGGGCACAGTTAGTGTTCACAGAAGACAAGTGGCCGGATGGAGGACGATTCGAAGAAAGAAAAACAGTTTCGTATCAGATGACCAAAAGTGCACTATCACTGAAATCTCGAAATTGAATTGTAATATTCTGAGCGAATGAATGGGAACGATGAAAGACGTCCTCATAGAGAAATCTCAAATTCATTTCGTATTTTAAAATTATTTCTCGTCTGCCCAAATTTATAATCGGCTTCATTTGGAAACATACAAACGGTATACAGGACCACAAAAAATCAGAAAAATAAATCCCACTACGATTACATTTTTTGTAGGTTTCATAAAGTATTTTTTTCGTTTGTGCGCTGCGTATGCGTTGACTTACTAGTAGATTAATTGGAAGTGATTCGGTGCTGGCACAATCTCTTCTAATATATTTGGCTTCTTGTGGTGGTAAGGTCATCCAGTGGAATTATGCCCAACATCTCTGTAAAAGTCCTGTTTGTCACAAACTATATTTAGTTTGAATCTACGAAAAATATTCAATATACGAGTAGTTATTACTTCTCTGTGGTGTCGTATTAATCCATAGCGTTCCATTGTATAATTTTATGACTTAGCAGCGATTCTATTTGTTGTAATTTCTGTTTTAGAATGTTTTGATATCTTCGGAAGGAATTTTCAATTTCTTGCATATGTATATTTGGGCAGAAATGAGACTATATGGAAGTGGGGTGTATCGGATTATTGAATATGTGATGAGGTGGGCAATAAATGATATTTTTCTGTGAATGAGTGTGCTTCTTTAAGTTGGAGAATTTTCTGAGTTTTAAAAATGGTATTGTTTGAGTGGAAGGAGAAGTCGTCACTATACATTTTATATGAGAATTATTTTCAATGCATGTGTAGAACTTCATTTAATTTCGATATTCGTAAGATTTTTCACAAATGTTGGTGATTTACTGATATTTGTCGCATTTTTCGTTTATTTTTCATAGCGTTAAATTCAGGTCGCTATATTTCGTTCAATAAACTCCAAAAATATCCAAGCTGTCATTTCAATTCAATAAAACTCAATTCAATAATATAATAATACCAACTTCACATGATTCTCTACAAACGACTAAAAAGAGATGTGAAATGCCGTGTCCGAAAGAATACATGAAAATGACTGACGATGAATGACTACATTAAAAACAGGATTTTAAGGAGGATCATACCAAGCGTTCAATGCCCCAGAAGGTTTGTAGACGCGTTACGAACGCAAAACAAATTTAAAAGAAACTTATTCATCCTAAATATGGATATTATTAGTTTAAATAACAGTATTAATGTTTGCTTTTCTGAGACATGGGCTGCTTCTAAATAACAATAAATTAAAGAAATTGTGGATGTTATTACTATTATAAGGTAGTAGCTTCGCTGATGAAATGACTGATTCTTTCATATGCTCTGAGAATTTGTGCGTTCCCATAAGACAGGCCTGTCCAAAAACCGTGCTCCGGTGCAATTTTGCTCCGCCCGTGTCCCACGCAGCGCGCCGGCGCAAGTTAGTCATCGGGGGAGTGGGGCATTCCTTCAGTCCGTGCGATAAGAGAACGGACAACCTGCTGCTGGCTAGCTGCTGCGCTTTATCTCAATGGCGACATCGAAGAGTATTGACATTTTGTTTCATAGTGGTTCTATAGGACTTATATTCTGACCATCCATCTAAAAGACAGAAAGATTTCGAACGGCGAACTCTGGAGTATTATGAATATTTTCCACAATGAGTTCTCAAAACTACATATGAAAGCAGCCAAAGTAATTTCTATGTTTGGGTCCACGTATGTATATGAGAGCTTCTTTTCATAGGCAGTTAACAAAAACGAAGTTTCGAGGGTGTTTGAGCGACGAGAGGCTTCGCAATTCCTTGCGTTTGATGACAACAAGGAATTTTGTGACCCACAGCGAACGAATTGTTAACAAAAATCCACAATTAAAATTGTTACAATGAAATTGCTTTTATTTGCTTTAACTGAACATACTTATCCAGGATATTTCGTTTTGCTCCGTAATTATGTTTCAAACTGGAAAATAGAAAGGAAACTTACTCACTGGAATAAAATTAAATTAAAATCCCATTTGTTTTACATGAACTACGCCTGAATTAAAAGATTGTCGTGTTTGATCTATTCGAAACGAGCTAGTGTGGCCGCTCCGCGAGAAAAGTTTCACGGTAGGGGTGAGTAATAGGCAGCCGCGGACTCCTGTTGGGCGGTGGCGTAAACAAGTGGAACCGAGCGCGCTTCGTCATTTGTCGAAGCGAACTTGGTGCTCCGTGAGCATGAGCGGAGCAGAAATCTTGGACAGGTCTGCCAAAAGATGACCTTCTTGGCATTTACGTATTTAGGGAACTATTGTAACAACTCATGTTTCCATGATTTTGACCTCGCAAAGCAATCGACTTGCGTTCTGAAGGTAGTTTCAAATACCATTTCTGGTGTCAAGGTCGCATGAGAAAAGAGTGTCGCTCAATGCACGTTGCATTTGGAAAACGGCTTGAAGGGCAGATTTGAGAGAGAACTGCCATTCACTTCCAAAGAAATGGGAGTTGTCATGACATGCTAATTTCTTAGAAACAATTACATATCTCAAAAACGAAAGGCAATAGCGCCGATTGGATTGCGAAATTTTGCATCTCATTCAAAGGCAGTTTAGAAAAGACAATAAAATAATTTCACAAAATTTGTAAATTCATAAACAATTTCCAAATTTTGCAGTTTCTAAAGAGGAAAGGGCTACTTATATTCCTGAACTAAAACTGCGAATTAACAATTTTTCAACAATTAACAATTTTATAACAATTCCGAAACGTGCGCTATACGGAGGAAGGGTCCTCCAAATTGTCTTTGAGGTGAATATTGCAAAATAACAATTTTGACAAGCGATGCAAAATTATTACTGAATACCTAGTTTAATTGTTTGCAAAAAATCTTAAATTTCGTAAACACTGGTATTTGAACACTACTACTTCCGCCAAAACTTCCAACTCCCAATTATTTTTCCGATCCTGGAGCCGCCTTCGCGCACTTCATTTCTTCGTCTCGGATCCGTAATATTCGTTCACGTTCTTAAGTTGTTTTGTGTTAAAAGAGGGGGATATTCAATTGATTTTTTTTGCAAGTAAATCACAATTAAAATTTCCAAATTTCCTTTTCAAATCCACTAATTCTATTGCATGTGCTGAACTTTTTATGTCGTATTGTATGATATTATCTTTATTGATATATTTCTTGTAGACGATCGAATGGCTTGCATGACGACGCGATGGAGACTATCCTCGCCCCCCTGTGCCTTCTACGCCAATACTCTCAATCATTCGATAAACACGCGTATCATAAAGAACGTTCAAACTAGAGATCATGATTGCGGAAATCTAGCCTATCAGCTTCTCAGTCGTTGGCAGTTGGTTCCGAATGTTCTTTTGTAATAGTTAACTATGAAAGAACCAGATGGCGTTATCGTCCGTACAGTGTGCCAGAATGGGCGGAAAGACGGGCACTTCTGAATTTGGCCGTTACCCATTTTATGTGTCGAGAACTGTACCAAAAGTTTCAAAAATCTATTTCTGTTTTAGCTGCTCAAGATCGTAACATGAATAGTAAATTTGAGTCAACTCCTACGCGTTGTGTTTTAAAAATAAATAATGAAGTGAAATTATGTGGAATTCGTGAAGTGAATGGCACCTTATACAAGGCAGCTATTAAACCTTTAGTACCAGAACAGGGCGCTAGTGTAAATCTTGCAGTTGAAGTTAAATCTCACCAACTTCAACTTTATCATGAACAATGGTGTCATCAACACAAACGACATGTCAAAGCAAGCTCAAAAAGGAATTTAATATTGAGGTTAAAACAGGAGCTGACATTTGTGAACCATGTATGTTTGGAAAGGCACATCGTCTACCTTTTGGTGTAAGAGAAAAATCAACGAAGCCAGCTGAGTTGATTTTGATGGATGTGTGTGGACCTTTTGATGAATCATTCCAGAGGAAGCGGTACCTTGTTTTGTTTAAAGACAGTTACACGAAATTTCGCTATGGTTATTTTGTTGCGAAGAAGTCAGAGGTCAGTGAAGTTCTTAAAGATATCCTCATGCATTCAAAAACATTGGGATATGCAGTCAAGGAGATGCTGAGTGACAATGGCAAGGAGTTTGACAATGAAGAAGTCAGATCTATTCTGCGTTCAAATGGATCACACAGCGACTGACAGCGCCTTATACTCCTGAGCAAAATGCATTGTAAGCGGGATAATAGAACTGTTATTGAGATGGCCAGGACTCTGATGTATTCAAATCCAGATGAAACTTATCCACAAGCAACTTGGGCTGAGCTAGTTAACACAGCTATCTACATTTTAAATAGAACAGGGAAATCATCAGTAGAAGATATTAGTCCTGAGTTGTGGATCGGGAAGAAGCCTCGAACGAAACATTTCAGGATCATTGGCTCAACATGTTATGCTCAAATTCCAAAACAAGTACGAAGGAAGATGGATAGAAAAAACTATGAAAGGGAATCTGATTGGATAAGACGGCAATGAACGATTCAGGATCTTGATAAAAGAAAGTCAGAAAGTTGTTCTGTCCAAAGATGTGCTATTTGAAGAGAAACCAGGATGCTGTATTGAACAGGTCAAACTACCATTTCGAGATGCTGAAACAAGAAAGGATGATCAGTGTGATGCGGAAAAAGAAGAGTCTGACAGCGATGAAGATTCTCAAAAATGACGATTGCTCAGATGATTATGAAAATAGTACAGATGTAGAGTTTGAAGATGATTTTCAAAAGTTGCATGAAGAGAAAACAAGGGGTTAATTTGAGAAAATCGTTCAACTTTAAAAAGGCCACAGTATCTCAATGAGTATGTAATGACGTCAGAGGACTTAACCAAGGTACCTGAAACTTACGAAGATGCACTTAGACATGAAGATAGTGTTGAATGGAAAAGAGCAATGGACAAAGAGATGGATTCATTGATGGAAAATGAAACTTGGAATCTTGAAGATTAGGTGCTAAGGCAATACCACGTAACTGTGGTTATCCGGCTGAAGACAAATGCAAACGGTACTATAGACAAGTATAAGGCTCGACTTGTTGTCAAAGGTTTTAATCAGCGTGAAGGTGTTGACTACACACAAAACATTAGCCCAGTTTGCAAAGATGACAACTATTCGATCTATTTTGAGTGTGTTGCTGCAAGTAAAGGCATGCATCTTGCACAATTTGATGTATCAACAGCCTTCCTGTATGGAGAACTCAAAGAGACTATTTATATGGCACAACCAAGAGGATATGAAGATGGCACCAACAGAATCTGTAAATTAAAAAGGAGTTTATATGGCTTGAAACAAGCACCAAGGTGCTGGAACAAGCGCTTTGAAAACTTTTTGCTTGGTCTTGGTTTTAAGGTGAGTCAAGCAGATCCATGTCTTTATATTAAAAATGAAAAAGGCAGAGAGGTAATGGTACTTCTGTATATGGACGATGGAGTAGTGGCAACTACTGATAAGGATGACTTGAAGATGTTTTTTGAAGAATTGAAAGCACAGTTTAAAGTCACAACAAAAGCTGCAACGTATTTTCTGGGCTTACAAATTGAACAAGACAAGGCTGCTGGTATCAAAATTCATCGGAAGGCATATGCCAGAGACATCTTAAAGCGATTCAATTTTGCTGAATGTAAAGCTGTATCGACTCCAGTGTTGAAAGTTGCAGATGTTTTACAATCAGGAAATGACTTTGAAGAACCAAAGTTTCCATATAGAGAAGCTGTCGGAGCATTAATGTACCTAATGCTTGGCACTAGACCTGATTTGGCTTTTGCTGCAAGTGTCTTGTCAAGATCACTTGAAAATCCCAAAACAGAAGATATATTAAGAATGAAAAGGGTTTTTCGTTATCTGACAGGAACAATTGATTATGGAATTTTATATAAATCAAAGAGAGGTGCAACCTTGGACAGTTACAGTGATGCTGATTTTGAAGGCTGTTCGAAGACTGGTCGATCAACATCCGGGGTTGTTATCAATTATGCAGGAGGGAGCAATTTCATGTTTAAGTCAGAGACAGGCTATGGTGGCAACGTCTACAACTGAAGCTGAACTGGTTGCTGCAAATGAAGCTGAAAAAAAATCATGGTTAACTCGGTTATTCAGTGAAGTTACCAAGCTGTCTCAAGTTCCAGTTCTACAGATTGACAACTCGGCAGCACTAAGGTTGACGCAGAACCCGGAGTTCCATCGTCGAACCAAACACATAGCAATCAAGCATTTTTTATCCGTGAAGAGCTTGGTGAAGGACAACTTGGAGTGCAACAAATTCCAACCGAATACCAGGTGGCGGACATTATGACAAAACCGTTACCTAAAACACGTTTGAAGATTTTGTGTAATAAGATGGGACTCTTGTAACACCATTTTTGTAAATTTTCATTTAACAAAGAAAAGTGTTAAAGTAATAAGAATGTGTATTAAAAGAAATTTTAGTACAATAAGGTTGGTAGACACTAAAAAGTAAAAAGTTGTAAGTTCCTTGAAAACGGTTAGTAGCATGTAGTCAGTAGTATGAAACGTCTCGTCTGCAACCTGTATGTATGTTATTTTGCTCCAAATAAAAGTGTTCAAATCAGTCTATAAATTATTCTCAAGTTGTAAAAATCTATCAAATTTTGAAGCCCTTTTTTCACAGAGAATTTTCAAAAAACTTCATTTGAAATCATTTGAAGAACTTACACTCACAAATATAATAATGTTTACAAATTGATTGTAATGTGCATTAAAAGCGTGAAAGATCTTTCAAAAAATTACATTAGTGTAATTTTTGAAAAAAACAACAAAAAACACCTTAAAATAAACTTTACGTCATATTAAAGAGTGCAATTTGCACACGTTCCAAACGTTTGAAGAAAAAATTTGGAGCCATTTAAAAAAATGGTGTTTGAACGTTTCTGAAAATGCGGAATTTTGAGCTAGTTTTCTCAGAAAACGGTTGAATTTTCGAAAAACTTTACTTGACATTATTTAAAGCACATGTACTTATTAATTTAATAATGTCAACAAATTGACGCTAAATGTAAATATTAACGTCGCGAGAGACAAGTCAAAATAATTAATTTTTGCAATGTTTGAAAAAACAAAAGAATTAAGCAATATGTCGTTTATGTCATCACATTTAGCACTATCGTGACCAAAGGTTTAAAGAAAAAAATTTGGAGCCGTTTTTAAGCCAATATTGTTTTTGTATTTTTTTTCAAATTCCACATATTGCACGCAATATTCACGAAAACGACTAAAATTTAAGAAAAAAACGTACAGTACCTTGAGACAGAACGCAATATGAAGAACAAATTTTATTTGAAGGAAAAATCGCTATCTTTAATTTTGTAGTTGTATGAAGAGGCCGAATAAAATTCAAATTTTCGCAAGTTTCAAAAATTCAGAGTTAACCGTGAAAATCAGAGCTATGTCACCTTAAGTGTATTTTACTATATTCTTACAAGAATTTTAAAGAAACCTAATGGTGCTTCCGAAGCACATACTTTCTTGCTGTTTTCTAAATGGTCCTAAATGCTATTACACTACTACATAAACCAGTAAAAGAATTTTCAACCAGCAAATTATTTTCCGCTCCGTGACACGAACTCAAATCCTCAGAGTAAACGTGCCGGCACTCATACCATTACGACAACCAAGCGCCTTATGGATCGAACTCGGGCAGAGACATAAAAGGGTAAATGCCAAATTAATTTTTAAAAAAAATGGACAACGTGTAAAATATTCCAGAATAGACATATTTTTCCTTGTCATTGAAATTCAAAATAAACTAGTGGCGCTACCAATGCACATGTTTTATTACATTGTTTCCAAAAGTCCTGCAATAATATACTTCTACGTAAAACAGCAAAAGTGTTATAACCAGCAAATGTTCTTCTGCTCCGAGACCCGAAAAATGATCTTTGAATGTTAACGTGCCGGATCTTATACCACTACGGCACCCAAGTACCGTTTGGTCGAACAGAGCCATAAAATGAATCAAAAAGATCCATAAAATGGTAAAAGCCTGATAGAGAAACAATTGACATGATTGATATGAGGAAAAATATACGTTGGATACTTGAATACGTTTCACAAATCCAAAAAGAGATGTGAAAAATAGTTAAAAAGATGAAAATTCGAAAATCGCATAGAGACACACACTTCCAGTAAATTTATCCTAATTAATTCTATTTGTGATTTAAATTGCTTCACATTGTTTTCAATAAAGTTCTTAGAAGTCTCAATTATTTCCTCCGACAACGGAGAAATAGTCCCCGACCAAGATTCGAACGAGCGAACCTTGCCTCCGAAGAAAAAAGGCTCTGCCCTTCACTCTGCCACCTCGGCCACTGTAGTTATACATGGCATTCGTACTTATATAATGATAATTGGAGAGTTAATTTCTAGCATTAGGAAGCCGAAAAAATCGCAAAAATGTGAAAAACTGTCCTTTGGGCACCCAAAGAAAATATCTGGGGAGATAATAATTCATAACCGAAATCCTAGTCCAAACAAAGAGATTAGAAAATTAAGTTCTGCGAGAAAGTCTGTGCCATTCTCTAGCACCACTAGTTTATTTCTTTATTTGCCGTCCCTTATTACACATGCGGAGAAATTTAAAGAAAAAATTTGGAACGGTTTTTGAGAAAATTTGTTTTCATGAATTTCAAGTGGAAATTACGCAAAAACTACTAGTTTTTTTCAGAATATTGTACATGATATTTTTTAAACAGCTAATATTGTACAATAGACCTTGTCTGAGGTAAAAATCTCTATCTACAATTTGGTAGTTAAATTTTGTTTTTAAATTTTAGAGAAACCGAGCGATAGCCGAAAGTAGGACTAGCACCATATTTCTTATCATCAGTTATTACAAAAGTGAAGAAGATTTAAAGAAAAAAATTGAAGCGGGTTTTGGGAAAGAAAATTTCGTAAATTTCAAGGGCAGTTTACGCAAAACGACTCGTTTTCTTCAAAAAAATGTACATGACCTTATTTAAAGTGCTAATTTTGTTCAACCGACATTGTTTGGGGAACAAATCTCTATCTTCAATTTTTCAGTTCCGAAGTTGTTTTTTGCAATTTTCGGAAATTTCGGAAAATTGGGAAATATATACGAAAATGACACCTACATCATTCCCTTAACCCATATTTGCCCAGTGTTCCATTATTGGAACAAGCGACAGTGGATTTGTTTTTGATCCGTTCTTACCTCGGAGTGAACATGGAGGTTTTGTTATATTTCTACAACTTCAACAGAGGGATCGAATTTCCCGATAGTGACAAAAGTGGATTTTAGTTCTTATTTGTATACCCAGAGGAGAAGGTTTATTGAGGCGACATTTCACTGCTGGCACCATGAACGATAAAGGTACAAAAAATCGTGTTATTTGTTTACGATAAACTTTTTGTTCCTATGAGAATAGTTAAAGAAATTATCTTTTTACCAGTAAAGTAACAAATCTAGAAAATATTACTAATTAGCTGAGCTGGAAACGACTTTTCTAAAATGTTCCAATATTGGAACACCAGGCACAAACGATACAATGAATTATTATTTTACAGTTCATCTAACAATTCATCTAATTATTATTTTACAATTCATCTAATTCTATTAATACACATTCGTGACATGGCTACTGTTCTTTCTACCCTTTTTACTCTCCACACCCTCAAAGCCGACATTCTGAAATCCTTCACACACGTAAACAGTAATTTAGTTAAACATATCCGAAGGCTGGAAGAGGTCGTTCTCTACAATGACGGTTGGGTACAAGTAGGCAACACTGCGAATTTTTCCAACTCTGCACCCGTGACTTCACATTAGACACAGACACCACATTCAGCCGCAATTCAAAACAGATTTAGTGTTTTAGATTATGAAACAGATTTTCATCGCCTTCTTGATCCTCACAACCCTTCTCTTCCATCGACAAATACATGCACAAACCAACGCAAACAGGCAGGAAGAGGCGCTAACACAATGTGCCGCTCAAAATACTAACATTGTAGTCTCGACTCTGCCCTTCTGGTACAACAGACCAACACTATGCAGCGAGATTAAGCACGCAAACCAACAACTAAAACTCCAACTGAGAGAAACAAATGTAACACTTTTTGAAATGAATTTCCTCTCAGTAAAACACTTCACCCGGCACGGTCTCCACATGAACCTTGCTGGAAAACATGCAGTCGGTGAAAAGCTTGCACAATACATCATCAACTCCAGTCCTACGCAGCCTCCTGCCAAAAGTCCTTCCGTTTCACTTTCCTTACGTTCTCCACCCCCACCCTTATTCTGAACCCTCTTACTCCCTCCTGTGAACCTACTCCCGTTTCTTCCATTCCCACTACCAATGACGCCTCTATTTCCTCACAACCTGTGACTGCTGGGACACATTACAACCTTCAACCACGCACTCGAGGTAAAAATGGAGTAAATATATAGCAACTATAGTCAGATGCAGCAGAAAAACCTTCGAGTCGGTACTTGCAAAAAATAAAGATATTGCACCATAATGTTCATCCCTTTCAAATAAAACTGAGTTTATCGAGGCAGCTCTACAGAGCGATTTAGATCATATGGATGTTCTTTGCTTTACAGAACATTGGTTATCTCCTAATGAACTTAGCATTTTCCAAATTCCATAACTTTACCTCGCAGGCTATTATTGTAGAAAAAGTTCTGCATATAAAGGTTCTTGTATTTACGTTAAAAATAATATTGATTCAATTTTCCTTGACGGAATTCAATGAGTATTCCGTTGAAAATGTTCTTGAAATTTCTGTTGTACATCTTCCTGTGCTAAAAATGATATTGCTTTGCATCTACAGGCCTCCAACAAAGAGAGCTACAGATTATATTTTGTTCTTAGAGAAACTAGAGATAACATTAATCAAAATCATAAATCTCTCTTTTTAATCCATTGTTGTATGCGGAGATTTTAACATTGATTTTCTGGTCGATTCTTGCGAGAAAGAGCTGTTTCTTAATTTAATTAATTCCTTCAGTTTAGATATTGCAATAAAAGTACCTACACGGATCACAGTAAATTCAAAGAAGGCAATCGATCAAATTATAATTAACAAAACCACTACTCGACATGAAATTGAAACAAAAGATTTAGGATACAGTGACCACGATGCACTAATTCTTACCATTATACGAAATGCGAACAATGACAATAAATAATACATGTATGAGAAGAGTGTTTTCTAAAAGTAAAATAAAATTATTCATTGATTACTTGCTGCAGGAGTCATGGGACGCAGTTTATAATACTATTGATACAAACGATAAATATTATTCATTTTTTCAATGCTTTCATTTCATTTTAACACTTGCTTTCCTCTTCGAAAAAGAAAATTAAATATTTCACGGCAAAGCAATTCGTGGATAACACAAGGGATTAGAACATCATGTAAAAACAGACGAGTTCTTTCTTTCATTTCTAAGCAAAATAACGTATCTCAAGATTTCCTCCTGTACTATAAAAAATACAAATCATTGTTAAGAAAAGTCATAAGGCAGGCTAAAATCATGAAACACAATCAGGATAATTTGAACTCAAGTAACAAAACAAAATCAATGAGGGATATAGTAAAAAATGCGACCAAATCACCTAGAAACCTTGTAGAGAATGTTGTTTTAAAAGATAACGATAGAGATGTGAACGATCCGGCAACAGTGGCTAGTCTCTTTAACCAATACTTTTCGAGAATTGCTGTCGACCTCACTAAGGGTTTTCAGCCACAAAATTCAACATCTGACGTTTCCCAAAAAATCTTAAACACAATGTTCGTTTCCGAAACCTTTTCCTATGAAATTCTCAAAATAATCGGAAAATTAAAAATAAATATTCGGCCGGTTTAGATGGATTTCCGGATTGTTTGTTAAAGACGTGCGCGCCAGCCATTATACACCCGTTAACTCACATATTTAATGCATCCTTATGTATCCAGATATTTTTAAAACAGCTAAGATTAAGCCGCTTTTCAAAAAAGGCAACAAAAATGAAATTCAAAATTATCGGCCAATTTCTCTTTTGTCAGTTTTTTCAAAAATATTAGAGAGACTTTTTTATGTGCGAATGGAAACCTTTCTCAATAAACACGACGCGTTTTCAAATTGCCAACATGGATTCCGGAAATCAAAATCTACGGAAACAGCCATTTTTTCTTTTCTGCCTCATCATTGGATCAAAACGAAGCACCTATTGGAATATTTTTAGATCTTTCAAAAGCTTTTGACGTCATTGATTATAACATTTTACTTTTAAAATTATCTTCGCATGGAATCCGTGGTATTGCTCTAGATTGGCTATGTTCGTACCTTAAACAACGATCTCAGAGAGTGGAAATACCTTACTGGAATGATGGAACTTTATGTACACACCTTTCCGGTTCTTTGCCAATTGCACGTGGAGTCCTGCAAGGATCGATTTTTAGGCCCTATTCTCTTCCTATTATACGTAAATGACATGTCCTTAGCGATTCGAAACGGAAGAACAGTTCTCTTTGCGGATGATACAAATATTCTTTGCAACAAAGAAACCGTAAATAATACAATATCAGACGTTTCAAATTGGTTCCGTAATAACAAATTAAAAGTAAATGAAAATAAAACTGTTTCAATGCAGTTTTCCATATCAAATAAAAAATTCTCTACTCCATTGAAAATGAACGGTGTGCCATTGACTGATGTTAAAGTATTAAAATTTTTAGGTCTATCAATTCAGTGAAACATCAAATGGAATGCCCACTTAAATGAATTGAACACTAAATTAAGTTCATTATGCTACGCGTTCAGAATTCTTTCAAATTCCGTATTTTGCCAATATTGATTTCCGCCTGAGATATGGCATAATATTCTGGGGAAACATCTTGTAACTCCCAGACTTTCAGATTACAAAAAAGAATTGTACGACTAATAAGCAAATCCAACCCACGTGATTCTTGTAAGTCTCTCTTTATTAATCTAGGAGACATTACATTGTCTCCTGATTTACGAATGAGTAGTTTTTGTCAAAAATGACCTACTTAAGGGCGGGAATATATTTTCAGAAAACGCCGATATCTATAAGTATAACACACGACATAGTAATCATATTCACCAGGTCAATTTAATGTCAATTTTGCTAACTTAAGCACATTAACGAATGATTTTGAAGTACTTTAGAATGTATTCAATGATTACATACATACCTTTTCACAGTTTTCTCTACCATCAGATCATCAAGTTCTTTCTTCATTAGACTCGTGGATTCCGTAGGGACAACATCGTTCTCGCTGCGTGTCCGCACCGAAGTCTGTGATACGAGTTTTGAAGTGTAAAGTGTCAAGGTATCTATTTATACGGAAAATCTACTGTACTAACTACAAGAATACAGTCAAGCCGCCTGCGTGTGCAGCTGGCTGGGCTTATTATGCCAAATGGTGACTACAACAGCAACATAACCAAAGAATCTACCAACATGACGAATAACCAAGAAGGTAAGAAGTCATATGCTAGTGTAGCTACAAGAGATGTATTCCCCAACAAGGATCAAGCTATAGTAATAGAATCAAAAGAAAGACTTACTATAAAAGACTATTTAAATAAGCTAGCCACAATTGTTGACTCTACGAATATCAGGTTTATATCAAGGATTTATAAGAACAGAGTATGTGTTTTCTTAAGGTGTAAGGAAATTGCTGACTATATAACTGATAATCATAGTAATATTAATATCCAAAACCATATCTTAACAGTCAGACCCCTACTAAGTAAACAAAAGAGAATTATCATCTCAAATGTCTGTCATATCATACCTCACGATGTAATTGAAAGAGAGCTAATCAAGAGAAACATACAAAATCACTCTAACATATCTTTCATCAAAGCAGGAGTTACAGAACCTGGTTTCTCACACAGTATGAGTTTTAGGAGGCGGATTTTTATTGATCCAGAGGACATTAACAAGGTACCAGATTCAATGACCATATTTTATGACAATACAACATATAGAATTTACTTTACAAGTGACACCATGGCATGCTTCAATTGTAAACAAGCTGGTCATCTTGCCAACCAGTGCCCTACCAAGATCTCCACTTTAAATGCACACTATGCTAACCAAGAATTAAAAGAAAGTCATGAACAGGAGTCAGTGATAACACAAGAACTGTCACAAAACACACTGAACCAAAAAGAAGAACATAGTATGGTTAATAACAAGAACCTACCAATTATCAATAAAGGAACTTTAACATCTGAATCTCCCTCTCAAGCTAATGATGATAACTGCACACCCAAAACTACTAATAATGACAATTCAAAACAATGTCAAGAACAGGAGGAAATGATAACACAAGAAGTGCCACAACACAACTTGAACCAGATAGATGAGCAAAGTATGGTTAATAGCAGTAACTTACCAATTGTGAATAAAAGATCTTTAACAAGTGAATCTTCCTCTCAACCTGATACTGATAATTGCACATCCAAAACTACTAATAATGACATCCCAAAACAACCAATCAAGAAAAGAAAAAAACTAAAAATGATAAAAGTGAAAACACAGTAACACAAGAAGACATTCAAATCAAATCTATTGATGAACTAATTAAGCCTATCCAGAAGATCATTGATGAAAAACCTGAAAAATTTCCACTCAATTACATACAATTTAAAAATTTCCTTGAAAACTCCTTTGGAGCTAAAAACCCTATTATCATAGCTAAAGACTATCCCTGTGACAGTCAGTCTATTATCCAGATGATGACTAATACATATCCTCTCCTAACAGAAAGATCCATTAAAAACAGGTTCACCAGAATTATAAACAAACTAAAAATCAGTAACCCACTTAATGAAGACTCAGGAAGTGATACTTCTACTTCTGTTTAAATTTAATAAATAGAAATATATTTGATGAATATTCTACAGTGGAATACTAATGGTTTTCACCCTCGATATGAAAGAATACAGATTTTGTGTGAGAAATACAAACCTGAAATAGTATGTGTTCAGGAAACCAACTTCAAAGGAAATAAATCTGGTAAATTAAAAGGATTCAAGTGCTACAATAGAAATAGATCAACTTCTTCTATTGCAAGTGGAGGTGTTGCCATTTTTGTTAAAAATTATATAAAAGCAAACCACTTTTATATCAGATCCGATATTGAGGCAATAGCAATACAAATACAAGTTCCCTTTTCCATATGTATATGCAACATATATATATATATATATATATATATATATATATATATATATATATATATATACCACTTTTATATCAGATCCGATATTGAGGCAATAGCAATACAAATACAAGTTCCCTTTTCCATATGTATATGCAACATATATATATATATATATATATATATATATATATATATATATATATATATATATATATATACCCAACAGCTATCAATTTGAAAAGAATGAAGTGAAGGATATCATAAAACAATTACCTAAGCCCTTTATTCTATTAGGTGATGTTAATTGCCATAGTACCCTATGGGGATCGTATAAAACCGACTCAAGAGGCATCAATATGGAAGAAATTATTGAAGAATCTGATTTGGTAGTACTAAATAACGGACAACCTACACACTTCAATATTAATAATGGACAGCTTAGTGCAATTGACCTCACACTCAGCTCCAGCAGCCTCGCCTCTAAATGCAATTGGTATGCACTGGATGAGCCTCACGACAGTGACCACTTTCCCATTTTCACGATTATCAGCGATTCTTCATGTATCTCGAATCCGCTGCAAGAGAATATTAAGTGGAACTACTCCAAAGCCAACTGGCTTAACTATCAGGAACAAATTAGAATGAAAACATCTCAAATGGATATGTTTCAAGAACACGACATTGACGTAATAATCAAATCGTTTACTGATGTCATAACAACAGCAGCTAATGACTCACTAGAAATTATCAAACCCACAAAAAGAAGAAACGTGGTACCATGGTGGAACGAAAAATGTAAAAATGCTCTTAAACAGTCCAAACATGCGTTCAACCGGTACAAGAAACACCCAACAAATGAAAATAAAATCGAATATAAAAAACTAAGAGCTCTTACAAGAAGAATAATTAAAGAAAGTAAAGCCAACTCCTGGATAAGTTATGTATCCTCTATCAATGTGAATAATAACATTAAAGATTCTTGGAAAAAAATTAGCTCCATACAAGGTAACAAAGATTTAATCAAATACATTTACTGCTGTCCGAAAATGCCCAAGTTATTAATGAACCCGCTGATATCGCAAATGAGCTCGCCAACAAATTTGCCAGCAACTCTAGCTCTCAAAATTACTCTCAAGCCTTCCAAACTTACAAAAGTGAGCAAGAAAGAGAACAGCTGATGGTGAACACAGAAGCGTCTCACATGCAAGAGCACCTTAACTTACCTATTTCAATGAAAGAACTTGTCACAACACTAGACGCCTCCAAAAATTCTTCTCCCGGACCAGACAACATTCCAAATATCCTGCTTAAAAATCTACCACAGGAAGGGAAAGATATACTACTCTATTTGGATAGAAAAGACATTCCCAAAAGTGTGGAAAGCGGCTATTGTGATCCCCATTCCTAAGCCCGGAAAAGACCCAACACTAAGTGGTAATTACAGGCCCATATCATTGACTTGCAATATGTGCAAGATTTTGGAAAAAATTGTTAATCGTCGGCTCAGATGGTATCTCGATTACAAGAATATAATATCTAGCAATCAGTTTGGATTTCGACCAGGACACTCAACGACCTCCCACCTGGTAAGCATAGATACCTATATTCAAGAAGCTTTTGCCAACAAACAACATGTGTTAGCAGTCAACTTGGACATCAAAAAGGCATACGATATGGTATGGATGCATCGAGTCCTACAGAAGTTGAGCGAAATTGGAGTTCGAGACAACATGTTTCAGTTTATCAAATATTTCACGGAAGATCGAGTCATGCAAGTGAGAGCAAATGGAACATTATCTATGAAGAAAAGAATAGAGAACGGTGTACCTCAAGGATCCATCATAAGTGTTACACTTTTCCTACTAGCAATAAATGACGCGGACGAAAAAATCAAACCACCCACTATCATTAGGAAATACGCCGATGATATTACTATGCTTTGTAAAGGAAGAAATATTAACTCAAGTCAAGAAATTATGCAAATCGCATTAAATAGTATTTATGAATGGTCACTCAAATCAGGGTTTAAATTTGCACCTCAGAAAACGGAGTGTATTATATTTTCAAAGAAGAAAATTAACAACTTACCTACGCTTAAAATTGGTAATCAGATCCTGAGCTTTGTCACCAGTACCAAAATATTAGGAATGCACTTCGACACTAAACTGACCTGGAAGTTGCACATATTGAACACTATTAACGAATGTAAAAGGAGAATCAACATACTTAAATGCCTGGCACACAACAACTGGGGAGCTGATAGACAATTCCTATTATTAACATACAAAGCACTTGTGAGATCCAAAATAGACTACGGATCAATAATATACAGATCTGCTGGTAAAAGTGACCTAAAAAAACTGGATACAGTCCATAATCAAGGTCTCCGAATAGGCACCGGATGTTTCCATACCAGTCCCATCGGAAGCATACTGATTGAATCAAATGAACCCACATTATCTCATCGCAGAGAGGAACTAATAATCAAATATGCTTTAAAAGCAGCCACGTCCATCAATCCAATCATAGTACAGGACATATATCCTAAACAACAAGAGTACATAGAGCATTCGCATTTTATACCTTTGTATGAAAACACTACAAGAGTACTTAGAGAACTTAATTTCGATCACAGAAAAGTAGAAAAGAAGAGAAATTACAAAATCCCTCCTTGGATAATCTCGGATATCTCAGTAGACTTATCATCTGGCGCTCATCAAGGAAATGGAACATCTGAGATAAACTCGGCACCGACCAACAATTACGACATGTTTTATCCTGTTTATGACAAAGCAATTAAAACTACACATGGAACAGAAGCAACAGTGGTAACGAAAGATGTATCGGTGAAACACCAACTTAACTACTTTGCCAGCCATCGTACTGCCAAATTATGCGCCATCTTGACCGCCATGAAACTTATTAAAAATAGTAACCACTCAAAGTTCATTTTCTACTCAAATTCCCGCACTGCAATAAAAAGCATCAACAATAACGAAACTTCTAGTGAAATGATTATTACAATTCAAGAACTGTATCATGGCATTACCACATTAGGTAAAGAAGTAATATTGGTCTGGAATATGAATCAAGATACAGAGATGCAGACGGAAACTGACCGAGTAGTTAGTGGAAGTACAACTGATATCCCAAACACTGTACTGGCAATTTCGAATACACTCCAAGATCTAGTGAAACGTATTGGAAAAATATTAGAAGAAAAATGGTTCTCCATATGAACTACGCTTAAAAGAAGCGACCTTCATAAAAACATAACCAATTTTCAAAGACTGAAACATAATAAAAGCTCAACAGAAAGGAACAAGTGGCCATAACGAGAACACGAACAGGTCACTGTAAGCTAAGCCATCTATATCTGATTGACGGATCCAATCCTCCATCATGTGACCTGTGCAATACGGCTTGGTGCCTGTCTCACATAGTCAATCATTGCCCTACTTTCCAACATATCAGGCAGAGATATCTTCACGACACAAGTTTGGAATGTATACTTGAATCTGAGAAGTATCAAGAAAGAATTTTACAATTCTCTAAGGAGAGTGGAATTTTCAGCCAAATTTGAACTTTGTTTTGATCATGGTTTTTTGTTTTTTTGTTTGCATGTCTCACTAAGTATTATTGTTACTACTCTTTCGTTTTTTGCAATCCTGTAAACAATTATTGTGAATTACTGTATATTGTACTGAATTTGTAAACCTCAATTAATCATGTATGAATTACTGTTATAATGTATTTTTTCTGAGTCGCTAATGACCCAGTAGTCGATGCGACGTTAAATAAACAAACAAACAAGTTCTTTCTTGCTTAAATAAATAATGACCTCTTTCTCGGAAAATGATATGTTATTATCTGAGTCACCAGAGACATCCATTATTGTCGGGTTGGGTCTTTCGTAGTCATCATGGACATCCATGATTTTTCGTTTCACGCCTTTTATGTTTGCAACATATGCATATAATGATGATGCGGATTTACCTACTTTATTCCTCACTGTTTCCCAAATTTCTTGGCGTTTTGATACTAATTTATTATTTATAACCAAGTGCTCTTTGTTTTCAATAACTACTTGATCAATTTTGTCATGGTCAAGGGTAATCGGGCGACCAACTTTTCGTGACGTCTTCGACAATTATAAAATTTAAAAGACTCGTTAATTACGAAGAACTGAAAGTAACTAAGATTTATTTCACGTAAGATATGACCCGAAATATAAAAAAATACCAACCTCTCGGAAATCACCCGCCATACTTACTACATTGGCTTAGGGACTTTTGATTACAATATAAGTTGGAGGAATCAGGTGCCAACCCCAACTTAAATACCCCACGTTATGGAAGTATTGCAGTCAGGGAATTTTCCTTGGCTGGCGACTGGCATACGTGCGTACAATTTCACTTTCTGCCACTATTTTATTATATAGGAGCGAATATTTTGTCAACAAAACTCGAAAAAAAACTCTCTTTTCTGTATTCAAAATTCGACTAGAATATGGTTTAGGATAGAGACCACAGAATTATGAAAACGTGCACAAAATTCACTTCTCCCCATAGCTCGTCATACGCAGTTTTTAACTGTTTTTGACGTAAATAAATAAATAAATAAATAAACTCCCCTTCTAGCGGCAAAAACACGGCTTTGAGAACCTACGCGAGCGAGCTTGATTTCGCATTTCGTATTTATAAGCTATTACATTGCATTTCCAATGTGCGATTTGTTTCTGAGGGGAACTTATATTGTATATTGTGCGTGGCATTTATCATCAGTTTCTTGTAATACGAGAAACAACTCTCGTATTAAGCAGAAAATGTTGGTTTTAACGAATAGGTAAAAACCTTCTGAAAGTGCAATAGGGGAAAAAATTCTGGTAAAGAAATTAAACTTCCTGGGAGCAGCGTCATAGCGAAAGCGGCGAAAATTGTGAGGGGTAAGCTATTAATGTCAAAATATTATTGAGTTCTTATTGTATGTCATTAGAATTAGACCATGATAACATATTTATTGTCATAGTTACTTTTTCTTACTATATTACAGAGACATCATACACACCTGGCTATTTTTTTTCATAACAAATGAAAAGAAAAGGAATTACAAAAATATTTTACCATCTCACAACAGAAAGGTGGAAAACTTCAATGGAAGAAAGTTATGCAGAATTGTTGATATTGCAGAAACTTATCCTTAAAGACCTGAAACCTTGTAGCAGCCACCCACAATCAAATCAAGAGTACATGTCCAACTGTGATTTGTAGAATGTGAGTGCTGGAAATTATTAGATTAGGAATTTAAGACCGTTTTATTTAATTAAAAAAAATCTCTCCTTTTTCAGTCAGTTGTTCCTGACAGAACTTTATTCTGTCTGATTCAAGAACAGTTGCAAAGTGAAATAAGTGAATAAGCAATAAGGTTAACTGTGATTGTGATATACTTGTGACAAATATGTACATATTAAGCACTGTATCAGTACTGCATGTACTGCAACATTGTAGATGTGCCCCAAAATAAAAGGTCATGCCTCAAAGCAACAAGCAAAAATCTAATTAAGAGTACAAGTTAATTTAATTTACAATTAATTTCTTTCAACATTACTCGTATTGTCAGCTGTTTCTGTCAGTGCTTCAGTTTTTCTGTTTAGATGAAATACGGTTGCTTAGTGAATTTAGTGTATATGTTTTAAAGAGTTAACTTGTGAGTGGAACATATATTACATTAATACACGTTTCAAATATGCAATTATGGCCTTCTGGACTTGCAATATTTTATTTAGATGTTTTCTTTGAATGGAACTCAGTTCCTAAGTGGAATTAGTAAGTATTTCACTACATTTTTTGAATGGGAGTCAGTAATATTTAATGTGCTATGTTATTTGGTTGCAATTAATTTTCTTTTTTTATCTGAATTTACTTGTTCAATTGTACATAATTTTCCAGGATGTCAAATTCTTTGTATATATTCAATTATCATAATTATTGATAATTTTCATTTAGATTTGAAAAAATATGTGGAAAAAAAATTGGAAATTTGTTAGGTGTACAGTTACTTTTAACATAAATTTGTGTTAAAGAGAAAGAATTGAGAAGAAATAATTTAGTTATTTCTAAATTAAGTTCTTTAATCATTTTATTTGAAATAGAATAATTTCCTGAAGCTTTGTGAATATTCATATTTTGTGAAGGGACCAAATAATGTGGAAAAGAGATTTTTAAGAAACTCAATTTCTGCATTTAAAGTTTGATCTGATTTGATTGAAAATTGATGTAGGCAGATTCTGGAGTAGGCTGTTTTTTAATATTGGATCAGGAGAATAACATTTTCTTAATTTTGTAATTGTTGACCAATGTGAACTGTGATCTGCTGTTGGGGTGTATTTGTGCAATATAATTTTGAAATTTTTCTAACATATTGGTTTACACATACTTTCGTACTTTGTGATAGCTTATTAATTGTTCTTTTAATATCAAGGAGTTTGTTGCCAAAAAGTCTTATATTATGTTTGGCTTTAAAAAGATTTAAGTAATATGTAGGGAAGAATACAGTATGAATGGAAATGTTAAATGTGTGTGCTGGAAGTGTAATGTGTAAGCATCTAGAAATGTTTTAGTTAATTTTTCTGTTTCTATATAATTTTTTAGTATTATCTATTTATTGTGTATTTATTGTTTTTTGGGGAAATTAAAATTTGAATTTATGTTTGTTCATTACATATCCCAGTTTATACAAATGTTATGAAGGGAATAACCCATTTTTAATAGTGGAGAATTAAAACATATTTTAATAAGGAGATTATTAAAATCTAATTGAGGAAGAGAAGATTGAAAGCATCACAGATTTACATTTTTTGTAATCATTATACTTAAAATTGTAATATATTGTTATGATTAGAGTAATGTTGGTTCGAAGGGTGTATGACTAAATTATTTTGTACAATATATTTGTTGTAAATCAATACCTTGAGAATTTGATGAGTTGCATCTCCAAGAAGTGTTTTTTGCTTTTGAAATCTCCTAATAGTATCATTGGATTAGAAGATTGAAAAATGAGATTATAAATTTGAGTAGGAAGGTGTTTGTTTGCGGGTTTATAAATTGAATATAAAGAGTAAGTAGTGTTACTTAATTTAATTAGTAGGTGTACATTCTAAAATGTTAGATATAGACAAAAAAACTTGATGAAATATTGAATTCATTATTATTTTTATTATTATTATTTTCCCATTACATCACGACTAAAGATGTTATGAGTCGGCTGAATAGAAAATCTACTCCAGGTTGCAACCAGATACCTAAGGAGCAGATCCGATGACTATCAGTGCCTCTACAATACTTTACGCAAAATGTGGGCTGTTCCAAGTAAAGCAATTTCTTGCACTTCCCAGTCTTTTGAATTACCTGGGAGTTTAGACAAGTTCTTACTCAAATTTTGCGGTACAAATCCCAGAGCTCCGATAACTATCGGGACGACCTGTGCTTTTACGCCCCACATTCGGCTGATCTCGATTTCCAAACTCTTGTATTTAAGACGTTTCTCTGCCTCCTTGGTAACGACGTTTTGATCGCAAGGTACAGCAACACGGATAAGTAAACATGATTTTTTCGCCAAATCCCGGATCACTCTATCCGGTTTGTTTGCCGCTGTCGTGCGATCAGTTTGAATTTGTTGGTCGTACAATATCGTACACAATCCAACAGACGTCACCGGTTTTGGTGAGTGTTCGTACCACTTAGGGCATGTGTTTGGAACTTCGAGGGCGGTACAGATCTGCCAGTGGAGATAGCTACACACCCTGTCATATCTTTTCAGGTATTCTGTCTTTGCTAGGATTGGACAAGCTGAGACAATATGATCAATGGTTTCTACTTGCTCCTGGCAAAAGCGGCATTTATCATCTTGGGGAATTTTAAGAACCGCTTTATCATAATGTCGTGTTCTCAAAGCCTGATCTTGGGCAGCTATTACAAGTGCTTCCGATTCTGGCTTCATTCTTCCCCTTTTAAGCCACATAAATGATTGATCTTTATTGATCTGCACATTGTCCATTCTTTTTAGGTATTGTCCGTGGAGTGGTTTGTCTCTCCACAATTTCTTTAACATTTTTTGTGTCTCACACTTCATGTTTAGCAGCATCAGAAGTTCAGTGTCTGTGTTATTCGACGTGTCTTGCCTAGTTTTCTTCGGAATGCTTCTTGCTACACTAACAATGCCTCTGTTTCCCATTCTTCGGTCAGATTTCATGACCTGCCTCATTAGAGGGTCATCTTGATGGCTGACTACATACTTCCCCAACCCGACTGCATTGTGCCAGGAGGCCTCAATTTGTCTGAGGCCTCTTCCTCCTTCCTTACGTGACACAAAGTCTATGTATATCAGCTCGAGGGTGGGCAACATGATGCATTGTTAGCAATTTTCTGGTTTTTCGATCCATGGTGCGAATTTCTTGCTCAGACCAGTCCACTAATCCAAAACTGTATTCGGCTACAGGTACCGCCAAACTACCTATTGCAGATATTTTATTCCTGGAATTCAGAGCGCACTGCAGGACCAGTTTCACTCTCCTATAATACTCCCTACGAATTCTCTCTTTCATTCTGTCGTTCGAGATGGTTTCACATTCTTCAATGCCCAGATATTTGTAGGTTTTACCTGGCTCAAGATCTTGAATCACAGTGTGCGTATCAATTTCAATGTTCTGAGACGTTGTGAGTTTCCCTCTTTTAAATTGATTTTTGCTCACTTGTCAAGACCAAACTTCATGCAGATGTCATTGCTAAAGTCATTCACGACTGACAGCATTTGGGAGAGAATCGCTTCATTCTTAGCAAACACTTTCAGATCATCCATGTAAAACAAATGTGATACTGGCCTTTCATTGTCATGAAGCATGTAACCAAAGTCAGCTTGCGACAACTGTCCCGATAGTGGGATCAAACTAATGCAAAACAGCAGAGGGGATAGTGAATCTCCTTGAAAAATACCCCTGTTAATCTGAATACTTCTGGTTTCTACTGCCTCCTTTCCGCTGTGTATTAGTAACCTGGTACTCCACGACTTCATACTAGCCTTGCAAAATTCAATAAGTCTAGGATGAAATCGATAGATCTCCAGGGTCTTCAAAATCCAATCGTGTGGTACACTATCAAAGGCCTTTTGGTAGTCAATCCAAGCCATGCTCAAATTACGTTTGCGTTTCTTTACATCATTCAAGATGACTTTATTCAGTAGCAAGATTTCCTTTCAGCCATAAGAGCCTTTACGACATCTTTTTTCTTCAGCTGGCATTAGATGATTCTTATCTAGATGTCTGTACATTTTGTCAGCTATGGCTGCAGTGATAACTTTGTACAGTACTGGCAGACAAGTAATTGGCCAGTAGTTCTTCGCCAAAGAGCTGTCTCCCGCTTTGGGTAGCAAATATGTGATGCCGCGTGTGAGCCATTCCGGGAGTTCCTTTGGGTTTTCAAAAATGTTATTAACAGCCTTTGCTAAATGCTATTAACAGCTTTTTTAAAATTTTGTTAACAGCCTTTGCTAGATGAGAATGTATTGTGTTAATTTCTTAATCCAATAAATCTGGATCTTATCCATCCCGGGGGACTTCCAGTTTCCCATGATCTTAATTGCTTGGAAGAAGTCCTCTTCCGAGAATTGGTGAACATCTTCCACTGTTTCTACAAGTTCATCGGCAGCATCAACTTCATATTGAAGCCAAGATGCGTCTTTGTTGTAGGATCTGCTCTCCTCCCAGATTCCTGCCCAAAATGCTTCGACGTTCTTTTGAAGAAGTAACAGCTTTGCCATTCGGTTTTTGAATCAGATTGCGATAGAATCTCTTCGGGTCTGTTTCAAACAACCGGTTCTGTAAATCTATTCTACGTTTGTAACGTCTAATTCTTTGAGCCCATGCTTGAATTTTCTCTTTTAGCTTTTCAACTACCATTAGCCTGCTGGTGTCATTTTCAATTTCGTATTTTTGTTCAACATTATATATTTTTTGTTGAACTTTAGAGGTGTGCCTTGATTTAGAAGATGCCTCAGCTAAGAGTGATATTTCGCGCCGGGTGTCGGCTATTTGTTTCATAATTCTGTTCATCCATGGGGGTACAGAGCTGTTTACTCTGTTTTGCTGTCAGCCGTCGGTGTTCTTGGCTGGCCCCAAATTATCTGAGATACTAGATATCCAGTTGCATATATGATGTGATTGATTTCAGTAATATCTAGATCTCTGCCTGGGGTCTCCACCACCTCATTTAAGACAGAATCCACTGTTTCTATCACTATTTTAGCTGTGGCAGTTTCGTATATTCTCCTCAACGGTTCGCGAGATTCAAACGGAAGTTGACTAACACTTTCTAAGGATATTTCGCATCATGTCCTTATCGTGTAATTCATTGCCAGATGAATTTTCACCACTGACGTGTGTTTCACTGGAAAGAGATGAAACGTCCACGCGATCATCATTTTCAAGTTCTACATGTTCGTCATGTGGATTGTTCGAACGAAGTACATACTCCACATTTCTCTCAATGTCAGCAAGTTGTTCTGCTGTGAATTTTTCACTGCTGAGTATGTATCGTCGTTGACTGGCAAGCTTCTTTGAGTCTAGGGTAGGTCTCATGTCTGGGTTCCGCTCTCTCCATACCTTGAAAACTTCTATTTCTGAGCCCCCATTTTTTGCTTTTGCATAGTAAAAGCACCACATCACCTCCTTTAATTCATCCCGGGTCCATCTCTGATGATGGCTTCGAGCTACTGCCGGCTCTGGGTCCCTGGGACTAACATCCGTGGGATAGCCAGATGTCGACAAGGTGACATTAGCTCGGTTTCTGAGCAGGTATGGGACATTGGTAGAACAAGGCACGTTAATATTCATTACATTTCTTGTTCTATCCATTTTGCTCATTGATTTGAATTGAAGATTCGCAGGACGCAAGTTCGAGTTTACAGATCACACTTAACCCTCGGGTTGTTTCCTGCCATCCGTTACTGCGACCCACAGTGGCCTCGGGGCATCCCCCCGCAGGGCCCAGCAAGGGGTCCCTCCGATCGCCAGTCGGCATTACTAAACCCTATGGGATTTTCACTGACTGCTGAAGGCAGCCTCCTTCGCTGGCTAATGCAAGGCTCGGGCCTCCACTCTAATCAGTGGCCTGGTGTGCCAACCCAGTTTCTCTCCTGTACCCTCTATGGGCCTCTATTATTATTATTATTATTATTATTATTATTATTATTATTATTATTATTATTACTCCATAGAAGCATGGTCAGAAATTCTATCATTTCTATAAATGTTATAATCTTTAAGTGCAGTTTTTTCTTCAGGGATTAGATGTGTTTTAGAAATACATGTCATGTCAATATTATGAAATGAAAAAAAGGGATGAAAAATATTTTGTTGTCATTTTAGACCATTAGAATGCACAAATTCTTACAATTACTAAGAACATAAACACTGACACAATAAATAATTCACGCATGTTCAGAGCATTCACTAAAGTTAATATAAAATTTTGTACGGACTACTTGATGAAGGAATCATGGGACGCAGTTTATAACGCTGTTGACACAAATGCGCTTTCTTCCAAGTTTTCAATTCATTTTAACGCGTGCTTTCCTCTTAAAAAGAGAAAATTAAACATTTCAAATAAAAGTAATACTTGGATCACACAAGGAATAAGAACATCGTGTGAAAACAAACGTTTGCTTTACTTTATTTCTAAACATCATAACGTATCACCCGGTTTCCATATATAATTCCGAGAATACAAAAGAATTTTAAGAAAAGTAATAGTTCAGGCAAAAATAATGAAAAATAGTCAGGACATTTTGAGCGCTAGTAACAAAACTAAAGCAATGTGGGATATCGTAAAAAATACAACCACATCATCTCGATACCTTGTAGAGAATGTTATTTTAAAGGATAATGAAAGGGAAACGAGTAATCCGGAAAAAAGTTGCCAATCTCTTCAACAAACACTTTTCTATAATTGCGTCTGATCTCACGAAGGGACTAAAACCATAAAATTCAACATCTTACACTTCCCAAAACATTTCCGATACGATGTTTATTTCCGATACTTCTCCCAACGAAATACTCAGAATAGTCAGTAAACTAAAAAATAAATATTCATCTGGTTTAGATGAATTTCCGGAATGTTTATTAAAAACTTGTGCACCTGCCTTTATACATCCGTTAACTCACATTTTCAATGCTTCTTTATGTACAGGAATATTTCCAGATATTTTCAAAACAGCAAAAATTAAGCCACTTTTTAAAAAAGGGAACAAAAATTATATTCAAAATTACCGGCCAATTTCTCTTTTGTCAGTTTTCTCAAAAATATTAGAGAGTTTCCCGTCGGGTCGACTGCACGGCCACATGCACCATGCTGTTACAGAATTTACGGTTGCAACTCTGCCGCGACGCAAATTTCCATCGTTAGATCTTCATTTCCATCTTCACATTGTTAACGAGTTTTGGGAATATGGTAGAAATGTAGCAGCAGGGGGTTCGCTGATATCAGAAAGATTTTGAAAGTGATCTAAGAGAAAAAAGTTTGGGAACCTCTGCTCTATATTAATAAAATCAATCGTTATGGAGAAATTATTTGATTTTGACATAATCGGATGTAGTGAACCTGGGATATAGAGAACCAAATATGTTGTTTCCCAGAAGTTGCCTATAACCGGAGTCGACTGTATTTGCCGATGCATTATAAAACTGGCAAAACGACTTGTAAAGTGCACGCTCACTTTGAGATGGCTCTTCATGAAGCAAATCTAAATTGGCAATGTGTGTAAATACTTAATCAATGATTTCACGAAATTAATTCATATTGTAATGTTTTCATGATCATTATTGGTTTCTGTTTGAGTATTTTGTGCACAATCAATACTCGTGCAGGCCATTGCTACAGTAGAACCTCGCATATCCGATATTTCGAATAATCCGAACAAAATTCGGAATGGAGGAAAACTAACAAAATAAATAAAATACTCATTTGCAATGTAAAGAAAGGATTTTATAATTAAGTAGAACTGAACAACTATTGAAACACAAGTTGTCGAAATGCAACATTTATTGCACTGGTAACTACGGTACGCCGTGCATTGTACGTTATATCACCCGATTTGTATTAATTTAAGAGCGAAAAAAGCATGAACACATTGTAAGCCAACCTGCCGTCTGATTACTGTACGTATTCTACGTTACAGCTACGTACCCTTTAACAGCAGCGACATAAACCGTGCTTCAACTCTTCTAAACAATGTAGCAACCATTACTGCATGCGATCGGTTACGTACGTACTGTACTCCGTTATTCGCAACATTGCCACTTCATGTCGCTACGCTACGTTGTCATTTTCTCATATCGTACGCAACGTTGTATTGTGACTGGTAATCGTCTCCTATATTATTTCAGTAGTATATCTTCCCTTTGCGGCTCTTGCACGCAACCAATCTTTATAAATGAGGTCTCTAAAGAAAGAGAATTTTAGGGAGACGTCACAAGTTGCACTTTGACTTTAAAAATATGAAGGATTTGTTTTAAAACCGTATATAAATAATCATGTAAAATGCAACCCGCAACACACGTATTTTTCATTCTATATTATTAAATAAATCATAAACAAAGCGTTCTATGGCCTTAGAAACTAAAATTTTGAGTCCAAAGGCCTAACACAAACGGTCCTCGCTGCGTAATCTACAGGATGAGATCTTCTTGACCATTCTATTACATTTTTGCTAGTTCGATGCTTCTCGATTCTACCCCCACTTGTTCAGAGCCTGTAGAATCTGCAACTGTATGTGAAATTACTAATTAATTTATATTCTATGCGATTGAATTACACAGGTGTACCTCTTTGTTCGGTAATAAAGTCAAATAAGAATAGTTTGTATTGACAAGGGCGGATTATATTATTATCAAATACAAGGTGACATAATGAACAAGTGTCAGAGGAAAAGAGGGCCTTGAAGAAAAATATATATTACAGGCTTAATATGGAAATGGAAAAAATAAGGAAGAGGATGGTTCGTTAGTCCTATAGATGTATTTGTATAAGTACGGTACATTTTTTGATTATCCGAACAGACCACTTCCCCAATTAGTTCGGAATACCGGGGTTCTGCTGTATCTGTGGCGTTTGGGTCCCAGTGATAAAAGTCACGTGCTTGGAACCCTTTTTAAGCACACGTTTTGGAAATTTATAACAATTACCAGAATTGGTGCTACCATCTTTATGGTCTTAGGCTCATTTGGATTTTTATGCCGCCACCCATGTATGACCTTTTTCCAGCCATATTTGATTAAAAAAGACGGCTACATCAACTGGCTGCTGGAGCCTTTTGGCATTGGGATAAAGAGAAACTAGAATGATCTCTAATTTAGAGCATATCTCACTTGACTGCAATGTGAGGTAACTTCTGTGTCTATCCAAAAACAGTATAACGAGCAGTGTAATACCAGAATTTGTAATAAAAGTCGCAATTACATTCTCAATATAAGCCACAAGTGTGTCAGATCTCATCCAACCACTATCAGAGAAGCCAATTCCCCATGTGCTGAGGATTGAATTTAGTATCTCTTTAGGGAGTCTTTTGTAAGGCAGGAACATCATTGGAGGTACTATAGCACCTGACGCAGAAAATGAAAACATCACAGTTACAGATTTCTTATTTTTTCCAATATCTATTTCAGCAATTTTCTTTGTCCCCTTGGTAATCTAGGATTCTTGCTGTTTAATGTAAATTTTGTTTCGTCGCCATTAAAAACCCTGACAGGATCTTTCAGTAACTCAAACACCCCTTCTTCGAAGCCTCAGTTGATGAAAACCGTCCTCTTAGAACAGCTTCGGACACACAAGCACTGGCAGAAGTAACTCCTTTGCTTATTCTTCCCTTAACTTCTGGATGCCTTCTCATGAATTTCATCATGCAACCAGGACGAGGCCTACGGACGGTGAACGGAGGTCTGGCTGATTTTATAAATACTACTCCTGAACACTCATAATTACATCGTATCGACGCCTCGGAAAACCTTTCCTAGCCGTATTTAGAATCCACTTAACGCTTATTATTTCTTCGCAAGAAACTACAGTAAAAGGTACCTTATTTGACTTTTTAAATTTCTCTGACATCCTGTACTGAAATGACAACCTTTTCACATTATAATCTATTGAGCCCCAAAATAGCTATCTCATGCAAAATAGAGCGCCTTGGAGCTTCGAAAACAAGACACCGATCTTAAATAAATAATCTGTTTCTGTACAATCGATAGTCGAGTAGAGGAAAGTGTCGTAGAGGGCACCGATAGTCCCTAGATCTGGTCCTTGTCGACGTCTGGCCATCCCACGGATGTTAGTCCCAGGGATCCAGAGCCGGCCGTAGCTCGAAGCCATCGTCAGAGATGGACGCGGGATGGATTGAAGGAGGTGATGTGGAGCCTTTACTATACAAAAGCGAAAAATGGGGGCTCAGAAATTGACGTTTTCAAGGTATGGAGAGAGCGACTCAGATATGAGACCTACCATGGACTCAAAGAGGCTTGCCAGTCAATGTTTGTCAAAAATGACCTACTTAACGGAGGGAACATATTTTCATGCAATATTGATATTTATAATTACAACACACGCCGTAGAAATCACGTGCATCAAGTGTCAGTATCAACAGCTCAGTACAAGAAATCAACATACAATACATGTACGTTACTTTACAACGCATTGCCAGATGACATAAAACAATTAAAGTCGGTACACAAATTTAAGTTTAAAGTAAAATCTTTTCTGCTGCAAAACTGTTTCTATACAATTAGAGACTATACTGACTTTTTGTTTTTTTTTATAAAATTCTGGCCCTCAAGAAAATGTGCGCAGATAAATTTCTTTCCCCACACGTCATATACAGTTTTTACTGTTTTTTTGACTAAATAAATAAATAAATAAATCTCAGGCGGGAATGCACATTTGCAAAATAAACGCAACGAGCTGCATGAAGGCTGACAGAATTTGAAAGAATTCTGAATGCATAGCATAATGAACTTAATTTAGTGTTTAATTCTGTTATATGTACATTCCATTTGAGGTTTGATTGAATTGAAAGACCTAAAAATTTTGTTGCCTCAACATCAGCTAATTGCATATTGTTCATTTTCAATGGAACATGCGATTGCCGATTTGAGATGCAAAAATGCATTGAAACAGTTTTTCTTTCGTTAACAATTAATTTGTTATTATTAAACCAATTTGAAACTTCTGAAATTGTACTATTTACTGCTTCTTTTTTGCAAAGAACATTCGTGTCATCAGCAAACAGAACCGTTCTTCCATTTTTAATAGACGAGGGCATATCGTTTACATATAACAGAAAGAGAATAGGACCTAAGATCGACCTTGCGGGACCCCATGCACAATTGGCAAAGAATTGGAAATATAAGTATGTAATGTCCTTTCCTGCCAGTATGGTATTTCTACTCTTTGAGTCCGATGTTTAAGGTAAGAAGTTATCCAATCTAGGGCAATACCACGAATTCCATACGAAGGTAATTTTGAGAGCAAGATCTTATGGTCAATAACGTCAAAAGCTTTCGAGAGATCTAAGAATATTCCAATGGGTATTTCATTTTGGTCTATTGATGAAGCAACATCTTTGAGAAAAGAAAAAATGGCAGTTTCCGTAGATTTTGATTTTCTAAAACCGTGTTGTGAGTCTGAAAACGCTCTGTTTTTCCTGAGAAATGTTTCCATTCGTAAGTAGATAAAGTTCAAGTCTTTCCGTTACTGTGGTTACGAAACTTTGAATTTTTATGTTTTCACAATTTTCACAACACTTTCACTAATAGTTTAAAACTTTACGCAAATTTCAATTAATTTACAGAGAAAATTTAATATTAATGGTCTTTACACTGTTGAAATGAACGTTTGTCCGTTACGCCGTCTTTTAAATCAAATATTTGATTACTTCTTTTTTCACTGCTTCGGACAATATAAATCTCTTTCAGCTTATCTGTAACAAGTAAACAAGTAAAGAAGACAGTTTAACAGCAAAAGTCACCTGAAATATGTAAAAAAGTAGCTGAAAATTAGTAAAATATTGGAGCACAGCCACAGCACGTCAGTCACGTAAGCAAGCCAGCCAACAACCTTCTGCCTACAAATATTGAATGGAACTCTCCTTCCACAATACTGCATTAACATTCATATGTAACTTCTTACAAACAATTCACTGAAATTACAAATAAATTATCTTTTGCACAACTTCACTCAACACCAAAAATACAGAATTACCATTAATCATTTTTAGAATTGACACAAATTGAAATCATATCAATATTCTCTGTGACCGAAATTAACTTGAAATTCAACAAATTGAATAAAAAGTCTCTAGTGAGATGAGACATGCCCACAAAGTTACATCAGAAGGAAGGGCACATGAAAACATTTTTATTCCCCGAAATTATATTGATTTTGAGCCATCTCTGCTTATGAATACCTCAACTTGCATGAGAATAATAAAAAAACATTGTGCCCGTGGCACTAACTTTTGTTTCAATTCATACTGCATGCATATAATTGAATTTACAATTCATTCACAAAGCATGAAACCAAAGTCTCAAATCAACGCTAGCTTTGTCGCAACAATTCAAATATTAATCCCCTATAAAACTTTCCTTCTCACTTATCCAAAAAGAAAGTGAAGCCCACTAACTTAGAATGAAGTCATACCCAACAAGGCATGTGAAAAATTACGAAGTCAAGACTAATGATCATGGAACCAACTTACCTTGATACCAGAAAATTAGCCGTTTCACATAAATTAATACAAAGATTCAACACAATGTCGCACGATGGTCCTTTCAAAATAATCCGACACATTAATTATAAAATACTTTAATCACTACAACCTCCCACCACTATGAATTATAGGAAACAATTTCATAAAAAAAATCTTTTGTGCGGCCTGATGATGAACTTCGAGTCTCCGAACTGTATTGCTTTACTTAAACCCGCAATGTTCCATCTATAATCCCAGGGTCTTCATTCAAGTTACGCCCATATGAATGCAATGAAGTTCCGTTCTTCAATTCTTTCCCCCTTTAGCATAAATCCCCTTACACGAAACAACGTTCACAAATGAGGAAAATCACTACAAACACCACATATTACTTAGCCCTCACTTCCTCGACTTACAATGTCTAGTTCATAGTAAATGATAGAGGCAACGCATCTACAAAATCAATTTTCTTTGAAGTACTTATGGTGAAAGCGTAGAGTTGCTGCTGTCTTCGCCGTGACGTCACTTTGCAAAGCGGCATCAGATTCTCGTGGCCGAAACGTAGCTCCGGCGACGAACTATAGCGGCGCAAAACCGTTCGCAACCTGGTGTGCTGCTTTTGGCCGCAGGGCCCGAAACTCCCCTAGCAACACCAGCCGCCCCTGGAACTTGGCTCGCCCTCCATGGCAACTCGCACCTTCTGCTTATCTCCGTCCTCCGTCCAATGGTCAGAAAATCTTACTCGCGCCGTTAACACCGGGGTTGTTTGTAAGTTTTACTGTCGCAAGTCACTACACTTCCTCGTCTTGCGTACGTCTCCACCTCAACTTTAACTCGGGGGCCGTGGCGTTCGCCGGCGGCGCAGAACTTACAGCGGAAAGCTACCTCTAGCCACCCTTGCTACAAACGCCTCTCATTTCCCGTTAACTGGGCTCGCGGCTATACCGTCAACTTTCAACCTCCCACCTGAGGTTCTCGTAACTTTTTTTCTGTCCTGGTGTCCGTTCGTTCTCCCCCTTTGCCGCGCACGTCACCACCGCGTATGGGGGGCAACTCTCCCCCTGCGCCTCCTCTCCACCGACCGCTGATAAGATGGCGACGTCGCCGCCGCCGCGGCAGCGCGAGCGGGCGGCGAATCTCGCTAATAATCTCTTTCAAAGTGGCAAAATTGTTTGTGGCCTAATATGTAGCACGCTACAATATAAACAAAACTACACTGAATTTAGTGAAATTAACAGTTTATGATCCATCTATTCAATGCATGACCTTCTTCACTACAAAAGTTTTATCACACAGATACCATAATAATAGAATGAAACAGAACAAATAATACACTTCCTGAAACGAAATTTACACATACACAATAATAGTTTCACTTCTGTACACTATTCATACAAAAGAATATACACAAAAAATATTATAAAGAGCATTACTATTCGTGACAGTTCCCAATTTATTGATCTATGCAGTCAGATAATTACTTAGTTAATTTAATTACACTATTTTCCTATCCCTCTTTCACTGAGATTATTAAATAAAAACCAAGGCTTTCAAAATCTAGAATGTATCCTTGCAAAACACTTAAAAAACAATGTGAAATTGACTCTTCGTTAACTCTTTTCAACATGGCCATTTCATTCTATAAAATGTTTAACTTATCATGATACAAAGATTGTAACCACAAATTATCTGCGTTCGCGACAGTATAATTAAAGAACTCAATTAATCTTTGATTTTACTTAAACAAATTGCCTGTTTTCTCCGCGCTATAATACCAGTTGGATATCTTTCAGTTCTCTGTGAGGGAGAACTATGACGAATTAATTCTTAACAGAGCGTTTGAACTCCAGAACAGAAAGAACGAACACCAGAATGGATCCGCGTAGCTCGCACGGTGTGGTCGTTCCTTCGTCGCTCAAGGTTAGCGAACTGTGAGCAGCTGCGGGTGGCGCGATGTGGCCTTGAAGTATCGCCGTTTGCTCCGTCTATCGTCGGATGAACTATTTCTTCTGTTGATGCGCGACGTCTTAGTTTGCCAGTGGAAATAAACCACGAAACAAAACAAAAAAAACCTGCGCGAAGAACGTAATTGTATTAGTTGAAATCCCCTCATGACAAAATTGTGACTCGTGGCATAAAAATCCATCTTGAACTCCTTTTCAATACTTTACATTGGATAAATATAAACATATTGAACGCATTGCGATTTCAGACTATTATTTACTCGCTTTTCAGTAATGTAGTATAATATGATTTGTGCTGGTTACCTCTTATAGAGTTTTTTGCGAAAAATGTACTCCGTCGTTCTTCGTTCGTTGTTCGTCGTTTGTCCTTTGGAAGTACGTCTGTTATAGGGCTGGTCAGTCACTCACAAAATGGGTCGAGGTCTCTTGTCTTCCCCGTTAATTTGCGGTGCATTGCCACGTAAATTTCTCATTGGCTTGTGCATTCAGGCTAGGAAAGTCTAAATTAATGCCTCTCTTCTACGCTTCCTAGTGGCGACAGGAAGTACTGTTTGAAATCTAGCACCGCGTTCTGCCAGAAACAGGTGGCCGATTTCGTTGTAAATGCGGCTATCAATAGCGGGATAGCGGTTACAGAAGGTTCTTCTCTTTCCAATGAAACACACCTTAGTGGTGAAAAATTCATCTGGCAATGAATTACACGATGAGAACATGATGCAAAATGTCCTCCGACGCGCGATAGAAGAGTTCGGCAACTTCCATTTGAATCTCGTGCATCGTTTAGGAGAATATACAAAAATGCCAAAGCTAAGAGAGTGATAGAGACAGCGAATTCTGTCTTAAATGAGGTGGTGCAGACCCCAGGTAGAAATCTAGATATTACTGAAATCAATCACATTGTGTATGCAACCGGGTATCTGGTAACTCAGATAATTTTGGTTCCAGCCAAGAACACCGACAGCGACAGCAAAACAGAGTAAACGGTCCAGTACCCCCAAGGACGAACATGGACGAAGAGAATTACGAAACGGATAGCCGGCACTCAGCGTGAACTATCACTCTTACCTGAGGCATCTTCTAAATCAACGCATACTCCTAGAAAAGTTCAACAAAGGTATTCAATGTTTAAAAAAAATCCAAATTGGAAATGTCGCTAGCACCCTAACGATAGTTGAGAATCTAAAAGTGAAAATTCAAGCAAGGGCTCAACGAATTAGACGTTAGAAACGAACATAGAATAGATTTCCGTGTGCAGAGCCGGTTGTTTGAAACCGACGCGAAGAGATTCTATCGCAATCTGACTCAAAAGCCGAAAAGCAATGCTGTCACTCCTTCAAAAGAAGACGTCGAAGCATTTTGGACAAGAATCTGGGAGGAAAGCACATCCTACAACAAAGACGCATCTTGGATTCAATCTGACGTTGATACTGCCGATGAACTTGTGGAAACAGTGGAAGTTGTTCACGACTTCTCGGAAGAGGACCTCTTCTAAGCAATTAAGAACATGATACACTGAAAATACCCCAGGATGGATAAGATCCAGATTTATTGGATTAAGAAATTAACAGCATTACATTCTCATCTAGCAAAGGCTGTCAATAAAATTTTAGAGAACCCAAAGGAACTGCCGGAATGGCTCACACGCGGCATCACGTATTTGCTACCTAAAGCGGGAGACAGCTCTTTGGCGAAGAACTACAATCCAATCACTTGTCTGCCAATACTGTACAAATTTATAACTGCAGGCATAGCTGACGAAATGTATAGACATCTAGAAAAGAATCATCTGATGCCAGCTGAACAAAAAAGATGTCGTAAAAGTTCTTATGGCTGTAAGGAAATCTTGCTACTGAATAAAGTCATTTTGAATGATGTAAAGAAACGCAAACATAATTTGAGCATG
>JAHLJT010008446.1:162366567-162394096 GCA_031308135.1 Acheta domesticus | reverse complement strand
TACGTGAGTTCGTATCCCAGCGTTGACAAAACTTTAGGGAATTGGAAACACTTCTGCGGGCCCTTGTGTGGTATTTTAATATTGTTATTACATATATGTATTATGTATATTCATATATGCAAGGAACTACATGCTGATGCAGCACTTAGTTTTAATTCAATTTTGTCTTTCGCTTTGTTTCCATCTAAATCGTAACGGAAACATCGCTGAGAGATCGAGAACGATGAAAGTGAAGAATGATTATTCGGTTTGAGTTCTTTTATTAAAGAAAATATACTGTTACGAAATATATAAGAAATGAATGTGACATAATAAACATAGTAAAATTTACAAGAACGAGAAGAAGAGAATGGAATGAGCACGTTACCAGGTCGGACAGCAAAAGAATAATCAAAATTGCGAGAGATACAAAACCCTCAGGAAAACGCGATCTAGGCAGACCAAAGAAAGATGGATCGAAAGTTGGATTTCCACATCTTCTGAATCATCTTGACGGTGAAGTATGAAGAAAAACAGGTGTTAACCTTAATAAAAGAAGAAGATACTGTGACGATAAAGCGGTTATTAAATTTTTTTAATGTAATATAAATTTGCTCTGAATATAATTAAATAGAAACTTTATTTAGAACATATTTGCATTGCAAGTTCATCTACATTTGACAAAATTGTTAGGACATTTCCAGTTGTGATCAGCGGGATCATTTCTGTTTGGAACTCTTCTCAGGGAAGAAAACTATTTTCCCAAACTTAAGCAAATCGAAATATACAAATATTATGATATTTACTGAAGATGTAAACACACGGAGAAAGAGTAACCGAGGATTTTTTTATAAAAGCTTGCTTTTTTTCAAAGATGAATCGATCTTTTGTGTGACTATCACAACTGATGATAAATTAATTTTAACTGGTAATCATAATTAAACGTATCTGTTTAATTATGTGCGATCGTTTTTCCATGCTCTAGATTTTAATGGCATCAGCTTTGAAAAGTGACAAGCATTCATACAAACATAACATTTTCTATGGTGGATTAAAACACTATTCGCAAGTAGGAGTGAAAGACAATTCATTAGCTTCCATGTTATTCACTTTAACACGCTGTGTGTAAGACGTTGCCTCTACGAAGCGTTCTTCCACCAATTATCGGATCACCTCTTTGCTTATATCTGGTGGATGTAATTATCTTTAGAGTTTTTGTTTATACAACGGCTTTATATTAGTACTTTTGTTTTATTACACCTGGTCTGCAAGTAAAAAACTCCATAGGATTTTTATACATTTTCTCATAGATTTCAACTCGGTAAAAACGAAAAAAAATACTGCTGCCACCACAGAATTTACCAAATATGTTCCATCTCGTCCATTTTTTTGTTACTCTTAATTTTTTCTTTGTATTTAGCGTAAAATTCCTAATTAACTTAAAACATAGCATTCTGCTTTTATTTAAAAATGGCCTTAAAACTAAGACTTCTCTTATCAATGGTATCAATTTTAGCTGAACTTTGCAATAAATAAAAACTAGTAGTGCTAAGGAACGGCACAAACTTTTCTGTATTAGTTTCTAGTATATTTTGGTCTCGGCTAGCTATATGGACTGGCCATATGCTCTTGCCAGCTGCCATCCATCGCCGCCCAAAGTATATTTTTTATATTTTCTTAATTTTTTGGTTTCGTAATTGTAGAACGGAAATACTATTTTACGAATATTAAAGAACAGCAAAACTTCGCCATAAATGGCAATTTTCTTTAGAAAATTTGGAGCCGTTTTTAAGGAAATGGCGTGTAAGCGATACTCTAAATTCGAAATTTAAAGCTCTTTTTCGCAGAAACTTTTTGAGTTTTCGAAAAACTTTATTTAAAATTAAAAGAAGCATTTTACCTCCCAATTACAATAGTGTTTACAAATTGCGGGAAATGTGACGTGGAAACATGATTTTCTCCAAAACGGCTCCAATTTTTTTCCTTAAACATTTGGTAAGGATAGTGCCTAATGTACCCTATAACATAACGTATACACCATATTGCTCTATTCTTTTGTTTTCTCGAAAACTACAAAAATGAATTTTTTTTACCTGAATCTCTCCCGTCGTTAATATTAAATTACCGATTTGCGATTAAAATAGGGGATTTGTTCATATGATTATATTTATGAGTACATGTGCTTTAAATAATGTCAAATAAAGTTTCTCAAAAACTCAAGTGTTTTCTGTGAAACCAAGCTCCTAATTCCGCATATTCAGAAACGCTCTAATGCCATTTTCTCATAAATGGGTCCATATTTTTTTCAAACTATTCGAATTTTAATTCTTTCGAATACTTTTCTTCATATTAAAGAGTGCTAATTGTACTCTTTAATATGAAGTCAAGTTCATTTTTGGGGTATTTTTTCGATTTTTCAAAAAATAGACAAATATATTTTTTTGAAACATCCCTCACACCCTCAATATGCACATTTCCAGCAATTTGTAAACACTATTGTATTTGTAAGTTGATGTACTTCAAATGACGTCTCATGATTTTTTCGAAAATTAAAAAGTTCTGTCAAAAACAGTTTAAAATTTCGCATTTACAGTAGCGCTTCAACGCCATTTCCTTAAAAACGGCTTCAAATTTTTCAAAGAAAATTGCCAGTTAGGACGAGATTTTACTGTTCTTTAATATTCTTTAAATAATATTTCCGTTCTACTATTAGGAAATCGAAAAATGAAGAAACTTTAAAAAAAGTGTACTTTGGGCGACGATAGATGGCAGCTGGCAAGAGTATGTGTCAAGTCCGAATAGCTAGCCGCGACCAAAGGAAATAGAAAGCTAATACGGTAAAGTCTGAGCCATTCTGTAGCACCACTACTTTTTTTAAAATCTAAGTTCTATAGATCGAACTATGAAGATTACATTTATTTTATAGGATTGCGTATAAAATATTTTAACGTTTATTGGGAGCAAAATAGTAGTAGTACAGAGGTAAAAGACTTCCGTGTTTCCTGTCTACAAATCTTAATTGACATTAATTTGTGGAAACGTATTGTTGCTTTCAAGTTTTTTTTAATATGAAATGTGTTGTTATAAGAAGAGTGTGAGAAGAGCGAATGAATGGCTCAGTTTTAAAGTGTTTCTCTAGGACTCAGGGAGTAGCGAGCTCGAGTCCTAGGCTTCGTAGCTTTTTTTTTCATTCTACATTACAAAAAAATTCACTAAATTGCAAAATTATACATTTGTCTTGTCAAAGTTATGTATAATGTAAGCAAAATTGGCAATTGCGAAAAAAGAATGCAAACCAGCAATTCTAAAATAATGGCTGTCTGGACGTGCGGCATTGAGATCAAAATAATATGATCTTAAATTGCATTCTTAGCAGCACTTCCGTGTTGTCGATTCCAGGTCAAAATGCGATAAGGAGCTCTACGGCGTTGCCGTTTGGTAAGAAAGAAAAATCAATATTTTCACACGCGGCTTAGCAAATTGAACTACTCCGTTTTCATTATTCGACATGGCTCACCATAGCCAAGCCCTACGAGAGCGAGTTATCGCATTAGTAAACCAAGAATTTTGGATTCCTTATTAATGTCTTCCTAGTATTTCCTAAAGAAGAGATTTATGAATAAACAATTAATATAAAATAATTCTAAAATATAATTCTAATACATAATTTGGAGAATAAAAAACAAATATTTCATAGAAAGATAAAAAGCCCTTTTCCTGGACACCTTGTTTTAAAAACAAAATAATATATTTACGTTTTTGAAAAAGTTTTGTAATACAGTTAATTTGACAAAAACAAATCACGGATAAGCAAACCAATTCCGGGCAAGCACCAGATTCGATCCTGTAGCCTAGGGTTCTGGAAAAAAACGATTCTACCACTGAGCCAAACGAATACACCTTTCAAGTTCTTACATAAACTAACGTTTTTAAATTGCTTGAGTAAGTTATTGTGCGAAATTGCGGACAACATTTAAAATGTCTCCAATATATTTAGACAATTACAAATAATTTTCATGTGTGGCATCTTCTATCAAACGGAATTAAAACTTGAATTACTGAAATACTCACTAACTAGTCCTACTTTAAGGGAGTCCCACTAACTATTGACCATCCCTAAAACTTCTAAATGGTTCTTGATATCGAAATACAATTTCTCTCAACAATGTATAATCATGGTTCAAGAGAAAACAGAAATGGTGTAGTGATATTATTTGAAGTATTTAAGTTTTGGAGAAATTAAATTATCTCTAGTTTTTCTAAAGGGAACCATATATTTTCTCACTGGCAATAGATAGATCATAAGAGGAATGCAATGATATAACATATGCTAATATTTTATAGTATTTTGTGTATAAAATTATACATTCTGACATGAGATTTTAAGCGAAACGTGTAGTTTTTCTGTAGCAGCCGTCGCAATGGTCGGGAAGGTGTCCCTTGCGGCCTCTCCCCGCAAAAGTGATGGCGCCGAGAAGGTAAACTTCCTCAAAGGCGGCAGATGCAAGGGTTGATTCGGGAAATCTCAAGTATTTAATTTAAAATCACATGTCAGAAAGTATATTTTTATACTGAAAATACTATCAAAACATTAATATATGTTACATCATTGCATTCGTCTATTTATGATCTCTCTAATGCTAGTGAGAAAAATACATGGTTCCATTTAAAAACTCGAAGATGATTAAATTTCTCAAAAACTAAAAATATTTCGAACAAAATCTCTACGGCAAATTGCTTCCCCCATGATTCCGCATTGTTGAGTGAAAACTGCATTTCGATATCGGGAACCGTTTAGATTTAGAAGTTAAGGGGGTGGCCCTTAGTTGGTGGGACTCCCAGTATATTGCTTGCATATACACACAAAAACTGTTGAACAGATAATAAAAAGAATAATGCAGTTTTATACATCCTCCGACAAAAAATAGCGGTTTATTTTGGTTTAAATTCTGAATATACTGTTGTCCCACAACAATTGAACTTCTTCTGATGAATGGGTAACAGTTCAACTTGGAAATGAATTTTAGTCGCTAGAAATCTTTCTTCATGCGTGATTCCCTTCCCGAGGAAACTTCTTTTATGCAGTTGTTGATGGTGATCATTTTATTTTACGAGCGCATTTTCATGGTAGGTTTTGACAGTCCACGATATAAAAATAATTTTATTTTTGTAAAGGTAAGAATAATAGCGCAATATATTAAAATCCTTTTCCTTGCAATTTACCTATATATCGCGCACGCGAGCGGTGTTTGGATCGCCTTCTGAACACTTTTGTCTGAAAAATCTGTCGACTGAGTTTAGTCGGTGAGTTTAGTAGGCCAGGTATATCTTAGGGACATATATACCAATCGTATAGTGCTTGTATTTTTTATTTTTCTTCAAATTTCGAGCGTGGATTGTGATTTCGTTAATAAGTACTTGAGTACTCTTGCAGGAGCACTCGTACGAGAGCGGCTTGTAGGAGCCGTCTGAACACAGCCGCGCGCCTACTTAACACTGCCAGCCCAAAAAAAAGGAAGACATTTTTGTTTAATAGTATATTTCACCAACATTTCTGCATTTATTTCCTCAAATGTATTTATTATTATTATTGTTATTGTTATCATTGTTATTATTATTGTTATTATTATTATTATTGTTATTATTATTATTATTTGCGTATAGGCCTTATATGATCACGCTACACGTCATCTTCCGAGGTCCGGAGATATGAACATGTGTAATTATGCAGATCAACTTTATACGGCTGTATCCCTTGATAAGACAAGACTGTTACGCCTTGAATTATAAATAATGAGGTAATAGGATGATAACGAGGAATGAAGACACGATCACAAGTACGACCCTACCTACGCAGGACTCTATTCTCTAGCGTCCTCGGCGCAGACGACGGCTGCCGCAACCGTCTGCACCACGGGGCCGGCGTTGTTGTTGTTCTTATTGTTATTGTTATTATCATTATTTGAATTGGGTGTTCACATATCTAAGAAGTTGGCTTTTTATTGTTGCAGAAATTTTTTGTCTGCTCGAGAATAATCTAATAACTCTAATGATAGAATTCTAAGAACTCATTAGGGAGAACAAATTTTACTTGAAGCAAAAAACTTCAATTTTGTAGTTGTGGAAAGACGCCGAGGATCATTCACACTTTTGCAATTTGCGAAAATTCAGAGTTAACCGTGAAAATCGGACCTACGCCATTTTTATAAGTGTATTTTACTCTGTTGTTAAAAGAAATTTAGAGAAAAATTTGAAGCCTTTTTGAGAAAATTTTGAAAATGTCCGGGGAGCTTCATGCAAAGTACCCCAATGTTTGAACAAAGTTATTCAAAATCGCGGTGCCTCGAGTGGAAGCAGATCGATCGGAGAATATCCATTTTGGTGAATGCGTAGGTTAATTTATCATATCTCCCTGCTCTAACAATTGGTTTCAATTTTCTTTGTTCAAAATTCTCCTTGATATATTAGTAAAAGTGCGGGGCAACAGTCATTCTGAAAAAACATTTCAGAAGAGTAGTTCTACAATACACATTTTGTTTTCTTTTTATATATTTGTTACATTCATGAATAAAGGAGGAAGTATATTAACAGTACAGAATATTAGAAACTTGCAGCCAATCTGTGTTCTGTTTAATTATCTCGAGAAATTACTGTAAAACATCCTAACCTATTGACTCCCTTGCCTTCTACTTGAAATGTTTTAAAATGTAGACTTGTTTCTGTCGCCATTACAAATTAATGCGTGTTAGGTCTGAAAATGGCGTTTAATATTTTCTTCCTTAAGCTGACAGTTTCTTACATCGTTCTTTTCGACTTTTTTTTACATTAATGTCCGTTTCTAAGCATTCCCTGCCATGATTACATTATTCACACATACATCCCATCACTTTCCTACCATTGCAGTCTAAAGGTCGCGGCACCGCGAAGGCCAAGTATCCCAAAGGCGATCGCCGCACTGGTGTCTCAAGGCAAATATTTCCCGTACCAACAACTGTTCATAATTTCAAATCAAGTTTAGGTAAAATATTTGTTACTCTATATTTCTTTTAAGTTAGTAACAACTAAGATATTGTATTCCTCTTCAAATAATCTAATCATTTCAGTAAAAAAATCTATGAAGTTCTATTAAAAAATCAAATATGGTTCAATTTCTGCAAAATTAAAAATGTTTCAAAGAATATCTCTGCTACACAACACATGCATCGTGGATTAAATGTTAATTATCTATATTCAACCTTCACTAGTTATTACTTATTATTAATAAAAATCGAAAATATGAAGCTCCAGAATGTATCACTAGGGTGTTTCGCAATAATTCCTTACATCGCACTGCGACTTTCGGCAGCAGTCTCGTATTACCGACTAGTATTTTCTGCAATTTTGACGGTAATAGAGAAATAAATGGAATTAAAACTTTCTTCTGGTTAGCTCAAACAGGCACTTCAAAAAAATCAAGAAAACAATGCGATAGATAAACGTCTTGATACAAAATTTTTAATTAGTAATAATATAGTATGTGCCACCGCTCCGTCAAAATGCATTTTTCTAAATAATTTGTTTACAATAGATTTCATCACTAGACGATAAAGATATTGGCGTGCAGTTGGCTGAAATGCAGACAAACACGCAATGAAATTTTACTTTCACATTCGCAGGGCAACAATTTCAGCGTTTTGATAATTTATTTATAACGCAGACAAATTATAATATCGGAACGATAGTTCAAACAAAGTATTAAAAATTCAAATAAAATGTTGAAAGATAAAAATGAGCAATAGTTCATTAGCAACAATTTTCATTGATTTGCCGTTAAGTCAGAAATCGTTAATACAATATAATCGGCGGAAACCGAGACACTGGAAAACGACCTGAACCAAATACTTGACCGCAAAGAGAGACTGAATTGTCTGTAAAACAAATGAGGGTTGGTATCAGATGTTTATTTCCTATAAACAGTTGCTTATCTCGAAAACGAAAGACGATAGCGCCGATCGGATTGCGGAATTTCGCAACTTGTTGAAAGGCAATTGTGATGAGAGAGTAAAGAAGTATTACAAAATTTGAATTGTAAATTTAATTAATTTGAATTGTAAATTTAAAATTGTAAATTTATTAACAATTTCCAATTTTTGCAATTCTAAAGTGGGAAGAGTTTCCTGATGGCCCAGAACCGAAAACTGCGAATACAAATTTTTGCAACAATTAACCATTTTATAAACAATTTCGAAATGTGCGTTATTCCTGCGGAAGAGTGTGCCCAAATTGTCCCTGAGTTCAATATCGCAAAATAACAATTTTGACCAGAGATGCAAATTGATTGCTTCTGTGGCTTCTTTTAAAGTATAATCAAAAACTTGAGAATGCTGTTAATTTACTGTAATTTACAATCTGTAATTACACTAATTTTAATATTAAAAATTAAACACAAGCCTTATAACCAATTAAAATAATTAATTTTTATTTTCATGGTAGGATTGTGTGGGGTTATAACAATAAAGAAAATTCATAACCACAATGCAACTGCAGAAACTGTGGTTTCTGCCAGCTGATAAGGCTACAAGGGGAGCATTCCTTCAACATTTTAAAATGGGAATGAGTATTGCAGAATCATACAAATATCACAAGACCCTTCTTGAATATATTGAAGATATTTGTGAAGACGATCTATGCCAGTGGTTGTACAAATTCAAGAGAAAGAACTGTGTGCTACTGACATGATCATACCTAGGGCCTAGGTCAGGCCAAAGTAAAGTCTCTTGGTTAGTTATTGTGTATCATATTTACATTACCCCCTTTTTGCTATTTTTCTTTTTGGTTGTGCTCTCTATGATATGTAAATAATTCATTTCAATAGTATGAAAAACATGATGAATCGATTATAGTTGTCTGTTTTTATGCACATGTGCAGATTTTAAAGATTGCAAGCACTAAAACCATTATAAAAATGTCCTTAATAAATGTGTTCAACTTCATTTAGATGCTATCGAAAAAAATTTAAAAAATGAGTTGTTGGCAAAAACCATTGAGAAATTTAAATACCTACAACTCTTTCTATTACAACTTATTTATCCTCCTGAAATAAATCAAATTACCTTCAATAAGATTATAATATACTGGAATAATGTGAAAATGTTTAGAAAATGCGAAGTGCAGTAGATATTTTAATAAAATTTTCAATTTGCAACCTAAGTTAATTTTAATTTAATTCTGCTCAAAATTGGCAAAAATACCGAGAAAACTTTCGGTTTCTATCAATCCCTTCAGCCTCCTTTGTTTTTGTCACATTTACCCTCCCCTCTAACTAAACATTTTTTAATGGTGCACTACAAATGTTGAGATGAACAGAATAAAATCTTTCATTCGTCTGAGTCAATGAGTACTTATAATAACATATGTTTATTATTTAACTAAAATGATGCCTTCCCCCAAAAAATGATCCGCTGGATCCACCCTTGGTATAAATAGTAATAAAATGAAAAGCAGTTGTGCAGTTTAAAAAGTGACAAAACAGCGCTTAAAACGAACCTACAACGTTGTGAGAGAACGCAAACGAATTTCGCGCGGCTTCGCGCTCCTCGCCCACTAGCCAATCAGGGAAGCCCGGTGCCGAATACATGTGCAGTTTGCTTATATGCGTCCGGGAAGTATTAGCTTTGAGACGCCTATGGGACAGTTGGCCTTTGCGGTGCCGAGACCTTTAGGCTATAATGGTGCAATGTGCTGGATGCGCGATGTGATGGATGCGTCAATACTGTAATCAGGATCATGGCAGGGAGTGCATAGAAACGGACATCATATTAAAAAAGCCAATCAGCAAAATAAACGATCTAAGAAGCTGACAGCTTAAGAAAAAGAAATTAAAGGCCATTTTCAGTCCTAACAAGCATTGACATTAATTTGTAATGGCGACAGAAACAAGCCTGAATTTTAAAACATTTGAAGCAGAAGGCAAGGGAGTCAATACGTTAAGATGTTTTTCAGTAATATCTCGAGATAATTAAACAGATCATAGATTGGCAGCAAGTTTCTAATATTCTTTACTGCTAATCTACCTCCTCCTTTGTTCATGAATGTTACAAATTTATAAAAGGAAACAAAATGTGAATTGTAAAACTTCTCCTCTGAAATATATTTTCACAACGACTGTTGCCCCGCACTTATACTAATATATCAAGACGAATTTCGAACAAAGCAAATTCAAATCAATTATTAGGGCAGGGACATATGATAAATTAACCTACGTATTCACCAGATATCGCAATTGATTATTTTTTACGATGAAAGTGAAAAAAAATTTTAATGAGACTGCGCCTACGACTCCAGAAGGTATGTGATATTACTATAAAGCACGAAACAGTGCGATGAGGAAAACCCCGAAAGGACGACGCCAGGTCTCACGTTCCAGCGAGGAAGAACATTGCCAAATTTAAAAGGATTCAGGAAACCCAGGGGCAATATTGACAAAATAATGTCAAAAGGCAATATGGGTGTAGAAATTGTTAATTTTAGTTCCAATAATGAACATTTGAATTTTTTTCAAATGAAGAAAAGTTACTCGATCGATGAATCTACATTTAAACTACACCCTCAGTTAACTAAACTATCCTAGTTATTTTATTATTACAATTATTATTATTATTATTATTATTATTATTCCTCTAAATCACGACTAAAGATGTTGTGTGTCGGCTGAATATAAAGTCTACTCCAGGTTGCAACCAGCTACCTAAGGAGTAGATCTAGGGACTGTCGGTGCCTCTACAATACTTTGCGCAAGATGTGGGCTGTTCCAAATAAAGCGATTTCTTCCACTTCCCATTCTTTTGAATTACCTGGGAGTTTAGACAAGTTCTTACACAAATTTTGCGGAACAAATCCCAGAGCTCCGATAACTATCGGGACGACCTGTGCTTTGACGTCCCACATTCGGCTGATCTCGATTTCCAAACTCTTGTATTTTCTCTGCCTCCTTGGTAACGAGGTTTTAATCGCAAGGTACAGCAACATCAACAAGTAATCACGATTTGTTCTCCAAATCCCAGATTACTATATCCGGTTTGTTTGCCGCTATTGTGCGATCAGTTTGAATCTGTTGGTCGTACAATATCGTACACAATCCAACAGACGTCACCGGTTTTGGTGAGTGTTCGTACCACTTGGGGCATGTGTTTGGAACTTCGAGGGCGTTACAGATCTGCCAGTGGAGGTAGCTACACACCCTGTCGTGTCTTTTCAAGTATTCGGTCTTTGCTAGGGTTGGACAAGTTGAGACAACATGATCAATGGTTTCTACGTCTTCCTGACAAATTCGGCATTGTCATCTTGGGAAATTTTGAGAACCGCTTTATCATAATGTGTTCTCAAGGCCTGATCTTGGGTAGCTATTACAAGTGCTTCCGATTCTGGCCTATTCTCCCCCTTTTAAGCTTCATAAATGATTGATCTTTATTGATCTGCACCTTGTCCATTCGTTTCAAATATTGTCCGTGGAGTGGTTTGTCTCTCCACGATTTCTTTAACATTTTTTGTGTCTCAAATTTCATGTTAAGTAGCATCACAAGTTCAGTGTCTCTGTCATTCTGGGTGTCTTGCTTAGTCTTGTTCGCAATGCTTCTTGCTACACTTACAATGCCTCTGTTTCCCATTCTTCGGTCAGATTTCATGACCTGCCTCATTAGTGGGTCATCTTGATGGCTGACTACATACTTTCCCATCCCAGTTATTGCATTGTGCCAGGAGGCTTCAATTTGTCTCAGACCTCTTCCTCCTTCCTTACGTGACACATAAAGTATATGTATATCAGCCCGAGGGTGGGCAACATGATGCATGGTAAGCAGTTTTTTGGTTTTTCGATCCATGATGCGAATTTCCTGTTCAGTCCAGTCTACTAGTCCGAAACTGTATTCGGCTAGAGGCACCGCCAAACTACCTATTGCTGATATTTTATTCCTTGAGTTCAGAGCGGACTGCAGGACAAGTCTCACTCTTCTATAATACTCCTTGCGAATTCTCGCTTTCATTGTGTCGTTCGAGATGGTCTCACATTCTTCAATGCCCAGATATTTGTAAGTTTTACCTGGCTCAAGATCTTGAATCACAGTGTGTCTATCAACTTCAATGTTATCTGACGTGGTTATTTTGCCTCTTTTAACCCATTAACTGCCAAATTTTTTAAACTATTTTTTTTGTAATTATTAGTTTAGTATATGCCAGAAAGTAAGTTTAGCAACACACTCAGTGAATTTTTGCAATGAGATTTTTCAAAATTTGCTTATTTCTAAAAAGTCCCAATTGGGGATCATGGCTGATGTGGTGAATAATATTCTGCTATGTTTATTCATTACATTTTTCTTAAAAAAAATTTAAGTAAAAATATTTTTTAATAGATCAGGCTTCTTACAGGTCTCTTTTAATCAGATTAGTTTATGCCATTCTTTCATACAATGTACGTGCAGTCCTACATTACGTTTTATGCACTGTTTTCTCACATTTGACTTGCATACGGCGCATTTCCTCTGCTTACCATCTTGTGTTCGCTCTAAGTAATGTCCCACTGGGTCTTTTCTGACATCTTCTGCAACCCGTTTGTTGGATAACTATAAGCGTTTACAACACACATATCTACTAAATTAGTGAAGATAGGGAAGTACCATTTCTTCCCACGAATTCTGATTCTATACTGATTGATCAACCCATCTAGTTTGTCAACCCCTCCCATATATTTATTATATACATGCACACACTGAGGTTGTGGAATGTTTCACTTTCTTCTGTTCGCTTTTCGACCACCTATTTACTTTTTCTAAAGGTTCTACTCCTTTGTGAGTTGACAATATTTTTACACTCTTATTAATCTTTCCAAACAGTAGCAAATATTTCATTGTTAACATCTATTCTGTAGTCAAAGATACCTCTATCTTCTTTTTTCATTGCCTCATCATTTTTGATAGTACAATTGTTCATGCGATTGTATCGTACAGTGCCTGTAGCCACTATATTCATGTCTTTCAATGTTTTCATTAGGTGAAAGCTGGTAAAAAAAATTGTCGAAGTAGAATGCGTGATTGCAGGGATTCTTGAGCACAGATATATTTTTCAACACTACAGATGATCCTAAACCACGTATTTCAACTTCATCTCCTTCTTTCTTTCCTTCATATAACTCAGCACGGTAACAGTACCCTGTTTCAGCGCAGCACATTGCCCACTGCTTGAATCCAAAGCGGATTGGTTTTCCTTTCAGGAACTGCTTCAGATAGTGATGGCCGTAATATCGAATCATCTGTTCATCAATGCTTATGTGCTTGGAAACACGCCAAAATGTAGGAACTTTTCATTCATTTTATCTAGAAGAGGACTTATTTTGAAGGACTTTCTATTTAAATTTCCTTTGTTCAATTCAGCGTTGTCATTGAAGTGTAAATTCTTCTTTATTTCTAAATATCTGTTCCTACTAAAACATTTCCTTACTGCTTCAACACACAAGTCCTCATCTTCACACCAGTACATTTGTTCTTGTGGTAAAGAATTGTATCCAGTTAGTAATAAAATCCAAGGGAACTTTTTGAAACAGTCAATTGAAAAAGTAAAGTGATGCCGATTATTTTGAACAGCATAGATAACACTTTGCTACACAATATGTGCCATTACTTCTTCATCGAATGTCTCAAATACTTGAACTGGTGATTTATCTTTTAGTGTATCGATAATATTCTCTTTTGCTTTGAAATATCATCACTTTGGGCAACATCATTTGAAAAATTTGGCTTTAGTTTTTGCCAGTCTGAAACTACTGTCAAGCGCTTGAGCTTCTTTACTCTAGTACTCTTTGGCTCGTAATTTTCTGATGGTAATTCACTGACAATCCATTCTTGAAGATGCCGATGGGACAGGGAACGCGCTAGAATGAATTTCTACGCTCCCTGGTACATCAGCTGGATGAGTGTCTTCCAAGATGTTTTCATCGATGTCTTCAGCATCAGAAATAGTATCGACATTGTCTGGCGGAAGTTCAACAATGTCAATCTCGGTATCAGAGTCATCATCTTCTAAGAAATTTGTGTCATTCAACACTTCTTCTAATTCTAATAAAGAGAGAAAGAGCCTTGTACCCATATCTGAAATAACAAAGTATGGAAAATTTTTTACATTGCATCAGCCATGATCCCCAAATGGGTATCGGTGAAATTAGTTCAACACAAATGAACCTAAGAGTTAAAATAGCCTAGAATATGAATATATCAGAACTAGAATGTCTAGTTGAAGAACATACAAAATATTAATAATGGGTTGTTAAAAATAATTAGAATATCATGACACTTGGAAATCAACATAATTTTTCTACTGACCTTACCTTGTCAGATATGTTTCTTTCGGTTATGCTTTCGAAATTTACAACACAACGTACAATAAATTCATGTGTCCTCGTTCAATCACACTCCAAACAATGAGAATGAGATATAAAATAAAGATCTGCATCACGTGTTACCAACTACTGAATGAAAAATATCATGATCCCCAAATGGGGATCACGGCAGGTAATGGGTTAAGTTGTCTTTTGTACACTTGTCAAGACCAAACTTCATGCAGATGTCATTGCTAAAAGCATTGGTGACAGACAGCATTTGGGAGAGAATTGCTTCATTTTTAGCAAACACTTTAAGGTCATCCATGTAAAATAAATGTGATACAGGCCTTTCATCACCATGGAGCTTGTAACCAAAGTCAGTGTGCGACAGCTGTCTCGATAGAGGGATCAAACTAATGCAAAACAGCAGAGGGGATAGTGAATCTCCTTGAAAAATATTATATAAATCTCCTTCTTATTATTATTAATATTAGTAGTATTATTATTATTAATTATGTCAAATATTAAACACTAGGCCATTTTTTACTTTGCCGTATAGATACGTAAATATGGAGAAATATATATAGTATAGGGAAAGTTATGTAATGCTGCCGAAAATGGATTTCGAGATTTTAACGAAAATACACGTTTTAGGGTCCACTGATACCGAAAAATTGTTGTTGTTTTTTTCAAATCGTCTGTCCGTCTGTCCGTTCCGTCCGTCCGTCCGTCCGTCTGTGAACAACACTAGCATCTAAACTGTAAGTACGATTTCCTCCAAAATGGATATTCTTCGGTCGATCTTCCACTCGAGGCGCCGCGATTTTGAAAATCTTTGTTCAAACTTTGGGGTACTTTGCATGAGGCACCCCGGACTTTTTCAAAATTTTCTCAAAAAAGGCTCCAAATTTTCTTTTTTTTTAAGAATAGAGTAAAATACACTTATAAAAGTGGCATAGGTCCGATTTTCACGGTAAACTCTGAATTTTCGAAAATTGCAAAAGTGTGAATTTTTCACGGCGTCTTTCCACAATTACAAAATTGAAGATTTTTGCTTCAATCAAATTATTCTCCCTAGTGAGTTCTATCATTAGGGTCATGTATCCTATCCTCGTGGAAACATAAAATTTTCTGCAACAATGTAAAGCCAACTTCTTATATATATGAACACCCAATTAAAATAATAATAATAATAATAATAATAATAATAATAATAATAATAATAACAGTAATAACAATAACAACAATAACTACGCCGGCCCCATGGCTGCGCCAAGGACGCTGCAGGTTCGAGTCCTGCGTAGGCATGGTCGTACTTGTGATTTCCTCTTCATTCCTCGTTATCATCCTATTACCTGATTATTCATAATTCAAGGCGTAACAACCTTGTCTTATCAAGGGATACAGCCGTAAAAAGTTTATCACCATAATTACACATGTTCAGAAGGTGACCCAAACACCGCCCGCGTGCGCGATGCATAGGTAAATTGCAAGGAAAAATAATTTTAATGCATTGTTTTATTATTCTTACATTTACAAAAATAAAATTATTTTTATTTTGTTCGTCAAAACCGACCATGAAAATGCGCTCGTAAAATAAAAGATCACCATGAACAGAAATGCTTACAAGAAGTTACCTCGGGAAGAGAATCACGCATCAAGAAAAAATTCTACCGGTTTCCAAGTTGAACAGTTACCCACTCATCAGAAGAAGTTCAGTCGTTGTGGGACAACAAAATATTCAGAAATTTAAACCAAAACATACCGTATTTTTTGTCGGGGATGTATAAAACCGCATTATTCTTTGTATTATCTGTTCAAACGGTTTTTGTGTGTATATGCAAGCAATATACAGGGAGCCGCACCGACTGAGAGCCACCCCGTTTCTTCTAAATCTAAACGGTTTCCGATATATGCAGTTTTCGGTCAACAATGGGGAATCATGGGGCAAGCAATTTGCCGTAGAGGATAGATTTCGAAATATTTTTTTTGAGAAATTTAATCATCTTTGAGTTTTAAATGGAACCACGTATTTTTTCTCAAACTAGCAATGGAGAGTGATCGTAAATAGACGAATGCAATGATGTAACATATATTAATATTTTGATAGTATTTCAGTATAAAAAATATACTTTCTTACATGTGATTTTAAATTAAATGCTCGAGATTTCCTGCAGCAACCCTTTAATCTGCCGTCATTGAGGAAGTTTACCTTGGCAGCGCCGACACTTCTGCGGGGAGAGGCCGCGAAGGACACCTTTCCCGATAATTGCGACGGCTGCTACAGGAAAAACTACACATTTCGTTTAAAATCTCATGTTAGAATGTATAATTTTATACACAAAATATTATAAAACATTAGCATATGTTACATCATTGCATTCCTCTTTTACGATCTGTCTGTTGCTAGTGAGTAAAAAATGTATGGTTCCCTTTAGAAAAACTAAAGATTCTTTAATTTCTCCAAAACTAAAATATTTCAAACAATATCTGTACACCATTTCTCTTTTCTCTTGCCCCATGAAAGTGCATTGTTTGAGCGGAAACTGTATTTTGATATCGAGAACCGTTTAGAAATACGGGGATGGTCAATAGTTAGTGAGACTCCCTTAACCCATTAGTGCATGAAGTTTCCTGGCTTATTTTTTGGGGAAAAGATTGTATATCCATGTATTATACATCTAAAAGACATACTATGTGAATTATCAAAATTTTATTCTGCACCGTTTCCAAGAAGTTTCCTTTTCGTTTTCTTCATGATTTGAGGACAACATACAACATCATTGCCTTTCCATCTAACAAGCATAATTTCTGCAGACGAGCGAAAATCATTGCTCGCAATTGTTAGCGCCTTTTGTGTATTCTTCTTCTAACATGTTCAAAATTTCAGCAACAGTAGGCTGACAATACTTCTTCATTTAGCAGTTGCTGGAAACGCAGAGAGAAAAAACGTAGCCATTCTAATATATTGCAGTGAAAAGTGTCCCTTGTGCATGTGATCCGATATTTAGGATCACGAAAATTAATTTTAAATAGTTTAGTTATTTATAATTATTTTCTTATAATACCAATTCAAATGAAAAACATGAACCTTCATTATTTTATTTCGTGTAAAATTTGTTCATATCAATCAATGTTAGGTATTATAATTAAATTGAAAACTTACCAGACACGTAAAACAACAAGACTGTAATGCGCCATCTTACACTCTAATCGCTCTAAATCGAAAACTTCTGAAAGTTACAGCGTATACATTTAATTTATACTTTCCAACAATGCGAGCGTTGATTCGTGTGTATCTCAATCAGATAAGTCTCCAATGACAGGCATGGTTGACGCTTTTCTTAGCATCCGATTTATCGGATCACATGCACTAATGGGTTAACGTGGGTCTAGTTAGTGGGATGCATTTCAGTAATTCAAGTTTTCATTCCGTTTAATAAATTTGTAATTGTCTAAATATATTGGAGACATTTCAAACGCTGTCCGACATTTGGCACAATAACTTACACCAGCAGTACGTAAGTTTATGTAAGGATCTGAAAGATGTATTCGTTTGGCTCAGTGGTAGAATTATTTCTTCCAGAGCCCTAGACCGCAGAATCGAACCCGGTTCTTGCCCAGAGTTGTTTTGCTTATCCGTGATTTGAACTGTCTCAATAGCGTAAATATATTATTTTGATTTTAAAACAAGGTGACCCTGAAAAGGGCTTTTTATATTTCTATGAAATATTTTTTTATTCTCACAAATTATCTATTAGAATTTTGTATATCAATTGTATATTCATAAATCTCTTTTTCTAAGAAATACAAGGAATACATTATGAAGAAATCTAAAATTCCTGGTTTACTAATGCGATAACTCGCTCTCGTGAGGCTTGGCTATGGTGAGCCATGTCGAATAATGAAAACGGAGTAGTTCAATTTGCTAAGCCGCGAGTGAAAATATTGATTTTTCTTTCTTGTCATGTGGCAACGTCGCAGAGCTCCTTACCTAATTTTGACACGGAGTCGAAAACACGGAAGTACTGCGAAGGATGCAATTTAAGATCATAATTTTTTGGTCTCAATGCCGCATGTCGAGACTGCCTATTACCATTATGCTGGTTCGCATTCCTTTTTCGCAATCGCGAATTTTGCTTACATTATACATAACTTCGACAAGTCAAATGTGTAATTATGCAATTTAGTGAATTTTTTTGTAATGTAAAATGAAAAAAAAAAAAAGCTACGAAGACTAGGACTCGAACTCGCTGCTCTCAGAGTTCTAGAGAAACACTTTGACACTGAGCCATTCATTCGCTCTTCTCACACTTATTACAACAACACATTTCACATTAAAAAACTTGAAATTAACAGTACGTTTGCAAAATTAATGTCAATTCAGTTCTGTAGGGCAGGAAACACGGAAGTCTTTTATCTCTGTACTACTTCTATTTTGCTCCCGATAAACATCAATGTATTTTATACGCTCTCCAATAGAATAAAAGTAATCTTCATTGTTCGATCTAGAGAACGTAAGATTTAAAAAACTAGTGGTGATACAGAATGGGACAGACATTCCCGTATTAGTTTTCTATTTCCTATGGTCTCGGCTAGCTATTCGGAATTCCTACGTACTCTTGCCTGCTGCCATGTATCATCGCCCAACGTACACGTTTTTAAAGTTTTCATTTTTCGATTTCTGAATAGTAGAAAGGAAATATTATTTGAAGAATATAAAAGAACTAATAAAATCTCGTCCTAACTGGCAATTTTCTTTGAAAAATTTGTAGCCGTTTTTAAGAAAATGGGCGTTTTAGTGCTACTGTAAATGCGAAATTTGAAGCTGTTTTTGAGAGACAATTTTTGAATTTTCGAAAAACATCATCAGAAGTCATGAGCGGAATTAGGAACTTGGTTTCACAGAAAACGGTTGAGTTTTTGAGAAACTTTATTTCACATTATTCAAAGCACATTTACCCAATAAATAACTTTAATTTACTTAATCATATCATGAACAAATCGCCACTATATAAATATGAACGACGTGAGAGATTCAGGTCAAAAAATTCATTTTTGTAATTTTGAGAAAACAAAAGAATAGAGCAATATGGCGTTTATGTTATGTTAAGAGTATATTAGGCAGATCCTTACCAAATGTTTAAAGAAAAAATTGTGCCGTTTTAGAGAAAATCCCTTTTCCACGTCACATTTCCCGCATTTGAAACACTATTGTAGTTGTGAAGTAAAGTGCTTCTTATAACTTTAAATAAAGTTTTTCGAAAACTCAAAAGTTTCTGTGAAAAAGAGCTTTATGTTTCGAATTTAGAGTATCGCTTACAGGCCATTTCCTTAAAAAAACGGCTCCAAAATTTCTAAAGAAACTTGCCATTGATGACGAAGTTTAGCTGTTCTTTAATATTTGTAAAATATTATATCCGTTCTATAATTACGAAACCGAAAAATTAAGAAAATATAAAAAATGTATTTTGGGCGGCGATAGATGGCAGCTGGCAAGAGTATATGGCCAGTCCGTATAGCTAGCTGAGACCAAAAAACTAGAAAACTAATACGGGAAAGTTTGTGGCATTCTGTAGCAATGCAGTTTTCATTTATTGCCAAGTTCAGTTTTAATTGATACCATTAATGCGAGAAGTCTTAGTTTTCAGGCCATTTTGAAACAAAAAGCAGAAGGCTATGTTTTAATTGGGAATTGCTGTATCCCGCCGTGTGTGTTGAACGGGGCGTGCGACGTAGCGCGCACCAGAGCGCATGCGGGGGCGCCTCCGCCACCCCGGAAAATAGTTCCGGGACGCAGGTTGGCGGAGGAATACAGCAGCGCCCCGAGGGGCGGGCACTGAGGGCCGGCAGCGGGGCAGTCAGCGGAGAGCGAGCGAGTAGCGACGTCGTAGAATCTGTGTTAACACTGTACTTTGTTTATGCTTTAGGACCGGCTGTGCTCCCGACTTTCCTGGTTGCGGTTTCTGTTTAACACTGAAAGACGACTCTGCTTTGTTTCTGGTTCGCTCTCCTGGCTTGTGGCTGGACCCCGCTCGTCCCCGGTACGGTGCAGGCTCGCCGCGCGACCCCGCCGCATTGCGGAGTGTTGTAAGGGCACGCGCTCGTTCCCGGCCGCCGGCTTCCGGATCAGCACCTGCTGGCCGCCTGGCTGGCCTTACGCCGTACCGGCACAGCCACACCTCGCCGAGGCCACGCCGCCGTTGACGCCGGCTACACTGATACGCTGACGCCCCGGGATTCTAGGGCACGGTTGTTGCCTTTACCCTCCGACGGGGAGCGCGCTGTCGTCAACGTGGAGGCCGCCTTCGGCGGCCCACGCCGCTCAGTCGACTACGAATCTTGTAAACGGCCCCGAGCCGTCGGGTTTTTCCAGCTGTATTATAAGTGGTAAAATAAACTGTTGTGTTAGAGAGTGCGTTTCATTCTGATACACAAAAGGAATTTTACGCTAAAAATACAAAGAAAAAAATTAAGAGTAACAAAAAACTGACGAGAGGAAATATTTTTGGTATTTTTTTTTCGTTTTTAAACCGAGTTGGTCTATAAGAAAATATATAAAACTCCTATGCAGTTTTTTACTTGCAGACCAGGTGTAATAAATAAAAGTACTCGTATAAACCCGTTTTTATAAACACAAACTCTAAAGATAATAACGTTCACCAGATATAAGCAAAGAGATGATCCGATGATTGGCGGAATCGGCCGAAGAAACGCTTCGTAGAGGCAACGTCTTACAGAGCGTGATAAAGTGAATGATACGGAAGCTAATCAATTGTCTTTCATTCCTACTTGCGAACAGTATTTTAACCCACAATGGAAAATGTTATGTTGTATGAATGCGTGTCACTTCTCGAAATTGATTCCAATAAAATCAAAGCTTGGAAAAACGATCGCACATAATAAACAGATACGGTACCCAGTGATTACCAGTTAAAATTAATTTATCATCAGTCATCAAATTAATTTATCATCAGTTTATGATAGTCACTTAAAAGATCGATTCTACTTTGAAAAAATAAGCTTTTATAAAAAAAATTTCTCGCTTACTCTTTCACCGAATCCTGGGTTCTTCTCCAGAACTGAAGATCTCTATTTCTTTATTAGATCAGGGGCGGCTCGTCCTAAGGGGCCACAGGGGCCGGGCCCCACCATATTTAATAAAGCCCAAAAAATGTTTATATATATTTACAGTAATATCTTTGTCATAATTGTAGTACTTCCTTCGAATTCTTTATTCGTGAACATCGACAATTCGTCCCCAGAACTCATTCCAAGTCCCAGTAACCAAGAATTGGGGATCATAGTTCCTTGCCGCACTCAAAGATAGGGTTAGTAGTGCTCAAGGGGCCCGGCTTGCATGGGCCCCAGACCGGTAACCCCACTCCGTTACAAGGTCGGAGCCCTTTCGTACTGGGCGCGACCACTGCTTGCTAATTTTAACTGTCCTAGGGGGCCCGCACCAGCGGGCCCTTCGCAGAGAAACGGCAGTCTGAGCGCGCCGTTTTCAAAGTGCACGTGAAGTTCTGCGCGCTGTAAGATGAACTCAGTGGATTCATTACACTGTAGTCCGTTTTCTTCACTGAGATTTGAAGGAAAAAATTATATTAAACGGTTAGGAGCACATCAACCGATTGGCTTATCATTTACACAAGTTGATGGAATGAAGAAACACACACATTCTCTATTTCGAGGTTTCAGAAAAAAATCATGTTGACTGGAGTGAAAACAAAGCTAATTTTTGCTTTTATTGTTTATTATTTGGTGAAGGATCTGAAACATTTGAGCGAAAGGATAAAGAAACACGAAGAAAGGGCATTGCATTTAGAAAATGCTTGCAAATTAAAAATATTGGAACTGTGAGCATTGTTGTACAGATTGATTCGGCCATGAAAATTTCAATCAAGAAACATAATGAACAAGTCGTAATAAATAACATTTTAGGTAGAATAACTGAGTGTTTAGGTAAGTACCATGGCACTCGTCATTCATCAACTAGTAGCATTGAGATGGCATGATGAAATCTGAAGATTCAAAAGACCGTGGCAATTTTTTAGACTTATCGTTACTCGGCGATCTAGATAGTGTGTTAGATGATCATTTAAACAATTCTTCTATTTATTAATATAACTCACACGTGACAAAGAAGGAGCTGCTAAATTAAATGTATGAAGTGTATTTGGAGGAAATGTAGAAAGTCCATGTAGCTGATTTATTACTCTGCAAGCCGATTAAACAATCGGCATAACAAGTCGAAGTCAACTTGTCTTAATTTACGATACGTTCCCTTTTCGAAATTTCATCATTCCGAAAGATAAGCCATGGCATTAGCGTTTTTTTGTAAAAAAATCTTTTGTTTCATTGCATACCAATATTTGATTAAGTGACTTATAAAAATTCCTACTTCTGTTTTTTGTAGAAAACTTATAGATTTAAGGTAACTGATAAATATATTAATTAAACAATTGATTTAAATGATGATTCTTTAATTAAATAAGTTATTGATTCTGAGATGATATTCGTGCTTTTACACCTGGCCCCACCAGGAAAAAATGTCACGAGCCGCTACAGATAAGAATCCCTCATTGACCTTCGAATTATACCATAAACAGTTTTTTAAAGAAGCTACTGCTGATTAGGTAATTTCAAAGTTTACCAGAAAGTTACAGAGAAGATGTTTCCAAAAATTTAATTTAAATGCTTACTGAAATATGGGGCCATATAGTTATTCCAGCTTTTGAAATATCAACAATTGCTTCGGTAAGTCTATAGATGCTGCAGCTTCAGAATCAAATTGATGTATAACTTCTATTACAAATCAAAATTTAGCCCATGTAGCGTCGATCCAGGTGCCCCATGTATTGTTAATTCCTTTTTTATTGGAAATCAATGCAGTCAACTTTTTTGTTTATGATTTTTTTACTGTTTTGTTTACTGTTTTTTTGTTTACGAACATTACAGTTAACTTCCTCTCAACAAATACTGTATTACATTCATATGTAATTTCTTGCACAAAATGCACTATAATTACCAAGAAATATCTTGTTATACAATGAAAGATGAATAAATTATAGTTTGAAAAAAACAGAATATTCAGAGAGTTGCCTTGAAAAACTTTAGAAATTAACATTTACTACAGCATACACCTTTGGTTGAAATTGAAATTGTGTTTTATTCTTCTCAAAAGGCATCCCAACTTCAATATATATTTTGAGATCTTTAAGTTCACTTAAATTCTTCAACAGTACAGAGCAAATATAATTTTATAACTTTTTAAAATTATTCATAAATAGCTCTAGTTGATTTCTAACTTCACTACGCGCACTTCGTCAACCATGGCCTCCTCTCACTACCGTCACCACAACACCTGCCTCCCCCAAACCCACTCACTCCTTCGTTACTGCCTCACAATCTCTCACTCCGGCGTTTTTAAAACCTTCTCCCTGTCCTTCGCCCCCTCCCCTCCCGCCGCGCGCGACACTATACGCGCCCTTCCTGCTGCACCCCTCCTGCTGCTGATAAGCAGGTACCGGCGTCGGCAGCGATGGCGGCAGCGCGTGCGTGCGGCGAATCTCGTAAACATACTCTTCAATACACGTCCCATGTCAACCTCTGATAGTTACATATTTGTGCGATGCGTTATAATATTTTTGACACCCCCACGCTATCAACGAACCGCAGGGGCGCATACAAACCAAATGCTTGTAATGAGATTTTAGTTTTTCTGAGGACGCAGGATCTTTAGGGGTGAGAAAAGATCAAATACAAATCTGGCAAATAGTGCGTATATTCTATCAACCAATGGATACAATACACATAAAATCAGATAAAGATGAATGGCACACATAAAAATAACACTCAATTTTATTTGGTTTGAACTCCTGATCTTATTTCAGATCTTTGATCTTAGCAAATTACTACACTTTTGGAAACGTTAATAATTTCTTTGTAAATAGCTTTCTCTGAAGAATTAGATGTGGTCACTCTTACCATGCACGGTTAGTACCTGACTGAGCAAATGCTTAGGTTATTGCTATACACTTTTAGTTTTCAAAAATATTTTTCATACAAATTACACCCTCAAATTCAACTAGATGATTCTCCTAATCTTCACCTCTCACATAAAGAACATTTCAACAAAGCAAACCCTTTAAACACAATTTTACTATTTACAAAAAAAAAAAATCACACGTCAAGTTAGCTTTCTCCAGTCGCAGTTAAGTGAAAAAAACTATAAAGTTTACATGGCTTCGTCTAATTCTGCGAGCATAGTTTGCTCCCAATGTCATTCAACCACGTAAATCACGCTACTTTTCTCCCAAATGTCTCATCAAATTACCTGTGCGTTTAGTGAAAATTCCAGATGCGACCACTACTCAGTTATTACTTTTTAGCGACCATGCACCTGTCGCTTTCTACTCACTTCAAATAGGTTTCGTCGCAATACAGTTTACCGTTACCTTGTGCCCGTTCTCCCTCGCACCTGGCCTAGCGGGACCCTCTGTCGAGCGGCGCGCCCCCGCAACCTTGGCCCCAATTGCAGAGTATTTCGCGCCACCGCCTCCTCCGCGCTGCATTGGAGACTTCGCGGTGCACTGTTCCACGCTCGCTGCGTCGACCAGATCTCATCCATACCAAGTTCCAATTTTCTTCTTTTCTTCGGATCCGAGAACTGTGTTTTGTAAGCTCCTCCTTTCAACAGTAGGTTTTTGCCTGACCTGTGGCATTCCTCGCCGGATTACGAAGACGACGCGCTGCGGCGGTAAGCCTCACCTGTCAACAGTTTAGCTGCTGTAGCTGCGTGCATTGCTAAAAATTACTGGTCGGAGACGAGCCTGAAACATCTCTTTTGTGTTACCTTGCAGATCTCATGTTCGGTGTGTTGGATGGACATTTCGGTGCGTAGTCAATTGGATATTCGATCAGATAATACTAAACGTTGGGAAATTCGGAAAAGCATTTGCTTTTTCGTTAAACATATTAAAAAAAATTGGCAATTAAAATGTGATCAACAGAGTCGTATTTTACCAGCTTGGGGGCTCTTGGACCTAGATTAATTTGTGGGGGGGGGGGCTATTCCTTACTTTCGCCGATCCCCCTATTTCGATGCTGAAATATAAAAAAAAGCCTATCATTCACATTGTATTTTATATGTGTTTAATATTTTGAAAGTATATCTTAGTGTCTCAATTTAAGATTATTCAAACAAAAAATTTAAACATTTATGTAAGAATAACAGACTTTAACTACAAATTAAATACTTTAATTTTTTATTGAATTGCACAATATAAATTAAAAGATTCAACCAGCAAACATTTCATATATTATCCAACGATGCGTGACACATCACTCTATTATAACCAGTTTTTTGCGCAAGTTTAATCATACATCACATTTTATGTTATTTATTTTTTGAACCCTAAGTATTAAATATTTTAAGACCTATCTGAGGCCCTTGAACATTAAGGCCTTGGCCCGGATCCTTCGGGCTCGTGCGTTAACACGGCATTGGTGGTCATTCTTGAAAATTACTTGGTTTATATTAAATTAACATCAACTGCCCTTTAGAACATTTTAGTCACTATAAGATGTTTTTCGGTAGATTTTTTCATGATTCGTTAAATATCTGCAATTGATTTTCTTCACAACAAGGAACCAAATAGGTTTTGGTCCTAAAATCCGAGGTCTCATTATCAGTAATGTTTTGAGAACTCTCCATGATTTTGTCGAAAGATGTTTCACAGCTTCTACCTGTGCTGATGTCTGTATCTGATGAAGATTCGACACAGTGGCGTAATTACAATTTATATATTTTTCATTCACCAATACCATTTCTGTCACTTGTGATCAACTAGAGCACAGAAAACTGATCCAGTAAAAGTAATAATAGCTCACGTTATTTCATGTAGTTTACTGGTTGAAAGTTAGAAACGGTTGACTTTAGTTCACGACCTAGCAAAAATATAAATGTGTGTCCTCATACTTTAATAATAAGAGTACTATCAACCCAATGATTTTCAATGCTTTTCACATTCCAATTCATATGATTTCGAACCCAGTAGAATTGGCATAATTTATAAAAGGGAAAACAATGGTCTATAATAAAAATATAATGAAATGAGAAAATCAATCAATTTACAGACACGTAATGAAAAACAGTTTACAATTGTCCTTTTGCTGCTTACATATCAAGGGTTTCATCCAGTATGGCGGAGACAAAGAGAGCTTTAGAAATTTCATTTTTAATTTCATGGGACATAACCGTTTCTCACACTTGAAATCCAATGAATCTGAATTTCTTGGTGAGATTAGCACGAAACACTGAAATTTTCATATCATCTTTGTCAGTTTTATCATATTTCATTATTTCACTTTTATATTCCATGAAATTTTCTATTTGATGATCCCCTATTTTCATTATGGCTAGAAATAACAAGCCCTTGTCTCCCAAAAAAGCATTCAACTCGAATGAAGTGGGACAGAATTTCTTTCTATTTTCCTTTATATCACCGTTGTGTTTATTTCCAATGCGTTTGGTTGTATTCCCAACATAGCCTGTGTTTTGCTGTTTAAATTAAAATTCTATCCTTTCATATTTTTTTCAAATATTTTTTTTACTGTTTCTCCATGTGCTATAATTTGTCCACGGCCACAAAAATACGACTCCATAATTATGTAGGCACTTTGGATCGCGTGGTGTTCGCTCCCCATTCCAGGGCACAGAGTGTGGATTGCACAGTCACATACCTTGGTGCATTCAACCAGCACAAATCCCTAACTAACCTAAATTGGCAACAAATATATAGTTGCTAAATGCAGTTAAAATAAGGTAATAAAACTTAAATAAAACGACAATGTTCATTAATTAACCTCGTTCTCTTACAAACACTGAAGCGAACATGAAGTGACGATTTCAAGGTTTCGTAAAACGGCGCGTTTTTTTTCGTAGGCACCACGGTAGGCACACTGGATGTAATGGGTCATTGTGCATCTGATTCTAAGCGCAGGCTAGGCGGTTATTTCAGACTGATTCGTTCATTCGTGTGAAGAATCGAATTCTCAACGGGCCGCGCAATGTTTGAAATTAATGGAATATTTTTGAAAGTAGAAAAAGAAATAACAAATTGACAATTTACAATCATTTTAAAATAAAATAGCTGATAATGTCAGGGTATGAACACATCATCACACATCTATGAACGC
>JAHLJT010008446.1:162318749-162365567 GCA_031308135.1 Acheta domesticus | reverse complement strand
ATCTGTTGGTCTGTAAATATCGTACACAATCCAACAGACGTCACCGGTTTTGGTGAGTGTTCGTACCACTTGGGGCATGTGTTTGGAACTTCGAGGGCGTTACAGATCTGCCAGTGGAGGTAGCTACACACCCTGTCGTGTCGTTTCAAGTATTCGGTCTTTGCTAGGGTTGGACAAGTTGAGACAACATGATCAATGGTTTCTACGTCTTCCTGACAAATTCGGCATTGTCATCTTGGGAAATTTTGAGAACCGCTTTAATCATAATGTGTTTCAAGGCTGATCTTGGTAGCTATTACAAGTGCTTCCGATTTCTGGCCCTATTCTCCCCCTTTTAAGCTTCATAATGATTGATCTTTATTGATCTGCACCTTGTCCATTCGTTTCAAATATTGTCCGTGGAGTGGTTTGTCTCTCCACGATTTCTTTAACATTTTTGTGTCTCAAATTTCATGTTAAGTAGCATCACAAGTTCAGTGTCTCTGTCATTCTGGGTGTCTTGCTTAGTCTTGTTCGCAATGCTTCTTGCTACACTTACAATGCCTCTGTTTCCCATTCTTCGGTCAGATTCATGACCTGCCTCATTAGTGGGTCATCTTGATGGCTGACTACATACTTTCCCATCCCAGTTATTGCATTGTGCCAGGAGGCTTCAATTTGTCTCAGAACCTCTTCCTCCTTCCTTACGTGACACATAAAGTATATGTATATCAGCCCGAGGGTGGGCAACATGATGCATGGTAAGCAGTTTTTTGGTTTTTCGATCCATGATGCGAATTTCCTGTTCAGTCCAGTCTACTAGTCCGAAACTGTATTCGGCTAGAGGCACCGCCAAACTACCTATTGCTGATATTTTATTCCTTGAGTTCAGAGCGGACTGCGGACAAGTCTCACTCTTCTATAATACTCCTTGCGAATTCTCGCTTTCATTGTGTCGTTCGAGATGGTCTCACATTCTTCAATGCCCAGATATTTGTAAGTTTTACCTGGCTCAAGATCTTGAATCACAGTGTGTCTATCAACTTCAATGTTATCTGACGTGGTTATTTTGCCTCTTTTAACCCATTAACTGCAAATTTTTTAAACTATTTTTTTTGTAATTATTAGTTTAGTATATGCCAGAAAGTAAGTTTAGCAACACACTCAGTGAATTTTTGCAATGAGATTTTTCAAAATTTGCTTATTTCTAAAAAGTCCCAATTGGGGATCATGGCTGATGTGGTGAATAATATTCTGCTATGTTTATTCATTACATTTTTCTTAAAAAAAATTTAAGTAAAAATATTTTTTAATAGATCAGGCTTCTTACAGGTCTCTTTTAATCAGATTAGTTTATGCCATTCTTTCATACAATGTACGTGCAGTCCTACATTACGTTTTATGCACTGTTTTCTCACATTTGACTTGCATACGGCGCATTTCCTCTGCTTACCATCTTGTGTTCGCTCTAAGTAATGTCCCACTGGGTCTTTTCTGACATCTTCTGCAACCCGTTTGTTGGATAAAACTATAAGCGTTTACAACACACATATCTACTAAATTAGTGAAGATAGGGAAGTACCATTTCTTCCCACGAATTCTGATTCTATACTGATTGATCAACCCATCTAGTTTGTCAACCCCTCCCATATATTTATTATATACATGCACACACTGAGGTTGTGGAATGTTCACTTTCTTCTGTTCGTTTTTCGACCACCTATTTACTTTTTCTAAAGGTTCTACTCCTTTGTGAGTTGACAATATTTTTACACTCTATTATCTTTCCAAACAGTAGCAAATATTTCATTGTTAACATCTATTCTGTAGTCAAAGATACCTCTATCTTCTTTTTCATTGCCTCATCATTTTGATAGTACAATTGTTCATGCGATTGTATCGTACAGTGCCTGTAGCCACTATATTCATGTCTTTCAATGTTTTCATTAGGTGAAAGCTGGTAAAAAAATTGTCGAAGTAGAATGCGTGATTGCAGGGATTCTTGAGCACAGATATATTTTTCAACACTACAGATGATCCTAAACCACGTATTTCAACTTCATCTCCTTCTTTCTTTCCTTCATATAACTCAGCACGGTAACAGTACCCTGTTTCAGCGCAGCACATTGCCCACTGCTTGAATCCAAAGCGGATTGGTTTTCCTTTCAGGAACTGCTTCAGATAGTGATGGCCGTAATATCGAATCATCTGTTCATCAATGCTTATGTGCTTGAAACACGCCAAAATGTAGGAACTTTTCATTCATTTTATCTAGAAGAGGACTTATTTTGAAGGACTTTCTATTTAAATTTCCTTTGTTCAATTCAGCGTTGTCATTGAAGTGTAAATTCTTCTTTATTCTAAATATCTGTTCCTACTAAAACATTTCCTTACTGCTTCAACACCAAGTCCTCATCTTCACACCAGTACATTTGTTCTTGTGGTAAAGAATTGTATCCAGTTTAGTAATAAAAATCCAAGGAACTTTTTGAAACAGTCAATTGAAAAAGTAAAGTGATGCCGATTATTTTGAACAGCATAGATAACACTTTGCTACACAATATGTGCCATTACTTCTTCATCGAATGTCTCAAATACTTGAACTGGTGATTTATCTTTAGTGTATCGATAATATTCTCTTTTGCTTTTGAAATATCATCACTTGGGCAACATCATTTGAAAAATTTGGCTTTAGTTTTTGCCAGTCTGAAATACTGTCAAGCGCTTGAGCTTCTTTACTCTAGTACTCTTTGGCTCGTAATTTTCTGATGGTAATTCACTGACATCCATTCTTGAAGATGCCGATGGACAGGAAACGCGCTAGAATGAATTTCTACGCTCCCTGGTACATCAGCTGATGAGTGTCTTCCAAGATTTCATCGATGTCTTCAGCATCAGAAATAGTATCGACATTGTCTGGCGGAAGTTCAACAATGTCAATCTCGGTATCAGAGTCATCATCTTCTAAGAAATTTGTGTCATTCAACACTTCTTCTAATTCTAATAAAGAGAGAAAGAGCCTTGTACCCATATCTGAAATAACAAAGTATGGAAAATTTTTTACATTGCATCAGCCATGATCCCCAATGGGTATCGGTGAAATTAGTTCAACACAAATGAACCTAAGAGTTAAAATAGCCTAAATATGAATATATCAGAACTAGAATGTCTAGTTGAAGAACATACAAAATATTAATAATGGGTTGTTAAAAATAATTAGAATATCATGACACTGGAAATCAACATAATTTTTCTACTGACCTTACCTTGTCAGATATGTTTCTTTCGGTTATGCTTTCGAAATTTACAACACAACGTACAATAAATTCATGTGTCTCGTTCAATCACACTCAAAACAATGAGAATGAGATATAAAATAAAGATCTGCATCACGTGTTACCAACTACTGAATGAAAAATATCATGATCCCCAAATGGGGATCACGGCAGGTAATGGGTTAAGTTGTCTTTTGTACACTTGTCAAGACCAAACTTCATGCAGATGTCATTGCTAAAAGCATTGGGGACAGACAGCATTTGGGAGAGAATGCTTCATTTTTAGCAAACACTTTAAGGTCATCCATGTAAAATAAATGTGATACAGCCTTTCATCACCATGGAGCTTGTAACCAAAGTCAGTGTGCGACAGCTGTCTCGATAGATAGGGATCAAACTAATGCAAAACAGCAGAGGGGATAGTGAATCTCCTTGAAAAATATTATATAAATCTCCTTCTTATTATTATTAATATAGTAGTATTATTATTATTAATTATGTCAAATATTAAACACTAGGCCATTTTTTACTTTGCCGTATAGATACGTAAATATGGAGAAAATATATAGTATAGGGAAAGTTATGTAATGCTGCCGAAAATGGATTTTCGAGATTTTAACGAAAATACACGTTTTAGGGTCCCACTGATACCGAAAAATTGTTGTTGTTTTTTCAAATCGTCTGTCCGTCTGTCGTCCGTCCGTCCGTCCGTCCGTCTGTGAACAACAATAGCATCTAAACTGTAAGTACGATTTCCTCCAAAAGGATATTCTTCGGTCGATCTTCCACTCGAGGCGCCGCGATTTTGAAAATCTTTGTTCAAAACTTTGGGGTACTTTGCATGAGGCACCCCGGACTTTTTCAAAATTTCTCAAAAAGGCTCCAATTTTTCTTTTTTTTTAAGAATAGAGTAAAATACACTTATAAAAGTGGCATAGGTCCGATTTCACGGTAAACTCTGAATTTTCGAAAATTGCAAAAGTGTGAATTTTTCACGGCGTCTTTCCACAATTACAAAATTGAAGATTTTTGCTTCAAATCAAATATATTCTCCCTAGTGAGTTCTATCATTAGGGTCATGTATCCTATCCTCGTGGAAACATAAAATTTCTGCAACAATGTAAAGCCAACTTTTATATATATGAACACCAATTAAAATAATAATAATAATAATAATAATAATAATAATAATAATAATAATAACAGTAATAACAATAACAACAATAACTACGCCGGCCCCATGGCTGCGCCAAGGACGCTGCAGGTTCGAGTCCTGCGTAGGCATGGTCGTACTTGTGATTTCCTCTTCATTCCTCGTTATCATCCTATTACCTGATTATTCATAATTCAAGGCGTAACAACTTGTCTTATCAAGGGAACAGCCGTAAAAAGTTTATCACCATAATTACACATGTTCAGAAGGTGACCCAACACACCGCCCGCGTGCGCGATGCATAGGTAAATTGCAAGGAAAAATAATTTAATGCATTGTTTTATTATTCTTACATTTACAAAAATAAAATTATTTTTATTTTGTTCGTCAAAACCGACCATGAAAATGCGCTCGTAAAATAAAAGATCCACCATGAACAGAAATGCTTACAAGAAGTTACCTGGAAGAGAATCACGCATCAAGAAAAAATTCTACCGGTTTCCAAGTTGAACAGTTACCCATCATCAGAAGAAGTTCAGTCGTTGTGGGACAACAAAATATTCAGAAATTTAAACCAAAACATACCGTATTTTTTGTCGGGGATGTATAAAACCGCATTATTCTTTGTATTATCTGTTCAACGGTTTTTGTGTGTATATGCAAGCAATATACAGGGAGCCGCACCGGATGAGAGCCACCCCGTTTCTTCTAAATCTAAACGGTTTCCGATATATGCAGTTTTCGGTCAACAATGGGGAATCATGGGGCAAGCAATTTGCCGTAGAGGATAGATTTCGAAAATTTTTTTTTGAGAAATTTAATCATCTTTGAGTTTTTAAATGGAACCACGTATTTCTCACTAGCAATGGAGGAGATCGTAATAGACGAATGCAATGATGTAACATATATTATTATTTTGATAGTATTTCAGTATAAAAAATATACTTTCTTACATGTGATTTTAAATTAAATGCTCGAGATTTCCTGCAGCAACCCTTTAATCTGCCGTCATGAGGAAGTTTACCTGGCAGCGCCGACACTTCTGCGGGGAGAGGCCGCGAAGACACCTTCCCGATAATTGCGACGGCTGCTACAGGAAAAACTACACATTTCGTTTTAAATCTCATGTTAGAATGTATAATTTTATACACAAAATATTATAAAACATTAGCATATGTTACATCATTGCATTCCTCTTTACGATCTGTCTGTTGCTAGTGAGAAAAAATGTATGGTTCCCTTTAGAAAAACTAAAGATTCTTTAATTTCTCCAAAACTAAAAATATTTCAAACAATATCTGTACACCATTTCTCTTTTCTCTTGCCCCATGAAAGTGCATTGTTGAGCGGAAACTGTATTTTGATATCGAGAACCGTTTTAGAATACGGGGATGGTCAATAGTTAGTGAGACTCCTTAACCCATTAGTGCATGAAGTTTCCTGGCTTATTTTTTGGGGAAAAGGATTGTATATCCATGTATTATACATCTAAAAGACATACTATGTGAATATCAAATTTTATTCTGCACCGTTTCCAAGAAGTTTCCTTTTCGTTTTCTTCATGATTGAGGCAACATACAACATCATTGCCTTTCCATCTAACAAGCATAATTTCTGCAGACGAGCGAAAATCATTGCTCGCAATTGTTAGCGCCTTTTGTGTATTCTTCTTCTAACATGTTCAAAATTTCAGCAACAGATAGGCTGACAATACTTCTTCATTTAGCAGTTGCTGGAACGCAGAGAGAAAAAACGTAGCCATTCTAATATATTGCAGTGAAAAGTGTCCTGTGCATGTGATCCGATATTTAGGATCACTAAAAATTATTTTAAATAGTTTAGTTATTTATCATTATTTTCTTATAATACCAATTCAATGAAAAACATGAACCTTCATTATTTTATTTCGTGTAAAATTTGTTCATATCAATCAATGTTAGGTATTATAATTAAATTGAAAACTTACCAGACACGTAAAACAACAAGACTGTAATGCGCCATCTTACACTCTAATCGCTCTAAATCGAAAACTTCTGAAAGTTACAGCGTTATACATTTAATTTATGACTTTCCAAACAATGCGAGCGTTGATTCGTGTGTATCTCAATCAGATAAGTCTCCAATGACAGGCATGGTTTGACGCTTTTCTTAGCATCGATTTATCGGATCACATGCACTAATGGGTTAACGTGGGTCTAGTTAGTGGGATGCATTTCAGTAATTTCAAGTTTTCATTCCGTTTAATAAATTTGTAATTGTCTAAATATATTGGAGACATTTCAAACGCTGTCCGACATTTGGCACAATAACTTACACCAGCAGTACGTAAGTTTATGTAAGGATCTGAAAGATGTATTCGTTTGGCTCAGTGGTAGAATTATTTCTTCCAGAGCCCTAGACCGCAGAATCGAACCCGGTTCTTGCCCAGAGTTGTTTTTGCTTATCCGTGATTTGAACTGTCTCAATAGCGTAAATATATTATTTTGATTTTAAAACAAGGTGACCCTTGAAAAGGGCTTTTTTATATTTCTATGAAATATTTTTTATTCTCCAAATTATCTATTAGAATTTTGTATATCAATTGTATATTCATAAATCTCTTTTTCTAAGAAATACAAGGAATACATTATGAAGAAATCTAAAATTCCTGGTTTACTAATGCGATAACTCGCTCTCGTGAGGCTTGGCTATGGTGAGCCATGTCGAATAATGAAAACGGAGTAGTTCAATTTGCTAAGCCGCGAGTGAAATATTGATTTTTTCTTTCTTGTCATGTGGCAACGTCGCAGAGCTCCTTACCTAATTTTGACACGGAGTCGAAAACACGGAAGTACTGCGAAGGATGCAATTTAAGATCTAATTTTTGGTCTCAATGCCGCATGTCGAGACTGCCTATTACCATTATTGCCTGGTTCGCATTCCTTTTTCGCAATCGCGAATTTTGCTTACATTATACATAACTTCGACAAGTCAAATGTGTAATTATGCAATTTAGTGAATTTTTTTGTAATGTAAATGAAAAAAAAAAAAAGCTACGAAGACTAGGACTCGAACTCGCTGCTCTCAGAGTTCTAGAGAAACACTTTGACACTGAGCCATTCATTCGCTCTTCTCACACTTATTACAACAACACATTTCACATTAAAAAACTTGAAATTAACAGTACGTTTGCAAAAATTAATGTCAATTCAGTTCTGTAGGCAGGAAACACGGAAGTCTTTTATCTCTGTACTACTTCTATTTTGCTCCCGATAAACATCAATGTATTTTATACGCTCTCCAATAGAATAAAAGTAATCTTCATTGTTCGATCTAGAGAACGTAGATTTAAAAAACTAGTGGTGATACAGAATGGGACAGACATTTCCCGTATTAGTTTTCTATTTCCTATGGTCTCGGCTAGCTATTCGGAATTCCTACGTACTCTTGCCTGCTGCCATGTATCATCGCCCAACGTAGCACGTTTTTAAAGTTTCATTTTTCGATTTCTGAATAGTAGAAAGGAAATATTATTTGAAGAATATAAAAGAACTAATAAAATCTCGTCCTAACTGGCAATTTTCTTTGTAAAAATTTGTAGCCGTTTTTAAGAAAATGGCGTTTTAGTGCTACTGTAAATGCGAAATTTGAAGCTGTTTTGAGAGACAATTTTTGAATTTTCGAAAAAACATCATCAGAAGTCATGAGCGGAATTAGGAACTTGGTTTCACAGAAAACGGTTGAGTTTTTGAGAAACTTTATTTCACATTATTCAAAGCACATTGTTACCAATAAATAACTTTAATTTACTTAATCATATCATGAACAAATCGCCACTAATATAAATATGAACGACGTGAGAGATTCAGGTCAAAAAATTTCATTTTTGTAATTTTTGAGAAACAAAAGAATTAGAGCAATATGGCGTTTATGTTATGTTAAAGAGTATATAGGCAGATCCTTACCAAATGTTTAAAGAAAAAATTGTGCCGTTTTAGAGAAAATCCCTTTTCCACGTCACATTTCCCGCAATTTGTAAACACTATTGTAGTTGTGAAGTAAAGTGCTTCTTATAACTTTAAATAAAGTTTTTCGAAAACTCAAAAAGTTTCTGTGAAAAAGCGCTTTATGTTTCGAATTTAGAGTATCGCTTACAGGCCATTTCCTTAAAAAACGGCCTCCAAAATTTCTAAAGAAACTTGCCATTGATGACGAAGTTTAGCTGTTCTTTAATATTTGTAAAATATTATATCCGTTCTATAATTACGAAACCGAAAAATTAAGAAAATATAAAAAATGTATTTTGGGCGGCGATAGATGGCAGCTGGCAAGAGTATATGGCCAGTCCGTATAGCTAGCTGAGACCAAAAAACTAGAAAACTAATACGGGAAAGTTTTGTGGCATTCTGTAGCAATGCCAGTTTTCATTTATTGCCAAGTCAGTTTTAATTGATACCATTAATGCTGAGAAGTCTTAGTTTTTCAGGCCATTTTGAAACAAAAAGCAGAAGGCTATGTTTTAATTGGGAATTGCTGTATCCCGCCGTGTGTGTTGAACGGGGCGTGCGACCGTTAGCGCGCACCAGAGCGCATGCGGGGCGCCTCCGCCACCCCGGAAAATAGTTCCGGGACGCAGGTTGGCGGAGGAACTACAGCAGCGCCCCGAGGGGCGGGCACTGAGGGCCGGCCCAGCGGGGCAGTCAGCGGAGAGCGAGCGAGTAGCGACGTTCGTAGAATCTGTGTTAACACTGTACTTTGTTTATGCTTTAGGACGGCTGTGCTCCCGACTTTTCCTGGTTTGCGGTTTCTGTTTAACACTGAAAGGACGACTCTGCTTTGTTTCTGGTTCGCTCTCCTGGCTTGTGGCTGGACCCCGCTCGTCCCGGTACGGTGCAGGCTCGCCGCGCGACCCCGCCGCATTGCGGAGTGTTGTAAGGGCACGCGCTCGTTCCCGGCCGCCGGCTTCCGGATCAGCACCTGCTGGCCGCCTGGCTGGCCTTACGCCGTACCGGCACAGCCACACCTCGCCGAGGCCACGCCGCCGTTGACGCCGGCTACACTGATAACGCTGACGCCCCGGGATTCTAGGGCACGGTTGTTGCCTTTACCCTCCGACGGGGGAGCGCGCTGTCGTCAACGTGGAGGCCGCCTTCGGCGGCCCACGCCGCTCAGTCGACTACGAATCTTGTAAACGGCCCCGAGCCGTCGGGTTTTTTCCAGCTGTATTATAAGTGGTAAAATAAAACTGTTGTTGTTAGAGAGTGCGTTTCATTCTGATACACAAAAGGAATTTTACGCTAAAAATACAAAGAAAAAATTAAGAGTAACAAAAAACTGACGAGATGAAATATTTTTGGTATTTTTTTTTCGTTTTAACCGAGTTGGTCTATAAGAAAATATATAAAACTCCTATGCAGTTTTTTACTTGCAGACCAGGTGTAATAAATAAAAGTACTCGTATAAACCCGTTTTTATAAACACAAACTCTAAAGATAATAACGTTCACCAGATATAAGCAAAGAGATGATCCGATGATTGGCGGAATCGGCCGAAGAACGCTTCGTAGAGGCAACGTCTTACAGAGCGTGATAAAGTGAATGATACGGAAGCTAATCAATTGTCTTTCATTCCTACTTGCGAACAGTATTTTAACCCACAATGGAAAATGTTATGTTTGTATGAATGCGTGTCACTTCTCGAAATTGATTCCAATAAAATCAAAGCTTGGAAAAACGATCGCACATAATAAACAGATACGGTACCCAGTGATTACCAGTTAAAATTAATTTATCATCAGTCATCAAATTAATTTATCATCAGTTTATGATAGTCACTTAAAAGATCGATTCTACTTTGAAAAAAATAAGCTTTTATAAAAAAAATTTCTCGCTTACTCTTTCACCGAATCCTGGGTTCTTCTCCAGAACTGAAGATCTCTATTTCTTTATTAGATCCAGGGGCGGCTCGTCCTAAGGGGCCACAGGGGCCGGGCCCCACCAATATTTAATAAAGCCCAAAAAATGTTTATATATATTTACAGTAATATCTTTGTCATAATTGTAGTACTTCCTTCGAATTCTTTATTCGTGAACATCGACAATTCGTCCCCAGAACTCATTCCAAGTCCCAGTAACCAAGAATTGGGGATCATAGTTCCTTGCCGCACTCAAAGATAGGGTTAGTAGTGCTCAAGGGGCCCGGCTTGCATGGGCCCCAGACCGGTAACCCCACTCCGTTTACAAGGTCGGAGCCCTTTCGTACTGGGCGCGACCACTGCTTGCTAATTTTAACTGTCCTAGGGGCCCGCACCAGCGGGCCCTTCGCAGAGAAACGGCAGTCTGAGCGCGCCGTTTTCAAAGTGCACGTGAAGTTCTGCGCGCTGTAAGATGAACTCAGTGGATTCATTACACTGTAGTCCGTTTTCTTCACTGAGATTTGAAGGAAAAAATTATATTAAACGGTTAGGAGCACATCAACCGATTGGCTTATCACTTACACAAGTTGATGGAATGAAGAAACACACATTCTCTATTTCGAGGTTTCAGAAAAAAATCATGGTTGACTGTGAGTGAAAACAAAGCTAATTTTGCTTTTATTGTTTATTATTTGGTGAAGGATCTGAAACATTTGAGCGAAAGGATAAAGAAACACGAAGAAAGTGCATTGCATTTAGAAAATGCTTGCAAATTTAAAATATTGGGAACTGTGAGCATTGTTGTACAGATTGATTCGGCCATGAAAATTTCAATCAAGAAACATAATGAACAAGTCGTAATAAATAGACATTTTAGGTAGAATAACTGAGTGTTTAGGTAAGTACCATGGCACTCGTCATTCATCAACTAGTAGCATTGAGATGGCATGATGAATCTGAAGATTCAAAAGACCGTGGCAATTTTTTAGACTTATCGTTACTCGGCGATCTAGATAGTGTGTTAGATGATCATTTAAACAATTCTTATATTTATTAATATAACTCACACGTGACAAAGAAGGAGCTGCTAAATTAAATGTATGAAGTGTATTTGGAGGAAATGTAGAAAGCCATGTAGCTGATTTTATTACTCTGCAAGCCGATTAAACAATCGGCATAACAAGTCGAAGTCAACTTGTCTTAATTTTACGATACGTTCCCTTTTCGAAATTTCATCATTCCGAAAGATAAGCAATGGCATTAGCGTAATTTTTGTAAAAAATCTTTTGTTTCCATTGGCATACCAATATTTGATTAAGTGACTTATAAAAATTCCTACTTCTGTTTTTTGTAGAAAACTTATAGATTTAAAGGTATACTGATAAATAATATTAATTAAACAATTGATTAAATGATGATTCTTTAATTAAATAAGTTATTGATTCTGAGATGATATTCGTGCTTTTACACCTGGCCCCACCAGGAAAAAATGTCACGAGCCGCTACAGATAAGATCCCTCTATTGACCTTCGAATTATACATAAACAGTTTTTAAAGAAGCTACTGCTGATTAGGTAATTTCAAAGTTACCAGAAAGTTACAGAGAAGATGTTTCCAAAAATTTAATTGTAATGCTTACTGAAATATGGGGCAATATAGTTATTCAGCTTTTGAATATCAAACAATTGCTTCGGTAAGTCTATAGATGCTGCAGCTTCAGAATCAAATTGATGTATAACTTCTATTACAAATTCAAAATTTTGAGCATTGTAGCGTCGATCCAGGTGCCCCATGTATTGTTAATTCCTTTTTTATTGGAAATCAATGCGTCAACTTTTTTGTTTACTGTTTTTTTTACTGTTTTGTTTACTGTTTTTTTGTTTACGAACATTACAGTTAACTTCCCTCAACAAATACTGTATTAACATTCATATGTAATTTCTTGCACAAAATGCACTATAATTACCAAGAAATATCTTGTATACAATGAAAATGAATAATTATAGTTTTGAAAAAAACAGAATATTCAAGAGAAGTTGCTTGAAAAACTGTAGAAAATTAACATTTACTACAGCATACACCTTTGGTTGAAATTGAAATTGTGTTTTATTTCTTCTCAAAAGGCATCCAAACTTCAATATATATTTTGAGATCTTTAAGTTCACTTAAATTCTTCAACAGTACAGAGCAAATATAATTTTATAACTTTTTAAATTATTCATAAATAGCTCTAGTTGATTTCTAACTTCACTAGCGCAGCCACTCCGTCAACCATGCCTCCTCTACTACCGTCACCACAACACCTGCCTCCCCCAAACCCACTCACTCCTTCGTTACTGCCTCACAATCTCTCACTCCGGCGTTTTAAAACCTTCTCCCTGTCCTTCGCCCCCTCCCCTCCCGCCGCGCGCGACACTATACGCGCCCTTCCTGCTGCACCCCTCCTGCTGCTGATAAGCAGGTACCGGCGTCGGCAGCGATGGCGGCAGCGCGTGCGTGCGGCGAATCTCGTAAACATACTCTTCAATACACGTCCCATGTCAACCTCTGATAGGTTACATATTTGTGCGATGCGTTATAATATTTTTGACACCCCCACGCTATCAACGAACCGCAGGGGCGCATACAAACCAAATGCTTGTAATGAGATTTTAGTTTTATCTGAGGACGCAGGATCTTTAGGGGTGAGAAAAGATCCAAATACAAATCTGGCAAATAGTGCGTATATTCTATCAACCAATGGATACAATACACATAAATCAGATAAAGATGAATGGCACACATAAAAATAACACTCAATTTTATTTGGTTTGACTCCTGAATCTTATTTCAGATCTTTGATCTTAGCAAATTACTAACACTTTTGGAAACGTTAATAATTTCTTTGTAAATAGCTTTCTCTGAAGAATTAGATTGTGGTCACTCTTACCATGCACGGTTAGTACCTGACTGAGCAAATGCTTAGGTTATTGCTATACACTTTAGTTTTCAAAAATATTTTCATACAAATTACACCCTCAAATTCAACTAGATGATTCTCCCAATCTTAACCTCTCACATAAAGAACATTTCAACAAAGCAACCCTTAAACACAATTTTACTATTTACAAAAAAAAAAATCACACGTCAAGTTAGCTTTCTCCAGTCGCAGTTAAGTGAAAAAAATATAAAGTTTACATGGCTTCGTCTAATTCTGCGAGCATAGTTTGCTCCCAATGTCATTCAACCACGTAAATCACGCTACTTTTCTCCCCAAATGTCTCATCAAATTACCTGTGCGTTTAGTGAAAATTCCCAGATGCGACCACTACTCAGTTATTAATTTCTAGCGACCATGCACCTGTCGCTTTCTACTCACTTCAAATAGGTTTCGTCGCAATACAGTTCCGTTACCTTGTGCCCGTTCTCCCTCGCACCTGGCCTAGCCGGGACCCTCTGTCGAGCGGCGCGCCCCCGCAACCTTGCCCCAAGTGCAGAGTATTTCGCGCCACCGCCTCCTCCGCGCTGACTTGGAGACTTCGCGGTGCACTGTTTCCACGCTCGCTGCGTCGACCAGATCCAGTCCAAATACCAAGTTCCAATTTCTTCTTTCTTCGGATTCCGAGAACTGTGTTTTGTAAGCTCCTCCTTTCCAACAGTAGGTTTTTGCCTGACCTGTGGCATTCCTCGCCTGGATTACGAAGACGACGCGCTGCGGCGGTAAGCCTCAACCTGTCAACAGCTTAGCTGCTGTAGCTGCGTGCAATTGCCTAAAAATTACTGGTCGGAGACGAGCCTGAAACATCTCTTTTGTGTTACCTTGCAGATCTCATGTTCGGTGTGTTGGATGAGACATTTCGGTGCGTAGTCAATTGGATATTCGATCAGATAATACTAAACGTTGGGAAATTCGGAAAAGCATTTGCTTTTCCGTTAAACATATTAAAAAAATTGGCAATTAAAATGTGATCAACAGAGTCGTATTTTACCAGCATTGGGGGCTCTTGGACCTAGATTAATTTGTGGGGGGGGGGCTATTCTTACTTTCGCCGATCCCCCCTATTTCGATGCTGAAATATAAAAAAAAGCCTATCAATTCACATTGTATTTTATATGTGTTTAATATTTTGAAAGTATATCTTAGTGTCTCAATTTAAGATTATTCAAACAAAAAATTTAAACATTTATGTAAGAATAACAGACTTATAACTACAAATTAAATACTTTAATTTTTTATTGAATTGCACAATATAAAATTAAAAAGATCAACCAGCAACATTTCATATATTATCCAACGATGCGTGACACATCACTCTATTATACCAGTTTTTTGCGCATAGTTTAATCATACATCACATTTTATGTTATTTTATTTTTTGAACCCTAAGTATTAAATATTTTAAGAACTATCTGAGGCCCTTGAACATTAAGGCCTTGGGCCCGGATCCTTCGGGCTCGTGCGTTAACACGGCATTGGTGGTCATTCTTGAAAATTACTTGGTTTATATTAAATTAACATCAACTGCCCTTTTAGAACATTTTAGTCACTATAAGATGTTTTCGGTAGATTTTTTCATGATTCGTAAATATCTGCAATTAATTTTCACAACAAGGAACCAAATAGGTTTTGGTCCTAAAATCCGAGGTCTCATTATCAGTAATGTTTTGGAGAACTTCAATGATTTTGTCGAAGATGTTTCACAGCTTCTACCTGTGCTGATGTCTGTATCTGATGAAGATTCGACACAGTGGCGTAATTACAATTTATATATTTTTCATTCACCAATACCATTTCTGTCACTTTGATCAACTAGAGCACAGAAAACTGATCCAGTAAAAGTAATAATAGCTCACGTATTTCATGTAGTTTACTGGTTGAAAGTTAGAAACGGTTGACTTTAGTTCACGACCTAGCAAAATATAAATGTGTGTCCTCATACTTTAATAATAAGAGTACTATCAAACCCAATGATTTTCAATGATTTTCAAATTCCAATTCATATGATTTCGAACCCAGTAGAATTGGCATAATTTATAAAAGGGAAAACAATGGTCTATAATAAAAATATAATAGAAATGAGAAAATCAATCAATTTACAGACACGTAATGAAAAACAGTTGACAATTGTCCTTTGCTGCTTACATCAAGGGTTTCATCCAGTATGGCGGAGACAAAAGAGGCTTTAGAAATTTCATTTTTAATTTCATGGGACATAACCGTTCTCACACTTGAAATCCAATGAATCTGAATTTCTTGGTGAGATTGCACGAAACACTGAAATTTTCATATCATCTTTGTCAGTTTTATCATATTTCATTATTTCACTTTTATATTCCATGAAATTTTCTCTATTTGATGATCCCCTATTTTCATTATGGCTAGAAAATACAAGCCCTTGTCTCCCAAAAAAGCATTCAACTCGAATGAAGTGGGACAGAATTTCTCTATTTTCCTTTATATCACCGTTGTGTTTATTTCCAATGCGTTTGGTTGTATTCCACAACATAGCCTGTGTTGGCTGTTTAAATAAAATTCTATCCTTTCATATTTTTTTCAAATATTTTTTTACTGTTTCTCATGTGCTATAATTTGTCCACGGCACAAAAATACGACTCCATAATTATGTAGGCACTTTGGATCGCGTGGTGCTCGCCATTCCAGGGCACAGATGTGGATTGCACAGTCACATACCCTTGTGCATTCAACCAGCACAATCCCTAACCTAAATTGGCAACAAATATATAGTTGCTAAATGCATTAAAATAAGGTAATAAAACTTAAATAAAACGACAATGTTCATTAATTAACCTCGTTCTCTTACAAACACTGAAGAGAACAATGAAGTTTCGTAAAACGGCCGTTTTTTTCGTAGGCACCACGGTAGGCACACTGGATGTAATGGGTCATTGTGCATCTGATTCTAAGCGCAGGCTAGGCGGTATTTCAGACTGATTCGTTCATTCGTGTGAAGAATCGAATTCTCAACGGCGCAATGTTTGAAATTAATGGAATATTTTTGAAGTAGAAAAGAAAATAACAAATTGACAATTTACAATCATTTTAAAATAAAATAGCTGATAATGTCAGGGTATGTAACACATCATCCACATCTATGAACGCTACGCCCCTGATTCGACATAAGAACCACCATTTCACTTTCCCGTATGCGTACGGCACTGGAAAAGTCCCGTAATACGGCACTGGAAAAGTTATGTAATGCTGTGCGCAAAAACGCAGATTTTCGTCAGAAAAAATTCATTACCGTGCCCTGATAACGAAAAAGTGGATAAATCCAGTTGCTACATTAAGAAAAAATCCCCTAACACGTGGTTCAACCTGAATCCCTGTTTTGTGGATCCTCAATACCGGAAAACCAATTGAAAGCAAAACGTTTGTCCGTCCGTCTGTCTGTGAACAACACGCGACTAAACCGTTCAGGCGATTTTCCTCTGAATTTGAAACCGATATTTTAATTTTGAGGGGATACTTTACATGAAGCCCCTGGGACATTTTCAAAAAAATGGCGCCAACTATTGACTAAATTTTGTTGTTTGATAGTCTGAAGGTTATGTAAGAAATGGCGCAGGCCTAATTTTGGTTGAAAACCCTGTTCTTTCGAAAATTGAAAAAAGTTTAAAAAATGTCAGCGTTTTCCGACAACTACAATTATGAAGATACATTTTTTAAACAAAATGTGTTCATAAAAAGCATCTTCAAATAATGTCATGTTCAATTTTTCAAAAACATATGTATTTTTGCGAAATTTTGTGTCAAACATAGACAATTTTATTTTCCAATTTTTTAAAGAAAATTGTCATTAGGACGAGGCTTTACTTTTTTTTAAATATTCAAAAATAATATTTTTGTTCTACTACTGCGAAACCGGCAAGAAAATGTCAAAAATATATACTTCGGGCGGCGATAGATGGCAGCTGGCAAGAGTATGTGGCAAGTCCGAATAGCTAGCCGAGATTACAGGAAATGGAAAACTAATACGGGAAAGTCTGTGCTATTCGGTAGCACTACTAGTTTCTACTGTTCCCAGCGAGTTGTAGATACTGAAAATAACCTATGTTCAAGAGGTCCGAAAAATGGGGTCATTAATATTAGTTTTGCTGCGTGTAAGCCAACCAAGGTAGTGGAGTGATTATCATAGTTGATGAACATGGCTAGTTTGTTTAAATCGTTTATTTTATTTTATCTTTTTTGTAAAGTTTAATTTCTTTATTGAAAAATAATTCAACTGTTTTCCGAGAATGACGAAAGCTAAATAGCGCCCCTTGAGAGTGGCGCCCATGGCACGTGGCATGTCTGCCATACCCTAGATACGCCTCTGCATGGGGCGCACTGTCCAGTATCACCACTGCCTCTATCTTGCTCGGAAACACCACGCGCTTCCCCAGTGCACACCGCTGCAAGTCCAGCCCTTCATGCCCCGCTAACCTCCCCGTCGTGGAATGAGCTCTCTCCGGGCGGGCGGCGGGCGAGGGCAACCGGGCAGGCGGGCGGCGGCTTCCTCTTGAGCCAGCGGAGGGAGAGGTAGTAGGCCGCGCCGACAGCTAGGCCCTTACGGCAATAGTAGACACGACACGCCAAGCGCAGATAGCGGGAAAATAAAAAAAAAAAAATTTTTGGCCCAAGGCTAGGCAATCACTGTCAGTTACTCCATCCCGCAGTGGCAAAATCAGGACGTGACAAGCGCAGACAGTAGGAAAATCAAATTTATTTATTTATTTATTTTATTTTTTTAAGTGGGACGCCCAAAATTCATATTCGCGCCCCCATAACACTGCAGCACCATGGAGCTCCCACAACGGGCGGGAAGATTTCACAAAAAAACGCCCAGCTGGGCGAAAGTTAATGTTTATCGGGAGCGCCGGGAAATGTGCAAACACCACTGGACCACACGGTCCGACACGAACCCACATCAGTAACTTACTCATGGCAGTAAAACGCGAAATGCGTGCGAACTGCACACTAAGGGCCGGTTTCACCACCTTCGATTAGTGTTTAACCTCGTTTATCTTGGAGTTTAATCGCGTTTAAGGTTCTTCGCGAGTTTCACCACGTATATTAAACGCGTTTACTGTAAGTTAAACTCACGAGGAGTTAAACGCCCGAGATTGGCCGTTTAAGCGAAGGTAATCGCGTTTATCTGCTATCCATTCTCGTTTCCACGGTGTTTGAGGTTATTTTAAACGCCGTATTATAGTAGTATGATAGCAGCAGGTTCATGCTTCTAGATCAATAGAATATAGTTTTGTTTATTATTTGTTTGTCTACATTCCTGGAAGTGTATTTCCATCATATATGTAGACAAAATCAACAATGTTTAAAAACCATATCAATTTTATTTACACATATACATTATTAAGAATTTCACAAAAATGACAATCAGAGTTTGAAAGAAACCTATTATAAACGGATTATACCTTACACACAACAACAAATATTGAAGCTAAATACACGTGCTGATTGATAACCAGAAGTAATTTGTGGTTCTTCCATGATGGTACCTCACAACGCCATACCATGCCTGCAATTAACACATATGTATTTAATGCAGGTTTATGTAATTAACACATAGGTGTTTAAAAGGAAAGGAAATTGGCCAAGCAGGTACTATTTGAAACAAAATATACTTCTGGTAACAAGTCTATTCCAAAGATGAAAATACAATGCTCAGTTCTGATAAAAAAAAATTGCAGAGAATGTTTGGCAACTCATTGCTTGTAACACTCATAAATATTTCTGTTACTGCATGCATCTAGACATACATCAGAGCAGTAGATATGAAAAGCATAATTCCAAATCCAAAATAATTAAAAATAAACAAAGAAAATAATTCATGAATACTCAGTATATCAATTCATGAATTCAATCAATCAATTCATGAATACTCAATATAAATCATGTGAAGCTTACCTAAAATATTCATTATTAAAAACTTTAAATTCGAAATAAGTCAAATAACATTGTTACGGTATTTAAAAATTGAAGTGCCAAGGCAGGGAACCATGGTATCGGAAACAACCATGTTCTGTTTTATTATATATAGAATAAATAAGAAACCTACAGGACTGTATAATGGATAAATAGATTTACTATAATTTATAACAAAGAAAAGGCAATTAATTTTTTTATTAACCATATCTGAGCATTGTTTCATCTTTCATTGTAATTGGAGTTTTCACCTATACAATTGTATTTGTTACCAGAAATATGTTTTCTTTTATGAAGTACAAGCTTGGCCAGCTTCCTTTTCTTTTCAACACTCAAGAAATCATAAATATGGTAAGGTGTGAAGTGAGAAGTGATGTCATATAAATGGGCTGCAGGCTACATTTGCTTACCAATCAACATGTGTATTTACCTCCATTATATGTTGTTGTGTGTAAAGTATTCTCAATTTATTTTCTAAATTCTGAGTCGCTTGAAATGCGTAGTATGTATAAGTAAAATTGTGTATATGTACGTTTTAATAACACAAGGCTCTTTGATCTTATGAATGTGCTGTATCCCTCAAATACGTTTTTTAAAACATTGGGAAACAAATAATTCAAACTTTACAAAGTCCTATGAAGAAGCTGCTTCCATTATTACATTTATGGTCATAAGAACTTTTTAAATTATTATTTCTCTGTTGGGAGAAAAGTTGATTTGAGAAGAAGCTTGAATTTCAGTTGTTTTTTTTAATTCAAAATAATATTTTTTTTACAAACAATAATTTTATAGTCAGTTCATGAGAGACAATAGGAATGTTTCACTTGTTGGAAATGAAAATAGGAAAATATTACTTTTGGTTAAATAATAATATTCATATATTTAGAGAATGTTCATATTACACTTGTTTACAAAAATAAACTTTTTTCTTTCACAAGAATGAAAATAATAGATTCTATAAGTATTTTTCATACTGAATTGAAATATGATTTCAGTTTTTTCCCATCAGGCACAAGTTTTGTGTGATATGCATTTTAACATTTTATAATTTCAATAAAATCAGTAATTAACTATCCAACTCTAAATGGTACACTACTCGTCCTGACATATTCTTACTTCTCATTCTGTAGCTAGAAAGTGGTAATGATGATTTCGGGCATATATTGTACCTGGAACATCTCTCTTCTTGTTCTAACAGTAGTCCAGCCAACATATTACAACCACTTTTGTTTTAGTACCTGTTTTCCATTGTAGAAATTTACTGATGAAAACGATCTCCATGCTCATCGCTGACAACCCCAAGATTTTCCAGGAGGAAGACTTAAGCCAGAGTCTAAGAAGTGAATTTTCAAAGACTTATTTCATCCCATAGCTTATAAGAATGCAGATCAGCTACTACATCTGATAGTTTTCTGCTTTATGGTTTCCAAGGAAATAGCAATATACATTTTTGAAAGACTGTCAGACATCTTTTTCCAGTGAATGTAACAGTTCTTCAAAAATATTCATCAGCTATTAATGACCACATTTGTGGTCCTAAACAATTCAATTTAGCATCACTTACTTTAGGGAATTTTGATTCAAGTACAAGAATCCATCAGAAAGTTTATCCATAGCTTTTACACAATTTTTCTTTCCTCCTAATTTAATATGCAATGGAGGTAAATATATTTTCAGGATTGAATAAATGGACTAGACACATTTCTCATGTCAGGGATATGTGATTCCTTTAATTTTTGTCGAACAAAAATAATAACCACTTAGATGTTCCCTCGATTCCCTCCGAATCATAGTAATTGCAAACGGCATATGCTGTGTACCATATTTTCTATCAAGACAGCAATCTTAACACATAAAACACACATTTGGGGCCCACCTCTTTCTAAAATTATCAACTTGACAGCCCAAGTAATTTTGATAACACTTTTTCCCAAGTGATGTTAAATTTTGCCTCAGAGTCTTTCATGTAAGATCATGACAAATACACCTGAAAGTATCTGCATGATTTGCACACATTCTTGGCATGATGAAAATACAGAACACTAACTCATAGCTTACACAGTACAGTGTTTAGAAGTGCACTATGTAAGCCAAATGTTTGTGTTCTGTATTTTCATTATGCCAAGAATGTGTCAACATATCACAATGCCAGTAACTTGTCTGATCATGTCAAAACATGAATGAACCCACACAGTATTGCCTGTTGATGTTTCAGTAGGATATTACACATATTTTCCTTAAAAAAGCTTGAATGAAATCGCTGCTTATAAGGTAAAGGTCCCTACGACAGGTCAAAGAGAATGTTAAAATCATATTTTAAAACGTAGCTGTCACAAAAAAACTGTACCTTATGGAAAAATTAATATATATATATATATATATATATTATATATATATATATATATATATATATATATATATATATACATATCTGAATTCACTATGAAAAAAACTCACTAGAATCACTATCACTAATCAGATTTATTGTGAAGACAACGTTGACGACCAGTGTTATCACACGTATATTTTTTCTTTAAAGCATTACAGATATAATTTAACAAAAAATAATTCAAGCCCTAAGAGCCGGTTTCACCAAACTCGTTTAAGTATCTCGCTAATCGTGTTTAAGTAATCGCGATTAAAATTAAACTCGCAATATAATCGCTTTTACATTTGCATCTGTTTCACCATGGAATATATAAACTTAATTAAGTTAATCGAGTTTTCGTGCTGGAAATGAGAGGTTAGTACTAGTCAGTGGCGGCGCGTGCCCTTAATCACAGGGGGTTCACAAGTATTCCAATTTTAAATCTCAGGGACGGCAATCGTGTAACAGTATAATACAAGCAACAACAAAAATATTTGAAGAATAGTAATGATATAGTTTATAAAAGATACGCTAATAATTGAAATCAATTATTTTTGGAAGACAAATAATAGCTCTTGTACATACCTTTCAATAGAACTCCTGTTAAAGATGCAGATAAATCAACAACAGTGCTGCTTGTACTGGAAGTCCATCCTTCTTTCTTTCTTGTCCGCGAATATATCAATTACTTATTCATTAAAGCCTCTAATTTCATTTATTATGTCCTTTTCAACGCCTCAGATGTTTCATCAAGACCACGAAATGCAAGTTCGAACTCGCCACAGAACTTTATGCAGTCAATGATTCTTGAATGTACGTCGTGATTTTTTTCGAACCATATCATTGTTTCTCAAAGTTTTGTAGGAAGGCACTGCTGAGTTGCTGTCTTATGTCCGTCCTCCTTAGTACAGAAAAATCTAAGCAAGAGTTTTTATGGGCAGCAGATTCTTTGTGCTTCTTGGTTTTTTGCGACAAATTACTCAAATCATCTACTCCAGTGTTTGACTACGCCACATCCTTATTTACAGCAAAAATCAAGCACGGGAAACAATATAGTTTATTTGTAACTTCACATCCGCATAACCAGCTGTTCCTCTTATAAATATCCCATTTAAAAGTTCTGCACAAGTTCTTACCTCGACTAATTTGTTTTTGTTCTAACTTTAGTTTAGGTAAATGGTCTGCCCAGTTCCTTAATTCGTAACTTGTCTTCCGCACTAATATTCACAAAATTAATATTTAAAAGGGGCTGGACACTATTCATCTTCAATCACAATTCATTCCGCACGTGTGCCTCAAATGCACATGTGTATTCGATCACACGACGTGGCAAGATTCTAATTTTATATGAAAAATGGAGCACTGTTATCGTTCTTGATAACTCAATTGGAGTACGAAAATAAACACATTCGTATTCATTCGCTTTACCGCAACAACGTTCATTACTCACATCCACGTATAGTACAAATTCACGTCGTTCAGTCAGCCAGACGAAGCCAGCACTGGCCCACAGCCTACTGATCAGCAGAAGAGATTTTTAAAACATTTGTCACAGCTATCAGAATGGAAAACCTTTGAATATAACTATGAAATAAAGAATTAAAAACTCTAAAAGATAAACAGATATTTGTTCAATACATTAAACTCATGTTTCTTTAATTGTTTAAATCTATTTTATAACAATTTTTGAAGAAGATACAGCAGTATAAAACACAGAAGTATGGTACTTAGTTGGCACGAACGCGAAGAAAGCTTGGGATTCCCCTGAGTCTCTGTCTCTCTTGGTCTTTCTTGACAAAGAAGCTTTTGTGGCGGTCGTAGAGTTTCGGCACCTTTCGGTGGTCTTCGGATTATGCGCTGGCGCGGTGACCAGCGCACAGCCCATGTATTCGGTCCATATGCCCCTCTTGCCTCCCGCCGCTCTTCGCCCTCATTTCACGCCGCTCGGGGGTTCTCTAGCCCGCTGAGAACCTCCAAGCCCGCTGCGCGGAAGCACGTCGCGGCGCTGAAGCGGCGCATCAAACCTTCGCACTTTCAACTGAATATTTGAAGAAATTTTATCTGAAGAGCCCCACTAAAGTCAATAAAATACACTTATTAACTCTTCATTTAGCTGAAATAAAAAATTCTGATCTCATGGAATTTTATGGGGGTTCACTGAACCACAGAACTCCCTGCACAGGCCGCCACTGGTACTAGTCGCGGAGCATTGTGGGCCTAAAATTTTCTGTTGTATACTCTTGCAAGCACAAAATTGTTTAATATTCGGAGCATAGAGGTTAGAAATCACTAAGTCCATACAGATTTCTTATTAGAAACGATATATTTTAATCTTCTTGGTTCTCTCAGCTGCTAACTTGCAGAAATAAAATGCTGTAATGTAATAAATGAATTATTTTTTGTTAAATTATATCTGTAATGTTTAAAACAAAAAATATACGTGTGATAACACTGGTCGTCAAGGTTTTCTTCACAATAAATCTGATTAGTGATTCTAGTGAGCTTTTTCATAGTGAATTCAGATATGTATATATATATATATATATATATATATATATATATATATATAATTTTTCCATCAGGTACAGTTTTTTTGTGACAGCTACTTTTTAAAATATGATTTTAACATTCTCTTTGACCTGTCGTTGGGACCTTTACCTTAGAAGCAGCGATTTTATTCACGCTGTTTTTTAAGAAAATATGTGTAATATTCTACTGAAACACCAACAGGCAATACTGTGCGAGTTCATTCATGTTTTGACATGATCAGACCAGTTATTGGCATTGTGATGTGTTGACACATCCTTGCCATAATAAATATACAGAACACTAACACATAGCTTACACAGTGCACTTCTAAACACTGTACTGTGTAAGCTATGAGTTAGTGTTCTGTATTTTCATCATGCCAAGTGTTATGTTCATAAAATAAACACTGCACGCACAATTAACAATTGTTTATTCATACATATGTACAATCACAATCGGCCTTAACGCCGTTCACGGGCAATCACCAATGCCGTCTCTCATACCCCGGGCAATCACCAATGCCCTATTCCCTGCATCCCGGGCAATCACCAATGCCCTCCGGGTGGCATATAAGCAAACTGCACATGTATTCGGCACCGGGCTTCCCTTATTGGCTAGCGGGTGCGGAGCACGGAACCCCGCGAAATTCGTTTACGTTCTCTTATTACAAGCGTTGTAGGTTCGTTTTAAGCGCTGTTTTGTCACTTGTTTAACTGCACAAATGCTTTTCATTTTATTACTATTTATACCAGGGGCGGATCCAGCCGGTTAATTTTATGGGGGAGAGGCATCATAGATTTTTTTAAAATAATAAACATATTTGTAAAACTCAAGGATTTTATTCAGCTCACGTATCAACATTTGTAATGTGCCATTAAAAATGTTCAGTTACAAGGAAGGGAATGTAAAATCAAAGGAGGCTGAAACCGAAAGTTTTCTCAGTATTATTTCCAATTTTGAACAGAATTAAATTAAAATTAACTTAGGTTGCAAAATGAAAATTTTATTAAAATATCTACTGCACTTCACATTTTTTAACATTTGTATATTATTATAGTATATTATTATCTTATTGAAGGTAATGTGATTTATTTCAGGAGAAAAAATAGGTTGTAATAGAAAGGGTTGTAGGTACTCAAATTTCTCAATGGTTTTTGCCAACAACTCATTTTTTAATTTTTCGATAGCATCTAAATGAATTTGAACACATTTATTAAGAACACTTTTATAATGGTTTTAGTGCCTGAAATCTTTAAAATCTGCACATGTGCATAAAAACAGGCAGCTGTCATCGATTAATCATGTATTTCATAATATTTAAATGAATTAATTACATTACATAGTGAACTGAACCAAAAATGAAAAACAGCGAAAAATAATGTAATAATGAGGCAATAATGTAAATATGATATACAGTAACTAACTACGAGATTTCCCTTTGGCCTGACCTAGGCCCTAGGTATGTCAGTAGCACAGTTCTTTCTGTTGAATTTGTACAACCACTGGCATAATCGTCTCCACAAATATCTTCAATGTATTCAAGAAGGATCTGGTGATCTTTGCATGATTCTGTAATATTCATACCCGTTTTCAAATATTGAAGGAATGCTCCCCTTGTAGCCTTATCAGCTGGCAGGGACCGCTGTTTCAGCAGTTCTTACATTGTGGTTATGAATTTTCTTAATTGTTATAACTCCACACAATCCTATCTGAAAATAAAAATTAATTATTTTAATTGGTTATTACGCTTGTGTTTAATTTTTAACATTAAAATTAGTGTAATTACAATAATTTAACAGCATTCTCAAGTTTTTGATTATACCGTAAGAATCCATATAAGACGTATTATTAAAATGTTAATGGTGATTGGGGATATATAAATGGTCTGTCGAACTGACTGTTTCATTCTTTGATTAGCTCCAAGAGTTAGCTGATACGACGGATGTTTGCAATCTGAAACGCCTGATTGCGCGTCACAACGTGGGAGACGCGCGTCACAACGTGGGAGACATTTCTTGGAATACAGTGGGCTTAAACCTGTTCGCAAACGCGGTTTGATTCCGAGAATACAGTGGGACCTATACTTGGGTTTTTATTTCTTGGAGAGAAAGGGCCTGTCTTCACGATGGAATATCTGAGGGCATTTCGCATCTTTCTCGGTCGTGCCGCCAGATGTCGCATGATCACAAGCACTACTCGACATGGTCGCGATCGTGCGACATCTAGAGGCACGACCGAGAAAGACGAGAAATGCCGTGATATGTTTCATCGTGAAGACAGGCCCTCACGCGCCCATGAAATAAGAAATCTTGCATAAACTACCAAACCAAGTTTCAGAAAAAACTAATTTGAATTCCTCTAGGGGACGATGAAAATAATGACCGTCACAAATAGCCCGAATTTTTAATGAATTGATCCTTTTATAGTTTCTTGGAGAATCGCGGACATCAGTTTTAGAACAACTATTATAACTCGAAATCAATGTTCACGTGCTCACTAACACTATGTGTGGCAAAGTTTTGTTTTTGAAGCTGTATCAAGACCTCCGTAAACAAATTTAAAATAAATATAAATATACAAATTGAAAACCCTACGTATCTTAATAAAGGCATCTTTTCTTCTTGTGTCTGCAGTGTTACGTTTGCAGACAATGTTGCTTGACAGCCAGAATTTTTATAAAGTCTTCTATTTTTCGCCCCTACTACGGTACTTTTCTGTATGAACTATGATGGCACACTTTTCTGAAAGTGAAAGGACAAATTTTGCTGTCTTTATAATAAAATTAGAACATAAGATGTATTTCTATCAACTTACGAACAAATAAATCATTTTCCTGAAGATTTTTATGATCTGACATTCCATTTCGTTTGGGCGATCTTCGCACATTTCTCAACCCAAATGTCTTCAATCGAACATATTGCAGTTTCTTATGACAGTTTCTTCTTCATTATCCATTAAAATTTCCGAGTAGTAGTAGCCGAGTCCACGTGCGTCATGCACTCACTCGCTGTGGCTCTGCTCTCCGTAGAAAGAGATACGAATTTCGCGCGGTTTTCGCGCTCCTCGCCCGCTAGCCAATCAGGGAAGCCCGGTGCCGAATACATGTGCAGTTTGCTTATATGCCTCCGGGTGCTGCGTCTGCCTCTGGACGCTCCATGCTGCTGCTGCTTGCCGTTACTCCATGAACGGCTTCCGTTTGGCGGCTGACTCTCCGGACTCGGCTCGTTCACTCCATCGCAATGATGTAAATAAATACCACTAGATGGCTGACTCCGCGCTTTCCCAATAGGCGGAGGTGAGGCCGTACAGGGAGCCATGTTGCCACGGCAAAAGCTTCGAATGTCAAATGCAGCCCATGACAGTTCGGTAGATTTTTTACGAGTGCAACACGTATACATTGTATTTATTAACATGGTTCTGTTCCATTATAAGAAAGTAAAGCAGTAGGCAACAACAAATTGTCAAAATATATTTTATAATTTACATAAAACTACGAACAGCTTTGACATAGTGTTACCGGAGACTTGCAAAAATGAGGACTTGTTTTTTTATGATGACTTACAGGAACAAACTTCTTATACTACTTCAGAAGATATCAATTTATATGTTAATACTGCGCCTGAAAGTAAATTATTATTACTACGGAAGCTTTACTATTAAGGATTTTTCCTCTGTTTCAATATTCCGTTTTCAAATATAAGAATCAGACGTACTTATTGTTCATGTGATTAGAAAAACTTGCGTTTCACTCCAAATAACCCTTTTTCTCTCTTAATGAGGATGGTTGTAAATAACTGCTGAATTTGGGAGGTTGCAGAGAGATTTAAAATGAAAACACCTAGAGAAATATAGTACATATGTACTTTTTATGGGCAGACATTTTTATTTACGTATGAATACAAAACTTTTTGCAGGAACAAACACTCAAATGATACCTTTCACCATTGAAAGAAAATATTCAAATAAATAATGTTTCTCTTAATTTTACATAACAGGAAATAGAACAAAACGTACATTTAGAGAATAAATGAATAGATTAAAATACATGTTCAAAACATGAACCCTTGAGACTGAGATTCCACTTCACGATATTGTTGTGAAACCCACCTTATAGTGGATAAAACAAAGGCAAAAAAATAATTGATTTACTGGGCCAATTTTGAAAATAACAATTACATTAAGTAAAGATCAAAATGAAAACTCAAAACAAAAAATGTTTCACTAATCACTCAAGAGAAAACGCACTATAACACACCGCTTTCGGCAATCCAAAAAGATTTTTGCCGTGCAAAATGGCGCCTTGGGTGGCCTCACCGCCAAGGCGACAGTCATCCATCTAGGGGTGTATATATACATCATTGCTCCATCGTGCCTTCAGGGCTCACTCCCAACTGCAGACTGCCTCTCGGAGTGCCGACCGGCTCCTTTTAAAGGGCCGGCGTCCGGCGGCGAGACTCCGCTGCATGGCTCGAGTCCGCCGAACCGTGGCTGCAGCCAGTTGCTGCCGCCGCCGGCTCCCGCCAGGGCGCGCTGCCTAGATGCTAGCGCGCCACATACAAAGTTATGCGCAGCGCGACATAACACCAAGAATGTGTGTAAATCATGCAGATACTTTGAGGTGTATTTGTAGTATCTCACATGAAAGACTTAGAGGCAAAATTTAACACCACTTGGGAAAAAGTGTTATCAACATTACTTTGGCTGTCAAGGTAATTTTAAAAAGAGGTGGGCCCCAAATGTATGTTTTATGTGTTAAGACTGCTGTCTTAATAGAAAAAATGGTACACATCTTATGCCATTTGCAATTTCTATGATTTGGAGGGAATCGAGGGAACATGTAAGTGGTTATTATTTTTGTTTGACAAAATTAAAGGAATCACATATCCCTGACATGAGGAATGTGTCTAGTCCATTTATTGAATCTTGAAAATATATTTACTTCCATTGCATATTAAATTAGGAGGAAAGAAGGTACAATAGGTACAATATATGCCTAAAAATCATCAATACCACTTTCTAGCTAAAGAATGAGAAGTAAGAATATGTCAGGACGAGTAGTGTACCATTTAGAGTTGGATAGCTAATTACTGGTTTTATTGAAATTATAAAATGTTGAAATGCATATCACACAAAACTTGTGCCTGATGGGAAAAAACTGAAATCATATTTCAATTCAGTATGAAAAATACTTATAGAATCTATTATTTTCATTCTTGTGAAAGAAAAAAGTTTATTTTTGTAAACAAGTGTAATATGAACATTCTCTAAATATATGAATATTATTATTTAAACCAAAAGTAATATTTTCCTATTTCATTTCCAACAAGTGAAACATTCCTATTGTCTCTCATGAACTGACTTTAAAATTATTGTTTGTAAAAAAAATATTATTTTGAATTAAAAAAAAACAACTGAAATTCAAGCTTCTTCTCAAATCAACTTTTCTCCCAATAGAGAAATAATAATTTAAAAAGTTCTTATGACCATAAATGTAATAATGGAAGCAGCTTCTTCATAGGACTTTGTAAAGTTTGAATTATTTGTTTCCCAATGTTTTAAAAAACGTATTTGAGGGATACAGCACATTCATAAGATCAAAGAGCCTTGTGTTATTAAAAACGTACATATACACAATTTTACTTATACATACTACGCATTTCAAGCGACTCAGAATTTAGAAAATAAATTGAGAATACTTTACACACAACAACATATAATGGAGGTAAATACACATGTTGATTGGTAAGCAAATGTAGCCTGCAGCCCATTTATATGACATCACTTCTCACTTCACACCTTACCATATTTATGATTTCTTGAGTGTTGAAAAGAAAAGGAAGCTGGCCAAGCTTGTACTTCATAAAAGAAAACATATTTCTGGTAACAAATACAATTGTATAGGTGAAAACTCCAATTACAATGAAAGATGAAACAATGCTCAGATATGGTTAATAAAAAAATTAATTGCCTTTTCTTTGTTATAAATTATAGTAAATCTATTTATCCATTATACAGTCCTGTAGGTTTCTTATTTATTCTATATATAATAAAACAGAACATGGTTGTTTCCGATACCATGGTTCCCTGCCTTGGCACTTCAATTTTTAAATACCGTAACAATGTTATTTGACTTATTTCGAATTTAAAGTTTTTAATAATGAATATTTTAGGTAAGCTTCACATGATTTATATTGAGTATTCATGAATTGATTGATTGAATTCATGAATTGATATACTGAGTATTCATGAATTATTTTCTTTGTTTATTTTTAATTATTTTGGATTTGGAATTATGCTTTTCATATCTACTGCTCTGATGTATGTCTAAGCCTGCAGCCCATTTATATGACATCACTTCTCACTTCACACCTTACCATATTTATGATTTCTTGAGTGTTGAAAAGAAAAGGAAGCTGGCCAAGCTTGTACTTCATAAAAGAAAACATATTTCTGGTAACAAATACAATTGTATAGGTGAAAACTCCAATTACAATGAAAGATGAAACAATGCTCAGATATGGTTAATAAAAAAATTAATATTGAAGTTATGATTATAGTTACTACTTGCAATATTACCCTACTCATTTCTTGTTACACCCCCTTAAAAAATATCTACACATTGTATATTGATTTTACTACTGTAGATATTTATTAGTAGATATTTTTTATTGTAATACAGTATCTATAGAATTCTCAGGTAGAATAAAGCAAGTATCATCAACATATCTGAGATATAATTCATATTTTATATATTTTTCAGAATTTGTTGATCATGTTTTCTTATAACAAACTCTGCAAAAAGAGCACTTTAAATGAACCACCAATAGGTGTACCCTTCTTTTGACTATAAATTTTGTTATTAAATTTAAATTCAATATGACTTAAGATAGCTCTCATTGCAATAAGTATTTTCAAGCTCAGTCCTAGAATATTATCTTCAAAGACAATTTTCTAGGATTGTTCTTGAAACATAAAAAGTAATAATTGGTGAGTCCAATGTTTTTATCAACTTTTTACAATTCACTCCTACATAATTTCTGTATTGGCTAAATTTTAAAAATTGATTTGTTATAAATACTATTTCTTTGCCATCACGTATACAATTGCCTTTTCTTTGTTATAAATTATAGTAAATCTATTTATCCATTATACAGTCCTGTAGGTTTCTTACTTATTCCGTATATAATAAAACAGAACATGGTTGTTTACGATACCATGGTTCCCTGCCTTGGCACTTCAATATTTAAATACTGTCACAATTTTATTTGACTTATTTCGAATTTAAAGTTTTTAATAATGAATATTTGAGGTAAGCTTCACATGATTTATATTGAGTATTCATGAATTGATATATTGAGTATTCATGAATTGTTTTCTTTGTTTATTTTTAATTATTTTGGATTTGGAATTATGCTTTTCATATCTACTGCTCTGATGTATGTCTAGATGAACACAGTAACAAAAATATTTATGAGTGTTACAACCAATGAGTTGCCAAACATTCTTTGCAATTTTTTTTTAAAATCAGAACTGAGCATTGTATTTTCATCTTTGGAATAGACTGTTACCAGAAGTATATTTTGTTTCAAATAGTACCTGCTTGGCCAATTTCCTTTCCTTTTAAACACAGCTAATTGCAGGCATGGTATGGCATTGTGAGGTACCATCATAGAAGAACCACAAATTACTTCTGGTTATCATTCACCACATGTATTTAGCTTCAATATTTGTTGTTGTGTGTAAGGTACAATCCGTTTATAATAGTTTTCTTTCAAACTCTGATTGTCATTTTTGTGAAATTGTTTATAATGTATATGTGTAAATAAAATTGATATTTTTTTAACATTGCTTGTGGATTTTGTCTACTTATATGATGGAAATACACTTCCAGGAATGAAGACAAACAAATAATAAACAAAACTATATTCTATTGATCTAGAAGCATGAATCTGCAGCTATCATACTACTATAATACTGTGTGTAAATAACCTCAAACACTGTGGAAACGAGAATGGATAACAGATAAACGCGATTACCTCCGCTTAAACGGCCGATCTTGGGCGTTTAACTCCTCGTGAGTTTAACTTCCAGTAAACGCGTTTAATATACATGGTGAAACTCGCGAAGAACCTTAAACGTGATTAAACTCCAAGATAAACGAGGTTAAACACTAATCGAAGGTGGTGAAACCGGCCCTAAAGCACACTGACTCTCGGCTAAGCCGAAAAAAAGAGGGACCGTCAGTCGACGCCCTGCTGCCAGGAAGAGCACTTAGCCCCCGCCAGCCTCGTCACTGATGATGGCTGCCACTGACGCAGGCAAAACGTTTGGACCAGTCGCCGTTGGACCACGCTGAGACAGTAGTGCTTTAGCGATCAAGGACGGAAGGATCGCCGGTTGCAGTCCCGCCTCGGGCATTGGTGTGTTTGTATATGTCTGTTTGTTTGTGTCGTCCATTCATTCCTCACTATCGTCGTCATTCCATATCCTCAGGTCTAACAACCCTGGTGGATAAAAATAAGAATCAGCATATTGCTGATGTCCCGAAAAAGGAGTCACATACGCTGCCACGAGATCTGAGACTCGGTAAGTGCAGGCATGTCCGCGTGGTCCAAAACGGCCAATTCGCAATAAAAAATAATAATAAAAAGAAGGACATAATAGTAAACTTAATATTACATACGACAGCACTCACCTCACGGCGGTACACCGCACTACACTGTCACAAATTACATTAAATTTAATGCAGTTTAATGCACTTTTTCACATTAAATTTAATGTACAGTGAACATTAACCCTTTATAGGATTGTGGTTCTCTCCGCGACGACATGCTGTTCGGCCGTTTTTTGCTTAACTATACCAAGCAATTTTCATCCTTATCGCTAATTTCACATTGTAGAGTCTTTTTCAATGAAATGCGATTGTTGCAGATAGTGTGATCACATTTATTCTTAGAAATCTTGCTGTTGGGCCATGCATGTGGCCGACCTCGCGACCACAATGCATACAGGCACTGTTGCGGAGCGTTTCATTTGAGCATTTTGTTGAAAAAGTGATTTTTCGCGTTTCGAGTTTCCGGAGTTTTTCGAGAACAGAAGATTATTACTTATTTATTATTGTTTATGAAGATATTTTTTAGTATTACAATATATTTATTCATAAAATACTCCATTTTTACATCAATAAGATTAATTTATATTTTCAAGGGTGTAGTCAAGAGTAAGTACACAATCGTAATTTTTTTTGTTTTGTGAAAATATAAATTTTAAAAAATTGTTTTGAACAATTAAATTTATTGTCTAATAATGTAAGATATTCGCTAAATAGATTTAGTTTTCCGAATATTTGTGACTTAGAAAATATTTCAATATTTTACATTTCTTCAGTGATTACATATATTTGCGTAGTATAATGTAACATCCCTACTTGTTACTAGTGGTGTGCTATCTTACAGAATGGCTAAAATTTGGAGTTTTCCACAGTTCTGAACCCACGGTCTAATAAGAATTTAACAGTTCTTGGGAATATTGACGAGAATGATGATGCGGCGTTAGATTCGGTGTATAGAGGGGGATTCCAATGCAGATGACGTGACGCTAATAACGCAGCTTATGAACTCTTGCAGCCCACGTTTCTTTCAATATTGTTTTCTTTGGTCAATGATTTATTATTTTAGTTTTTTGTTTGTAAATGTATATCATATAGATTTTCACTACTTATGTATTTGCACTAATTATTTTCAATTTTCTTGCTTTTTGTATTTCACGTCTGTTCCTACGTGTTTCTTCTATTTTATAAAGAACATGCACACGTTATTTATGACTGGATATTAGATTTTTATTCAGGAATTATACGAGATGGTTCTGTACGCAACCACAATCCATAGTGTAATGCGTAGCCCTAAATGGATTGTGGTCGTTTATACGACCACATCATTTTCGCAATTATCTCACTTTATATTTATACAAATAACAAATTAATATTTTCCCCATGTTTCTAAGATCAAAATTAAACAATTAAAAGATAAATTCAAATAATTCCAGAGAAAAAGTTACCCGACCTATAAAGGGTTAAAACGGTATTAATGTACATGTACATTAAATTTAATGTTTAAATTAAAATTAATGTAGATTTAATGTACTGCAGTATATTAAATTTAATGTACCGTGTACGTTAAAACGAGATTAATGTGTTTGTGCATTAATTTTAATGTTAAAATTAAAATCAATGTAGATTTACTGTAGGACTACATTAAATTTAATGTATCTTGAAAAACTAAACCGAAATTAATGTGTTTTACATTAAATTTAATGTTTAAATTTAATTTAATGTAGATTTAATATACATCGGTACACAAAACTTAATAAACCTCTCCTTACAGATAAGTGAGATTAATATAATTTGTCGTTAAATTTAATGTTTAAATTAAATTGACGGAAATTTGATAAATAATTGTGGCATGTATGGAACACGGATACTGTTTAAAAACTTAGAAATATTTTCTTCCGCTATTTGAACTTACGTATAATAACTTTAAAATATATTTTCAACATTTATACAAAAATATGAATTTTTAAAATTGGGATTTACATTCAAATTAGTAACAAATAAAATTGTAAAAATCTAATAATACAGTTGTACAGGTCCCTAATAATACAGGGACCTTCATAGCACACTAATTCTTTAGTTAACAATTTTTTCAAATTCACCGGAAATATTTAAACTTTCAAAGAATTGTCACTGTAACAAGATCAGAATTTAGTATTTTTTTACGGCTACGAAACATATTTCAGAGAGTAAACGCATCCAAAACATGTGGAGAAGTAGTGACAATTATATATAATATATACAATTCTGTACACTTAATATATTACATCTAAAGAAATAAGTTCCGTAGACGGAAAGAATATATTATACATATCATAGTGGGCAATACATCAGACCTAACAACCTGCTCAAGCCATTGGATGTCGCAATAGCTCAGTGGTTAGAGCACCTGCGCGTAAGCCAGAAATCCCGGGTTCGAATCCCGGTCGGGGTGACAATTCGTTGATCAAATTTAAATATTAAATACATTTGTTACTCAGTAACAAGGTCATCACGTAGCATTCTTTACGACTGCGGGGCATATTTCCGAGAGTAAACGCTTAAATCCCAACGGAGAATTCACCAGTCCTAAGGAAATTCAAAGAATTGGTTGTCTCGATAGGATAGTGGTAAGGATGGTTGCAACTGGGTTGGTTGTCTCGATAGGATAGTGGTAAGGATGGTTGCAACTGGGTTGGTTGTCTCGATAGGATAGTGGTAACGATGCAATTGGTTGTCTCGATAGGATAGTGGATAGGATGCAACTGGGGCGTAAGCCAGGTGATCCGGGTTTGAATGCTGGTCGGGGTGACAATTCTTTGAACAAATTTTAAATATTGAAGTTAGTACATATACAGTAAATTTCATGCACTCATACAGTAATTTTAATGTAAAAGTACATTAAAGTAAGTTTCATGTACGTAAATTAAATTTAATGTGCACGTACAGTAAATTTAATGTACACGTACAGTAAATTTAATGTACACGCACAGTAAATTTAATGTACACACATACAGTAAATTTAATTGTACACGTACATTACATTTAATGCACACGTACTTTAAAATTACTGTAAGTGTATTTTAAATTTAATTTACGTTCATGATACTTACTTTAATGTACTTTTACATTAAAAGTAATGCGGAAATTTCTGACAGTGTACGTACCGTTGTACTTCGCTGTCCTACGTTTTCACACTCTTCGACGCCATTCACAACACGTCACTGAACTACAAGACACTTTAACTTGCAGAAGTTGTAATTTAAAATGAGTAAGATTCTCATATAATATGACAATGAAAGAATGAATAAGATTCTCTTATAAATGTTTGAACAAGGCCAATTAAAAAGAAAATAAACATGAAATAGTAAAAATAGTAAAGAATATAATCATAACTCAAATCTTGGTTGTTTGATGGAACGAGAATGGATAACATATTTTCTTATAAAGCCGCTAGTTCTCGCTTCGCCCCGATTTAGCTTGCGCATGTACACCCGTTTCTGGATTTGGAGGGAAAATTAATGTAGAGTCAGGGAAAGTACATGTTCGCAGGAGAAATGTATTTTAATGCAAATGTAAAAATCAGACGTAATAATTATTTTCAGAACACAAGTCATTTATTAATTCACGGCTTCTATTAACTACTAACTTTAGTGTCCCCTCTCACTGAGTGAATATTAATCTGTAGTACTATATTTAACGAGTTTTTACGTAGTTCATTGTACGATATTAGTATGGTCAAATTATTATACTCTATTGACTATCAAATGAGGCTGTGAGGCTGAGTTTGATAAGTCTCCAATGTGATGTAATAATTAGATATATTACGGTACGTATTTCGCAAATTCTATTACAAAATTCGAGATTTCTACAAACATGTACTACAAACAAGGTTTAATGAAATTTACTTTTTTAAATATGTTTTTAAAAAATACAGAAAATATAACTATGTGCAAAAGAAGATCGGTGTAGGAACCTCACATTATAACAAGCGTCTACGCTCTATTTGTGCAATCGTTCTCGACCTAGCGAAGACTGAGTTGCGTTGTAAATACAAATGGCACTCTGATTGTTGATGCAGACCTCATGTAACGATAAACCATGTATTGATCTCTACGTCGTTCATACACGATGTACGAATGATTATAATCATTCGATAATTATCTACGTTGAATGTATTGCGGGGTTTATTTGTTAATTATGTTTACCACTTTGCAAAAAAAATTGTTAAGTTCACAGTATTACAAAAGAATATTGCGAAAACGAATTACAAACACTTGTTACATTAAGGGTTTCATCAGTTTTCTTTCTTTAATATTGAATTTCAGATATTCAAAGCAATTACTTTATCAGTACAATACATAACATTTTTAATCTTCAAATATTTTGTAACTTTCTCACCTATTTAGAAAGTCTATATTAGGCATATTTTAATTAAATGTTACTAAAGACTAGTCCTTGGCTCCTTATGGAGCTGTTGTGCGAAAAAACACATAGAAAGACAAAACTTAACCCAAATCATCTATCATTAATAATGTTTACATAAATTATGTTTTCAAAAACTTCCTCTGTATTTTTATTGCGTTGTATAATGCCTAAAACTATTTTATCATCGTATCAACGTTTTATACACAGCACATTTTTAAACCTCATAAATAATTCTTTGTAATGTAGTGAAATGCAGAAACGAAATAAAATTTTCTGTGTGAAACAATTTTTTAATATCACTTTACTGTTGCTTATTGTTTCTTATGTGCCGAGTGTAAAACGTTTCAACAACTTTCAACAATCACTTCACTGGTTTTTCAATTCAGAAACTATTAATACCAATAAAATTACTGCATGTCTAGAACATTCTTTTCATCTCGTAATATTCTATAGTTTAGATTTGTTATGTTTGACATATTCCACAGCTTCTTGCAGCACACTGAGAACAGTATCAACATTTTTGAAATTTGCGTTAAATCCCATTAATCCAATTCTCAGAACTAGTCCAGCAGACGGACCAAGCCCTCCAGAAATTTCTATATTGTATCTGAAACAAAAAAATAGTCGTTATAAAATTTCCTGCGTTCCCTTACACTGTTGGTTCAGGAAAGTGGTACTCGAAAGGGCGTGGTTCAGGAAAAAAATCTGTAAGGTTTCTTCTCATAGGTTCTATGACTTTTGGGGAGTTCGAATTTCAGGTTTGCCACTTCGAGAAAAGTCAGCTTGACAGAACAAATTCAAAAACTTCATTCTTGAACACAACTATAGTGAACAAATTATACTGATAAATGATTATATTTAATGCTTACCAACAGAATGTTCTGGCTTGCACCAAATAATTACGTAAAAGAAGCAATAAAATTCAAGAGGTAATTTTAGGTACGAAATAAAAATATGAAGTCAGATAAGTTAATAATAATAATAATAAGTTAATAATAAAAATATAATGTCAGACACTATAAAGTTAGCTTTAGGATAACTACAGTGGGGGAAATTAAGTGCACACGTGTTTCGCAAGAAAACAATAAAATTTTATTGCACTACACATACAGATAACTTAATAAATAACAAAATGGATGGCAATAAACATAAGAGATTATTTGCTAAACAATAATTTGAAAATGAAACTAATTTCCTTTGAAATATAGCGGACATATTCCAGTGGGGCACGGAAAGTTATATAAAGGCACCTTCGTTTTCTGCAGCATCCATACTCTTTTGGTTACTACATATTTCACCAATCCTAATATAGCAAAACCCGTTCGAGGCGGAATCTGCATAAGGCGGAAACCTGTCTTCGACGGAAAAATATCTCAGGACGGACTATTTTCTAATGAAAAATAATTTGGAGAAGCCAGAAATTTGAGTAACACGAAAATGGACAGACATTTTTAGTACGACAGTTTTAAGAATTCGGCATAAGATTGAAAACAAATATTGTTTTAATATTAAACTTTGGCTTGTAAGTGTGGTGCCATCGTACCACGAGGCGTTAAGAGCTGTGCTCGTCCATTTCTCAGCTACCTTCGTTCGACTGACATATTTGGGTTCCAAAAGCATTTAATAAACAATTATGAAGAATGAGCTAGCAGCAGTTATGATATAAACGACATTTGGGATAGATTAAAACTGATTATAATAGATGATATGGACAGATATGTACCGTGTAAACATGTCAAGGAAAGCACAGATCCGCCCTATTACAACACTAAAATACGTCTACTAAAGAAACGTGTAAGAAAAGCGGTCCGCGATCGCAAATTTTATGGTTCTCACTCACGATACTACTCTTTGTTGAAAGAATTATCGCAGGAGAAGAGGCGTGCACAGGCAGAATTCTTGGAAAAAACTTTAGGATCTAAAGCGAAATTTGGTAATGTGTTTAGGTGGTTACGTAGCAAAAGAAATACCTCCGGAATTCCGGCCGTAGGAAGAAACAGTGAATTATTAGTGATTGCGTAATTGAAGCGATAAAGAAAAATCGGAATTATTCAATGCTTACTTTGCATCCGTCTTCTCTCCAGCAAAAAATACGGAAGAAATCAATGTCGAATCAACTGGCAATTGCTCTCAATTTATTATAGAAAGTAAAACAGTCCAAAAAGTAGATCAAAATCTAGGAAATAATAAATCTAGGAGACCCGACAATATACCTGTGGAAATACTTAAATTAGGGGGTGAATCCATTATCCAGTATCTTGTGCGCATATTCCAAATATCCATAAACAATCATAGTATCCCATACGACTGGAAACGAGCAATAGTTGTGCCAATCTTTAAAGGGGGAAATAGATCCGCAGTCGAAAATTATCGCCCAGCTAGCTTAACATCCGTATTATGTAATAGAGCGCGTTACAGCAAACTACATTAGGAAGGAGTGGAGTAGATTAAAATGGATATATGACGGACAACATGGATTCCGGGAGGGGCATTCTTGCGAGAGCCAATTACTGGAATTAACACAAGAAATATCTGGTTCAATGGATAGAGGTGACAGAATAGACGCAATCGTTATAGACTTCGTCAAAGCTTTTGACCTTGTTCCGCACGATATACTCTCGAACAAAGTAGCATCATCAGGTGTAGATAAACCAGTTGTAAATAGGATTAAAGAATTTATTATAGGCCGCACACAGTTTGTTAGGGTAGGTCACACGTACTCCGGAGTTACAAATATAACATCTGGCTTGGCACAGGACAGTGTGATTGGACCACTGATGTTCATAGCCTTCATGAACGACATTTCAGGAAATATTAAATTTTGGGTGAAACTCTTTGCAGATGATTGCATTCTCTTCAGAAAAGTAACTGAAGAGAAAGATCGACAGATTCTTCAAGATGATATCGACACTCTTGTAAAATAGGCGCACGATAATCGTATGAAAATTAATGCTTCTAAAAGTAAATCTATAACATTTACTCGTAAACTATCTACACCAAAATGCAACTATTTTATCGAGGATCAGATAATTCCATCTACAGACAGTTGTAGATATCTAGGAATCATTTTAAATAGTCAGTTAACTTGAAAAGAACAGGTGAATTCAGCATTAAATAAAGTTTGGCGATGTCTTCACTTTGTAATGAGAAATTTAAAACGAGGAAATAAGAAGTCCAAAGATTTAGCATACACGTCATTGCACAGACCTTTACTCGAATACGCCACGAACTGTTGGGACTCGTATAGAACAGGGGAAATACAGAACATTGAACGCATTCAGAAACGAGCGGCTCAGTTTGCTGTAGGCAAAAACATTAAAAACTAGTGGTGCTACAACAGCACGTACTTTCCCGTATTAGAGGAAACAGCTAAGTAGTACTGTAATATTGCACTTTATGCGCTACTAACATCTTCGCTTGGAACTCACTATTTCCATTGCAGTGTTGTCAGAACTATGTGAATTCTACAACTTCACAAAAATAGAATGCAAAAGTTTTGTAAACCTGTATTGGAAAAAGAAGCCTGATACCCTGGAAATATAGAAATGCCTTCCATTTGGCCATGATTAGGGAAGAGTATTTTAAAACCATGCAACAAATTCTCTACTCACTACAAATGGTACAGCATTTGGTGCAAAACTAAATATTTGCCTGCAAATATCAACATAAATTAGACAATTATAACTCCTTTTCATACAGCTCCATTAGGTCACAACAATGACACTAATTCACAGATATTCGCGAGCGCAAAGTGAATTCCATTGTTGCAGACCATGCATTGTCGCTATTCTGAGAGCTATTAATTCTTTTTACTTATTTCAAATATTTCAAAATAAACAATTTCTAAAATATTAATGTGTAAGTCTATAACAAAGTTCGAATGTAAGAAACGAAGAAAGAAATAATATACAAAATTGCACATTCTAATTTACGACGCATCCAGCTGTCCGAAGCGCAGTAAATTTACAGCGGCCTATTACGTTTGTCACAAAATTAAAGAAAAACTACTCGTATTTTGAAAAAATTAAGCATGACCGTATTTATTTTATTTATTTATTTGTCAAAAAACAGAAACAGAATGGCACAGACTTTCCCGTATTAGTTTTCTATTTTCCTGGGTCTTCGCTAGCTATTCGGAATTGCCACATACTCTTTCTTGCCAGCTACCATCTATCATCGCCAAAAGTACATTTTTTTGTCATTTTCTTAATTTTTCGGTTTCCTATTGGTAGAACAGAAACATTAATTTTAGAATATTAAAGAACACAAAAACCTAGCCGTAAATGGCAATTTTCTTTTAAAAATTATGTGCCGTTTAAGAGAAAATGGCGTTTTAGCACTATTAAAAATGCGAAATTTGAAGCTCATTTTCACAGAAAATTTTTGAGTTTTCAAAATACTTTATTTGAAGTTATTTGAAGCACTTACACTCACAAATATAATCATCTTTACAAATTGCGGATAATGTGCATATTAAAGATGTGAGAGATCTTTCAAAAAATTTACATTTATATAATTTTTGAAAAAAACAAAAAAAACTCAAAATAAACTTCACGCTATACTAATGAGTGTAATTAGCACTATCCGTTACAAAAGTTTCAAGAAACAAATTGCAGCCATATACGAGAAAATGACGTTTGAGCATTTCTGAAAATGCCAAAATTTGAGCTACTTTTCACAGAAAACGGTAGTGTTTTCGAGAAACTTTACTTGACATTATTTAAAGCATATATACTCGTAAATATAATAATGTAAAAAAATCGCCGATAATGTAAATATTAACGACGTGAGAGACAAGTAACAAAATTTACATTTTGGTAATTTTTGAAAAAACCAACCGATAGACCAAAATGGCTTTTATGTCATTGATAGAGTACATTTACCACTATCCCTACCAAAAGTTTAAAGAAAAAATTTGGAGCCGTTTTTGAGAAAATTTTGTTTTTGTAATTTTTTAAAATTGCACATATTGCACGCAATATTGCACGAAAACTACCAAAATTATGAAAAAACATTTACATGACCTTTATTAAAGAACTCAATATGCAGAACAAATTTTATTTGAAGAAAAAATCTCTATCTTCAATTTTGTAGTTGGAGAAAGACGCCGAAAAAAATTCAAACTTTCACAATTTTCGAAAATTCAGAGCTGTACGTGAAAATTGGACCTATGCCATGTTAAAAAGTGTATTTTCCTCTATTCATACAAGAAATTTAAAGAAAAAATTTGGAGCCGTTTTTGAGAAAATGTTGAAAACCCCCGGGGGGCTTCATATAAAGCACCCCCAAATTTTAAAGAATCTTTTTCAAAATCACAAAGCTTCGACTAGAATCAGATCGACTGGGGAATATCAATTTTGAAGAAAATCGACCGAACGGTTTAGGCGCTAGCGTTGACCACAGACGGACAGACGGACGGAATGCCGTCAATCGATTTTTAAGTATAAAGAAGCAACAAATCATGGATTTTGACCACACCACGAGATAGAGGATTTTTTTTCTTAATTTAGCAACTGGTTTTATCCACTTATTCGTTTTCACGGCCCGGCAATTAATTTTTTTCCGCCGAAAATTGGCCATTTTTTCGCGCAGCATTACATAACTTTCCCTATACTACGTATATCACTCCGTGTATACGTACGTATACGGGAAAGTAAAAAGGAACATTAAATGTACTCTTGGGTGAGAAACTTAATAGACAAAGCGAAGGAAGCTGAGATTACGAGCAATGCATAAAGAGTATTTGGAAAAAGGCAAAGCTTGGGAGGAAATTCGAAGGAGGCTAGAAAAGGCATCGTACATTGGAAAAAATGATCAAAAATGTAAAATTCAGGAGAAAAAACAACGAACACATGTAGGAAAGTTTTCATTTGTGAATAGAACGATATGAGATTGGAATAGCTTACCTGCAGCAGTGTTTCAACAATCTTCGTTTACTAAATTTAAAAATGATTTAAATAACTAATGTTACTTTTGTAGTGATATTGTTTAAAAGCAATATTTAAAAATATAAATAAATAATTTCTTTGGTAATACTGTACAAGTACACTAGCACGAGTACTGGCAGAAGTAAAGTATAAGTATCTATAGTATATAATTTTTGGTTTGCTGGTTCGAATGCGAACTAATGCGCTTCACCGCTGACGGAGCGCGACGTGTAATGTAGATTTCCTCTATGTTGGAACATGGTGACAACGGGCAGCACGTGGTGACGTGTTTACATTGGTGGAGTATTCGCGCCGTTGCTGAAGGGAGTTGGTTCGGAGCACAGGAACTCCAATGTGGTGCCCCGATACCAAGCAGATGACAACAGATAGGGAAGTGCATGCGTTTTTTTCGATCATTTAAGACTTGCAAAAAACAATAGGTTGTTCACAGCCAAGATTGTTTTAATTATAAGAGGTAATGAATGGGCATTCAAAATTCAAAAGAGCAGTCAAAATTCAAGCTAGCACTCAAAAATTCAAATTAGAATTCTAATTAAATGAGAGAAAATTACTCAATTTATCAGAAACTAGTCAAGTAATTGAATAAATTAAGTTATTAATTTGATTTGAAGGAAAGGCACGTGCAATATTAAATGAGAAATGTCATTCCAAGGAGAAGCTAATCCTTATTATTTTGTATACACTATAGTGTATACAACTGTATACTGTAGTGTATACTATAGTGTATTGAGGGTTTGTATTTGTTTTGTTTTGTACTGTGTATGTTCCAGGGTATATTTATGTGTTACGTGTATTCAGTGTAGATTATTCGATTTGTTGATTTGGACTAAAGTTCAAAAGTGGTAATTTTGGGAAAAAAATTAATTAAATTGAATATCGGAAAGCGCGATTGCCGACCGATTTTTTTTATTCTCTCACACAAATGTGTTATTCCTTCAATAGATAGAAACCTGGTGTCACTGCAAAGGAAGCTACAGTTTATTGGTATAATCCGTACGGAGCCGGTCACGACCCACCGATTTAAAAATTTCTGTAATTGCATTTTTGGAAAAAACAGTGTGTGTGCGTATGTGTGGGTAGGAGTTGGCAACAGTGCGTTTACTTTGACCAGATGTTTGTCGATTTTTGTTGATTTGTTGATAATTGAAAGTTAGTTAAATAAATAAGCTATCTGGAGCAAAAGATAACGCACGTACGTATTCCTCACACATACATAACATAAGGATAAGATTGGTTGAGAGGAAAGGCGGGAACCGATTACAATATACATGTATATATATATATATATATATTTATTATATATGTATATATATATGTATTATATGTATATATTATATACATATATTATATGTATATATTATATACCGGGTCTTTATCGTATCTTGCAACCCAGGTCTGGAAACATTTATGAGTTACTTGACATGGAAAGGCAATGTAAAAATAAATCCTGACTGACTGTAGTGCGATTTTTATAACTTTGCCTCTGAAGCCCCTTTCTCATATATTCCTATGTTTCTTGGTCTTGCTGGTAGATGTCATATTATTGCAAGCACTTCTTGATATGCAATATCTAGCATCATGACTGAGAAAGATTAAAAATAGCATGACATATTCCATCATGAAGACAGGCCTTGAGAGGCAAAGTTATAAAAATCGCATTATAGGTGTAATCTGTGAATATAAGACCACCCCTAAATTTTTGAACGAGATATTTTGGAAAAAAAACACCTTTTATATTCGGTAAATATAGTACAGTAAAATTGGGGATACTAGCGAAAACTTGTTATGAGTGGAGTGTGATGCATATTTTTTTTCACTGACATCATCTCCACCACTAGTTGTAATCATTCTGCCAACCTAAGCGTAAGAAATATGAAATAGGGATGGATAGGGAGTTAATAAATATTTGACACAATGATATTAAATCTTCAATTGAACATATTTATTCTTGTCCAGAATACAACTCCCTTATATCTTCTATCTTTATCCAAAAATGATCTCTGTTTAATCTTTTAGTCTTGTCTCCAAAGATATTCGGCAAGATGCATTGCCATAACCTCATGATACTTTCGTCCTGAGAAAGTCTTCTTTGTAAAGGCTGCCAGTTTGATTCTGTATTGTTTGTGTGTACTCCTGTTACAGGGAATGGTTCACAGCCGCATGTATAAAATTGTTCTGCTGTAACTGATTGTAGCCCCTCCAAAAGTCAGCGCAAATCGTGGTGCGCGGTTTCATGTGCTGAACAAAAAGTTGCAACAAAGTCACTGCAACTCTTCTATTATCAGGACACACTTCTAGCTGAATTTCCCGAGTTTCCTGATCAATCATGCCTAGTATCCACATTCCTTCTACCATAAGGCCGCGATGGAATTTCCTGCGGCCGATCTTGCACTCTTCTATTTCTACAATAAGTCTTTTGCCTCCTATCTTGCTTTCTTCTTTATAACGTTTGTACAAACTGTCCACACACACCTCTAAATGCCTGGAATCATTCTGCAATGGTTGTTTCTGCAATTGGAGCTTCATTGTTCATTTCACATTCCCTTCGCCTCCTCTCGTAGGTGTCTGCCAAAACAAAGCAGTACAGTATTACGAGTAGTTTCTGCACTGACACCTTCATGTTATGAAGAAACTTGTTCGGTGTTGCAGCAGCCCTTAACCTCCTGTTATTTGGTTGCTGTCTGTAGTTCTTTGACATGAAAAGTAATGAAATACATTGTTCGCTGGCCTCAAAGTAAGGAGCGTCGTGCATAAGAGACACTGTCTCTGAGCAGGAACAAGTCCCTGGTCTCTCACCCACTGAACTGCAGCTTCGATAGCTACAACATGCATTAGTCTCATAAAGTTGAATTGCGGAATTATGAAATAAATACACACATAAACAACAAAAACTACTGAACACGCCATACATAAGAAACAGGAAAAACATGTGCCAGACAGTGAGTTTGGTTTCACTGCATCTCTGCTGCACTACGTCACTGCGGCGACAGACAAAGGAACATCACATAACCCAGTCTCCGCTCGAATACTTGTCAAATATGTCTAAGCTGGAATCGATTGGGACATAAAAAAATTCTGGTGTAGGGAGCTTTCCATTTTATGTAAGGTTGTCCATTTTATGACCCTTGGGATATTGACATTTCTGTCCTGAAACTGGTAAACTACACGACTTTATTATAATTATTAAAATACATAAACATATAACATATTTACAGAAGAAATCACCAATAAATGAATATTAAACACTCTTCATTGTCAGCTTCATAGTGTTAGTTGAAAATACCCACCTTAGTAGTTGTATTCCGACTGCTTGCTGACTCTTTCAACGCACAATGTGTCATAACCAGTACTATGACTTTCTGATTCACTCACATGGCCTTGAGTAATGCGTATCAGAGTTTATGATTTTCAATGCTGGGCAGGGAGATGCATGTATAGAAGCCAAGCTGTTACTTCCCACGCTCAAAGTCAGGAGAGGGGAATTCCTCTGAGCCTATTCAGTGAGAGACAAGCAACCCCCAGGTCGAATTCTACACTGTCAGCTAAAGCCCCTCTCCTTCAATGTCCGGCTGCCACGACTAAACGTGTGTCACAGGAATAGAGAATTTATAAGAAGCTGTGCTGGCGCTTTCATTCCATTAAGAACATCTTGCGTCTTTCTGCCAATTCCAATAAATTCACAGGAGTTCCTTTTTTCCCCCTGCAGGATTTGAAAAATAGTTTCATTTCTGTGTT
>JAHLJT010008446.1:162155497-162318649 GCA_031308135.1 Acheta domesticus | reverse complement strand
TGACTATATACTTTCTCATTAAGTAAGTCAACCACTCACAGGCATGATGGCCAGGTGTGCGGTTGCTTTATTGAAGATTCAGTTGGCTTCTAACAATACGGTATGTATTCATAATAACTGCCTTCTGCATATTATGTATACTTCTGGCCCCCAAGTGAAGACACTCTAGTCCTCGAAGTGTCATTTTCGGGATCACTCCTGTGGCTGATATTATTATTGGCACAGTTGTCACTTTGCTGAGGTTCTACTGAGCAGCTACTTCATGGGCGTGAGCGGTATATTTCTGGATCTTCTCTTGATGTTTTACCGATATATTGTGGGTGTTAGGTATTGATATATCAATACCTAATGCCGATGGTTTCTATCAATGTATGTTATATCGGGTCTATTGCCGCTAAATTGTCTGTCAATGATAATGGAGCGATCGCAGTAGAGTGTGTGCTCACTACTTTGAAGCACGTTCTGAGGGACATATTTGTAATACGGCAAGGAAGTGGCGAGTAAGCCCGTTTTCATTGCTAATAATTGGTGGACCTGCTTCGCCACTTTATCATGCCTCTTTTTATATTCCTGTGCGTGGCCGCTACATCCACTTGCCACGTGTTGGATAGCTTCGCGTGCGGCCTCACATCTCCTACACGTGTCGTATTGGATGGTCAAATCTCTCAGAATGTGTTTTCTGTAGTTCAAAGTTGGCACCACTTGGTCCAGCATAGCTATCATGAAGGCTTCTGTCTCCAGAAAGAGATCCCCATGCCGGAGCCATGTGTACGACGCAGAGATGTCGACTTCTGGTTTGCTCAGCTCATGGTAAAAAAGAAATGGCGTAATGGCGTAATTTGCTCAGCTCATGGCGTAAAATAAATTTTGTTACTTTTTAAACAATATACTAGAAATGGAGTTGTTCGCAAACGCGGGTCTAACGTGTTAACGCGGGTGAAGACAGAATCTCAATCTCAAGACCGAGAAATTACATAAATAAACAAAAATATATGGGATTTTTAAATGGGAATTTGACGCTTTTTTGTCGCTGAAAACTAACCATAAAAGAAATTTTGTTACTCTTTAAACAATGGCAGAAATGGAATTTTCCTCAAACGCCGTTCTCAGTTTATGTCAAGTTAACAAAGGAATACCAAGAGAACCGAAAAGAGAAATTTCAGATATAAATAAAAAATGTTTACGTGGAAATTTGTTGCTTGATACTTCCCAAAAAAATAAAAAATAAAAAACTTTCGCAGTCGTTTTTGACAGTGTTTCGTTTCTGAAAAAAGCCTATTTTTTTTAAACATTTGTTGCCTTACGCAACGCGTCTCTAAAGCCCCAGGTCGGGCGTTGATCGCCGCGGAGTAATCCTCCATTATTGCTATCCGCGCTTTCTGTATTTAACAGGGCGCTCTATATTATTTATATGTCTCGTCTCGTAGTCGTCAAGAGGGCCGCCAGGTAGCATCTCCGCGTACGCGCCTCACACCGCGCGCCCCTGCGTCACTACCCAGCGGCCAGAATTGGGAAGGAATAAGGAAGGGGGTAGGGTTTAGGACACTTCACAGGGGTCGGACTAGCGCTTGTGAAGCAGCCAAACTAGTTTTTTCCGAAGTAATTTCACATGGGAATCGACGGGAATCGAACCCGGACCTCAGTGGTGAAAGGCAAGCGACTTTGCTTTGAGCCACGAGAATTTCAAGCTGATGTTCCTATGAAACGTTTGAGTTTTCGAGTACTTTGTAAGAAATCATTTAAAACTCTTGAACTCCCAAAAGCAATAATGTGTATATGTAGCCAGTATGTAAATTTAGTGACAGGACGAAGAGATAAAATAATTAAAGTTTGTTAAATTTTAAGAAAATAAAACGAATACAATATGGCGCTTTGCGAATATTTTGTTTTTGGTATTTTTTATATTGCACATATTTCACTCAATATTGCTCGAAGATTACTAGAATTTGGAAAAAAATATCCAGGGCGTTATTGAAAGTGCTAATTATGGGACCGGGAGAGATGGCTCAGTGCGTCAACCTGATGTCACTGCAGTCCCTCTGACCGGGAGGTCCTACACACACACTAGCATGCACTACACTACCACACATGTCGGGAGACCGGTCGGGAGCTTACAACTTGTCCCGGCTGGGGCGGTGCCCCACTGGTGGGAGATACCTGGTTGAGGGGGAAAACCCCGCTAGTCGACGGTATAAACGGTAATATCGTTGCTCATTGCCGAGAGCGGGTTGGCGAACAGGCGTTTCTCTACCCCATTGTGTACTGGATTTTCCACACGAAATTTTCAGAATCTTGACGTGACAATCTATCTGTTGATTGTTGCGTCTTTCGAGCCTCGCAAGATATTTCAAATATTGTTTGATTACTTAAAATTCTCGGCCTCTCTTAAATAGGTTCCTCGTAATAGGTATATGGAAGTGAAAGGGCTTACGCACTTTGAAAGTGGAGAAGCACGTGTATATTAATACGTAATGTTCAAGTAACATTGCATGTTACTCATGTTATTAAAATAATGTAAAGTAATTATTAGTATAATTGTGTGTGTGTGCGCGCTTGTGTTATATGCATTTGTTCTTTGATTAATAATGCCTGATATGAAAAGATTGTTAGGATTTGTAGTTCACATGCTGTTCCTGGTACACAGTCTACATTACGTTGATGAACAAAAGATGTTGAACAATTTGATGACATGGTAAAATCAGCGAATACTAACATGGTATTCCTTAATATTTCCAAACTATACGGAAATGAAAGCAATAATTTCAGAACATATTGAGTAATACAATAGATAAATATTTTTGCAGCCGTATTCACATTTTATATACTGAATTTGACATAAAATCACCTATATTTTTTTACTTTTCTTAATGTTTCACATCCAAAACGAGCGAATCAAAACGAGACACCCGGAATATAATAAAAAAAGCCATAAACACTTTGTACCTCGTAACTAGAGAGCGGATTTTAATTAAATGTCATTTTTTTCACTTCAGAAAAATGCCGTTTAGTATTATCATCGATCATTTGATATTACGACAAAAGAAAATGATCCATTTTTATAGGAAAGTTTTTGTACTTTTCCTCGATTTCGAATAATAAGTCATTTTTTATCTTTTCTGATAATTCTAATGCATTTTTCACTGATTTCATCGATTTTAATATCATTTGATGGTGCTTGCTTCAAATAATATTGACGAGATGCTCCACAGAATCCCTGAGTAGCCTGTTCCATTTCTTCGCTCACTTATTGTAATGTCAACAGTTGTATGTGACGCCTATCAGCGACAACGGCGGTTCAGCCAATTAGCAGGGATAACTAGAGACATAGATTTTCTGGCAAAGAATAGTCGAAACCAAAACATCATTGAAAGTTGGGTTCATTTGAAAGATAGAAGAAGTATTGATTACATCAGTAATGTATCGAACTGAATGAGTTGTTCATCATTTTTTTCTTAAAAAATTAACAAACTCTAATTATTTGACCTCTTCCTCCTGTCATTAAAATTTACATTACCGGCTATATGTACACATTGCTTTTGGGAGTATAAGAGTTTTAAATGATTTCTTACAAAGTACTCGAAAACTCAAACGTTTTCTAGGAACATCAGTTTGAAATTAGGCTTTTTCAGAAACGAAACATTTTATCAAAACGAATGCGCGAGTTTTTGTTTTTTTCCTTTTTTGGGAAGTATTAAGCGCAATACTTCCCAAATACTTCCTAATACCCACGTAAACATTTTTTATTTACATCTGAAATTTTTGGTTCTCTTGATATTCCTTTGTTAACTTGACATTAACTGAGAACGGCGTTTACGGAAATGTCCGTTTCTGCCATTGTTTAAAGAGTAATAAAATTTCTTTTATGGTAAGTTTTCAGCGACAGAAAAGCGACAAATTCCCATGTAATTAATTTTTTATTTATTTGAGTAGTTTCTTGGTTTCCTTGTTTTTACGATTCTAACTTAATATCAAGTTAACAGCATTTGTTATAACAGTGTCAAATGAAGAGCGATACTTTTTTTGCGTAACAAATTAGCGACAAAAATGTAACAAATTTGGGGATTAATTTCAATTTTTTTTTAACTTTGCGATTCTAACTTTACGGAGTTTAAGGTGGGCCGGTCCAACGGAACAGCTCTCTTTGTCAGCGAGCAGGCCACCCACGGCTGCGAAGCTCGAAGTATCTCGTCAAAGGGCTGGGATGTGGCGTTGAAATAAATAATTATTTCGTGATCTGCCAGAATAGTTTGACGGAATTTTTCGCTTCTTGTGAACGTAGCCGCAAAACCTAGAAATGTGTTATTAAGCGAGACCATTCACAATGACTTCACGTAACCGTTGACGTAAGACCGTAAACTTAAGAGATCGCAAGCTCCAAGCTTTTACATTACAAGGTCTGTATGATAAGTAATGAGACCGGTTCTGGAAACAATGTTTTATTGATCTCATCTTTACAGGGACTTAAAATCTTTCGAAGTACTCTCCTCTTGCGTCGATGCACTTCTGCAATCGATGTTTCCACGCTGCAAACGCCCCCTGGAAGTCAGCATCCGGCATGTCCTTTAGAAATTTGGTCACGGCTGCTTGGATGGCTGTGACGTCTTCAAAACGGGTTCCTTTCAAGCGTGACTTCAGCTTCGGGAAGAGGAAGAAGTCGGCCGGGCTCACATCTGGGCTGTAGGGTGGTTGTGGAAGGACTTCCACCCCGATCCGGGTCAAAAAGGAGGTCACTACGAAGGCGGTGTGGGCAGGGGCATTGTCGTGATGCAACTTCCACCGGCTAGCGATCTCTGGTCTCTTCCGCTTGACGCTCCTGTGCAGTCTCTCGAGGACTTTTTTGTAGAAGGCGGCGTTGACTGATTGTCCTGGGGGTACAAACTCCTTGTGGACCACCCCCAGATTGTCAAAAAAAACAATTAACATTGTTTTCACCTTTGACTTCGACATTCTGGCCTTCTTGGGGCGCGGGGACGCAGGAGTGTGCCACTCCGCGCTTTGTCGTTTCGTTTCAGGGTCGTACTGGAACACCCACGACTCGTCACCTGTTATGACGTCATCTTCGAAGTCAGGTTCACTGTTCATGAGGTTCAACATTTCCTGACAACACTCAACACGTCGTTGCTTTTGTTCGTCACTCAACACTCGCGGCACCAGTTTCGCACAAATTTTTCTCATTCCCAATTGTTCCGTCACAATCTTGTGCACTGTTGTGTGGTTCATATCGAGTTCAGCAGCCATCAATCTCAACGATAATCGACGGTCTGAGTTCAGTAGATTCCTCACTTTTGTCACAGTTTCGTCCGAAGTCACTGTTGTCGGGCGTCCAGCCCTCTCCAGATCCTCAACGCTTTCCCGGCCGTTCCGGAACTCACTGTGCCAACGAAACACCTGGGCTTTTGATAGGGCTTCATCTTTGTAGGCCTCCTTGATGAGAGAAAGCGTCTGAGTAGCCGTTTTCCCCAGGCGAAAGCAAAATTTGATCGCATAACGCTGTTCGATGGAACCCTCCATGTTTGTTGATTTTCCGCCGTGACCAGAATTTTCACAAGGGCTTTGTCCAAGGCTTGTCAGCGCTCCGCTAAGGCCCGGAGCCAACTGACGCGCGGTGTGTTGCTTTGCTCCGACCCCCCACTACATCCCCCACCACCTAAAACCCCGCTCCAGCGACACGCGCGCCGCGGCGCGGCGAGTCTCATTACTTATCATACAGACCTTGTAAGTTTAGTCAGAATTCTACCGAAGACCAATCAGAGAGCAGCATGGAAGTTCAATTTCAGATTGAGTTCAGGCAGTTTGTGGTTATGTCATTGTTATTGTAATGTATATAACTAGTTTACGAATGCTTTTGATGCGTGTAGTGAATTCAATGTAAGAATTTGGACAATTTCATTGTGATTTTAACTTGAGATGGCGAATAAACTAATTATGTCCGACGAATTACTCATGAATTTGGTTCATGAGAATCCTTGTTTATAAGATGAAGGAAATGTGAGCACTACTACAATATCTACTCGCATGTATATAAAGACAAATCGATAGGAATCTCGAAGAAAAAGCTAGAAACCATGGTGGAAAGAGCTTTTCACCATGTTAGTGACGAATCGATCAAGTTTCAGAACATTGAATTCTGATTGGTTCAGGCGAAACTTACGTTCGTCATTGTGAACGCTTGTTTTTACGTGTAAATTTTGCGGCTAAGTTTACAGCATTACGTTACGTTTAAGTTTGCATTGTGAATGAAGCTTTACGGACACTGCAACTGTTACGGATTCGTTATGGAGATACTGTTACTGGAAATGGGTTTGATTGGTTACGAACTGGACACGGTTACTAGTAATGGAAATGGTAAATGTTAACTGAAACGGTTACAGTGACAGCGTTTCGTTTGGGTTAAGGATACGAACATGGTTAAATCAGAAATTTCATCGAAAATGAGACCTGCAGCATTCTCTTAAGCGTCCTATACTGTATCCGAGGGCGTTTAATAAAAAGTTAGTGCCACGTTTGAAAAAAAATTGTTTGATGCCTTACATGAGGCATCACAGTTGATGCTACACAAGGACCGACGGTTTCGCCGTCAGTCGATTTTTCGGTATCAAGGACCCACAACTTTCGTTCGTTCGTTCGTACGTACAAATTATGACACCATCACGTGTTAGAGCAGCCTGCACAACGCCTGTTCCCGCGAGTAGTTTGCGCTTACCAGCAAACCGTCGGTCCGCAAGAGAGCTGAAAGGGAAAGTTGAGGTGGGGAATGAAGCTTTGCGGGGAAGGGAGAAGTGTGACGTTGCACGATGCGGCGCGTAGATTGAATGCCGGGGCGTCTAATGCAATGAACCACATTGTGAAATCATTTTCTTACTTATTTGAATGGGTGATGTCCCGTTATTCAAGCTACAAGGGTCATAATTCACTGTTTACGTTCTTCTGTGCACTGCTCTGTATCCAGCACGGTATGCATTTTCCTTTTTTTGTTTTTTTCAATTGATGCTCATTGTGAATCTTTAGCTATACTTTAAAGCAGTGGCATTTTTTGAAAGATTTTTGTTGGTTAGAATTGAATAATAATTTACAATTTAATGATTCATTGTTCACCATAAATATTATAATATCCAAATGATAGAAAAATGAAGAGCAATCTCTCACATCAAGACTGACATAAAAATGGAATGTAGACAATTCCAAGAAGGGTAATATTTAGCAGCACATATATTTGTAACCATTTTCCACTTTATAAATCTAAATAAAAGATATCAACGAGCAAAACTCTCATAAGTCTGGTTAAACATAATGGAAAAGGGGTCATTCTTTTCATATTCGACCAACAAAATTCCCGACATTTTCCAAATTACCTATAAACACTTTTTTAACTTTTGTTTTGTAGTAAAACTATGAAAAAATACAATCTCATATTTTTCCTTCCTATATTTTGCATGCAGGTATCAAAAACCCGCTTTTTCGAGAAAATAAGACATTCCGCTGCAGGGGACAAGAACTAGGTACAAACTCTATTTTCCAGATTTCTTGGACTTCATTTACATGCAAAAGAATAGAAATTACATATTTTATTGCGCTTCAGGTACATTTTAATGTTATAATTGTAAAAATTATGAAAAATTTTCGAAATATATCATCTTCGATTTTCAAATTCTGTAGCTTAAAATGCGTGAAATACATGCAAGTTTTAAGGGGGAACATTTCAGCCATGATTATTAATAATTGACCATGATATGGCCGTTTAAACTTGAAAATTCAATTTTTAATTTTTGAAGTTTTTTTATAGTCACATAATTAATAATAATGGACTTTAAATATATAGTGAACTTTAAGGACCCGAGATCGAATCCCAGCATGGAGAAATTAATCCCTGCTAGAAATATATTTTTTTGTTGCAAGAATAGTTGTAGTCCGCAAGTTGTAGTCCGTACTGTAATTTGCGTAGCGAAACAAAATTACAAATATATGACGTAGAAGGAGTACTAGTTTTGAATACAACACCCAGTTTAAATAGTATGTATTATAAGATAAACTTAATTTAAATGGATAAACTTAGATCTTTGATTGTCTACAGTCAATCTTTATAAAACTGAGATCAGTGTCGTAATAAGAGTTATGATACATATATCCATGCTTCATCAGTACTAAGTAATAATTTGTGTACTACAAGTAATATTAGCACAAACCCGTGGCATAAGTACTATCAACATAAGTACTGTCAGATGTTATTTTTCGCAGGACAAAGAGTCAAATTTAAAGAAAAATTATAGGTCACTTGAATTTGGACAAATTGCGACTCTTTTGAAAAGATTGGGAACGCGTTCGAAATAATTGGGAAATATATTTAGTAATTATGAGTCGCATGTGATACAAATACCAATTGCCCATTTCCATTTCCATGTCCATTTCCATTGTGTTGGATAGCTTAAACCTTTGTTTTAAAAAATATAATATATTACACCACACTTACATTGCATTAACAAATTGTTAACTACCTATAAATTCTTAATTTTTAACTTTCTCATACATAAACCTATATGGTGAAACATATGTAGAGAAAGTTATGTAATGAAGAAAATGGATTTCGAGAGTTCATCTGAAATACACATTTTAGGGGTTCCTGTCAGAGTTTTTTTTTCAATAATATCAAGAATAAATTTCATAAACTGAGCAGGAAAATGTGAATAATTCCCGTGTTTGACATTGGAACAGAAAAGTGCGAACTTTCTTTAGAACTCTGTCAGTGACCCAGAACTCTTTGACAAAAGTGTAGAAAACGTCTTTTTATGGTTTATAAATTTCCATGAGCAAAGAAACGACCCCGTAATTGTACAATATATCCTTTGTTTTTCTACGTGTGTCTAAATGTTCATTTGAAGTTTTGTCAGAAGTCGTTATTTGTTAACATTTGTCGTGGCTTTAAGAAGCATGAAACATGTTTGTTAAGTTTAAATTTGCTCTACGCTCGGAAAAAAAAATATTTTTTTCAATCATTTGGTTAGTCTTTTGTAAAATTTTTGTGAGATTTCTAAAACTTTTTGACCACCATTGAGAATTCTGATAATATTTCGATTTTTTCGATTTCTACCAACAACACGTTCTTCGCTTTTGATTTTTGAAGACCTTTTCTTCATTTCTTTTCCAAGAACTATAGAAATTTTTGTTTGCGCATCACAGCTCTCAAAATATTTCGAATTTTCGAAATTCATCCGGTCAACTTCACACACCTGATGTTTTTAGAACGAAACGATAATACCGGGCGAGTGAAGTTGTGGGCTTGTGATCCTTTTGAAAATACTGTTACACAGGCACACAAGAAGAAAGTTGTCGGACTCAAAGCCTTAACACATGTTTCTCTTTGTACTTCAAATCCAAATCTGAAGCCAGAATTGCGCCACCACCCTCCCATTTTTTATATCGCAAAAAACGATCGTGGCATTTTATTTTTTTGTTTTCGGACGTTGTTGTCAGACCCGAGGACTTGACACATGTTTCTCTACGTAAGTCGACGCTCTAGATCCGAAGCTGAAGCAAGAATTGCGCCACCACCCTCCAGTTGTCTTTTAATCCCATAAAAACGCTCTCAAATTTAGTCTACAATTTCACGGTGTTTTTTCATGATTAAAAAACAATTGGATGGTGGTGGCGCAATTCTGGCTTCAGATTCAGATTTAGCGCGTCGTTATACCTAGAGAAACATGTGCCAAGTCGTTGGGTCTGACAACAATCCCCGAAACAAAAAATACAATTTCACGGTGGTCATTTGCAAGTTAAAAAAACTGGACATGGCCGAATTCTGGCTTGAGATTCGACTTCAGCACGTCGACATACACATAGAAACGTATCATATCTTTGTGCCTGACAACAGTCCCCGAAAACAACAACAAAAAAGAAATACAATTTCACGGCGGTTTTTTGCGATTTAAAAAAATTGCCAGGTGGTGGTGGGGCAATTCTAGATTCAGATTCGGATTCAGCGCGTCGACATTCATAAATAAACGTGTGTCAAGTGTTCGGGTCTGACAACAATCTCCGAAAACAAAAGAGTCCAATTTCACGGTGTTTTTTTTTTTCGATTTAAAAAAATAACATGTTTATTAAATAAGGTGGCATTATACGAAACAAAAACATTGTTTTTCATTTGATTGTTCAACTTCATCAATCACTCTCAATTACTTTAATATTCTCATCTTATCGGTTTCTTTAATCTCAGACCTTCAGTGAAGACATTAATCAAATAACATCTTACACTTAGATATTTCAGTGTTTTACAATGTGAATAAATAATGTGAATAAATGCTTATATTTTTTGAATTGGTTTTATAATAAACTAGAAAAACGTGTTTCCAATAGGTTTTTGGGATGTTAAAAACATCCAAATAGTAAACGCAATGTTGAGCTGGTCATCATTAGCACTGATTATTTGAAATTTTCCTTAAGTGTAGTTTATAATGGCTAAACGTTTTCAAAGAATGAACATTAGAAACCTTGAATGGTCTGTTTTCTTTTGGTACACCGCTTCGTCTTCGCTTTACAGATGGCTGTGCACACGCCAAGGTTCCAGGAGTTTCATAGGATGACGACCAGCGTCCAACTGACCACCTTCGAAATCATACTGTATTTGTGGGACTGAAACTGAAATGTAGTCTGTGTTTGAAAAGTAATATAACTTAACCACCAAGATCGTTCTAATTATTTTCATAGGAAAATATTACGGCATTGCTATTTACTAAAGATAAACGCTAAATCTCTTTGAAGTTTTTTAACATGTTTCCATAGTGGTTTTTAGTAGTAACAACTCGTTTTATCATATACGTATGTTTGTTGAAAAGACACTACAATAATTGAATTTTAGAAGCATTTATTGTAAAGTATTTAGGAATTCGCGAAATTTCATTGAAATGTTTGCCAACCTAAAAAAAATAAATATAATTGTTCATATTGTTTAAAAATATGTACTAACAATACAAACAATTATAATTTTGCAATGAAATTTCATTGCGGATGGGATATCTGTCATCTATCGAATAAAGTAATTTAACCTTGGCCATTCTTTTCGTATGTATTATTGCAATGGAGGTTCCCTAGTGATTTTCGGTAGGTTAGCGTTAGAATAAAAAATCTGCAATTTTACTGAATTAATAAAGAACAAAAATTTAAAACTCGCAGTACTTAGGACGTCCGCCAACGATCTTTCTTTGTTAGCGAAACGTCTGTTTGCATGCCTTTTCTGATCGAGAGGAAGAGAGAATTTAATGCGATTTCATTCCAATAATGCATAGATTGGGCACATATTCGCATTGGAATATTATAGAATAAAAGCATCAAATTAACAGTATTAGAAAGATGATTCTAAATTATTGAATGATAAATGGAATTGAAAATACATGAACTTAAAGTTTATATTGGTTCATTTAAAAATTTCTATACTTGAGTAAATAAAGTAGAATTCGGTGGTGTGTGATCCTACTCGGGTGACCTTTTAACACACAAAATTGAATATTTCTTTATTTGAAAACCTTAATATTCCATTCATTCAATCCAATGCAGTTTACGCGTTACGAGCGCTGTGCAGGGAAAGTCCGGTGGAAGGGCTGCTTCCTTTCTGCTCCCAGACTAGCAGAATTTGTATAGGGTTATTTATTTATTTATTTATTTATTTATTTATAGTCGCATCAACTGCGAGGTTATTAGCGACTATTCTGTAATTTTACAATAAGGTACATAGATTAAGTTTACAAGGTTCTGTAAGTTTACATAGCATGGTTACATTTTTTTTTTCCAATTATACATTTTTGTTCAGTGAATAGTGAGACATTACAGATTATATTACACCAGGGCTTGGAAATATTTTACTACATGTGATAATTTACACTGTACGTATGCTTAAAAACAATATTACAGTTTGTTTTACAGTTCGACATTAATTGATTTGCAAAATTTTAAAATTTTTTCTTGTAGGCGGGATTGATTGTACATAGGACATTCCTGAATAATATGTATTATTGTTATTTGTTCATTACATATATTACAAATTGGGGGAGTATTCTGGTTTATTAGGTAGAGGTGAGTAAGCCTCGTGTGTTCTGATCTAATTCTGGTGATTGTAACTTGATCTTTGCGGCACAATTTTTTTGAAGTTTGCAGGTTGTACAAGTTTTTTATCTTCTTATGAATACTACTAGCCTTATAAATTTTCCAATCTTCGCTCCACTTGGTATTCATTTTTCCATACAAGTACTTCCAGATATCATTTGTCGTGTGTGCTATGTTATGCACATTTTTTACTGACCGGAGGTCGACTAGTGATGTTGGAATCTGACTTCCTGGTGCAGCCAGTGGTATATCCAGAAGAGGGGGAATCCAGAAGATAACAAGTTTTTTACCAAGCCTTTGAATAAGATGGTGTAGTTCTTGAATCTTGACAGCCATTTCAGAGTTTGAAGTTTTGTTGGAGCATAGTTTTATTGTAGAGAGTGAGTTTGTGAATACAATTATATTTGAGTCCAGCGATTGATGTATCATTTTTAGTGCTGTCATTAAAGCATAACTTTCAGTGCTATTAGAACTGCAGTAGTGATGTAGTAAGAAACTAAATTTTTCATTTGGGTGTATATACTATGGCTTCAGTATCTTGTTCACTATTTTTGTTACTAATATAAAAATGGGAGTAGTTTTTATACTTCTGGATTACTTCTTTAAATTGTGTGTTCCAATCTTCATTTGTTAAATTGCTATTGTTATAATCAGTGAGTGATAGCTCTAATGTCATTTTTTCTATGGTCCATGGTGGTATTTGGAATTGTCTGTTTCTCAGCACTTATACTTTTAATGTTTAGTTCTTTAAGTTGCTGGGTTATTCTACTGTACATAGGTTTATATCGAAAGTGACTATTATAGATATTCTGTAGCTGAGGAAAAATGTCATTGTGTATTATAGGGTTAGTAGACGAGGCAGCTTTAGCAGCATACTTGAGATTGAGAGTTTTCCTTCGGTGGTTTAATGAGGTTTCTTGTGCTTCAATAAGTATACTTCCTATAGGGGTGGTGTGGAAGCATCCAGTGCATATTCTAAGCCCTTTATTGTGTATTGATTCTATTTTCCTCAGCTCTTTTTTGTTAGCAGATTGGTATAAGAGTGAAATCGATTTTTGATCGAATCATAGCTTTATATGTTAATAGCAGGATGTTTTTATCAGCACCCCAGTTGTTGTGGGAGAGGCATTTAATAACGTTAAGTCTCTTCTTGCATTCCATTATTAGTTCTTGTATGTGGATCTCCCAAGTTAATTTTGGGTCAAATTGTAGTCCAAGAATTTTCATTTTGTTAACAAAGCGAAGGGGTTGAGTTCCAAGCTGGAGTTTAGGAGATACTGTATCAATTCTCTTTGAGAAAAACATGCATTCTGTTTTCTTGGCAGAAAATTTAAACCCTGTGCTCAAAGACCATTCAAAAATTGTGTTTAGTGCTTTTTGCATGGTCTTTTGAGTAGATGGGACAGATTTTCCTTTGCATAGTACAGTAATGTCATCCGCATATTTTCTTATAATAACTGGTGGTTGAACCCCCTTGTCTATATCATTAATTGATAGTAGGAAAAGAGTCACGCTTAGAACGGATCCTTGGGGTACACCATTTTCAATCTGTTTAATATCTGAAAGTTGCCCATTGATCCTAACTTGTAATTTGCGGTCAAGAGAAAAGTTTTTAATAAAATCATATATATTTCCTTTTATTCCTATTATCTGCAAAATCTTCAAGATCCGTCGTTTCCATACCATGTCGTACGCTTTCTCTATATCCAGGCTAACAGCAATTACGTGTTGATTGTTCATAAATGCCTCCTGAATTTGACTAGGGTTAGTGAATTTTTATAGGGTAGTGAATTTGTATAGGGTTGTTTCCCTTAGACGAGTTGGTTCCACTACACCTGCGGAGCCTCGTCTACCCCTGAATATAAGGAAAATAGAAAATGAGAAGAGTGGAAGAAGGAAGATAGAAAAGAGATGCAGTAAATAGAAGACTCGGAAAAGATAACACCCTAGCCCTCGAGACCTAATAGCATCGGGGTCGGAAACAAGGAGTCAAGAAAGACCGTACAGGAAGGATGAAAGAAGTGTAGCATAAGTAAGTGGAAGTAATGCTACACTAGACTGCGAACCTTTAGCGTTACCCAGGGGACACCACGTGGAGGCGGTTCATCGATTGCCCCCTATAATTGTTGCTAAAATGCTAAATATTTACTGGTCTATTGACAGTAATTCTGGACGGAAAGCCCCAGCTCAGAAAATTCTTTCGTAATGGCGTACGCGCAGGCAAAATCCCTCCTTCGGCAGGGAAATACTACGATATTTCCGCATCATACGTAAGCGAACTGGATCCCCTCCTCCTGAGATAGCGTCGCTTCTACCCCTTGGGACTTTGCACCATTCACACACAGCTGCGGTGTACCTGCCAGCGATTGGTCCCTCCCCATGGCCGCGGGGTGTCTAAGTTTGTCGGCTCCGTCGAGAAGATTGGATTTCACCGGTGAGATTCTCTGAGGTACTGTACAAGTAGCTGAGGCAAAAGAAAATGCGTCATGCATTTCCTGTTAAGAATGTGTACATAGTTCTGCCCTCAACAATACATTTTTATTCAACAGAAGAGCGTGTCACACGAAATATGTTTCATGGCATGTTTATCAACACTTCGCATTTGGGTTGCAGTATTTCACTTCCATGACTTTAAAATGTTTGGAAAATCTCTCTAAAATATTTTTGAACCTCTTTTTCACAGATTTTTTGAGTTTTCGAAAAACTTCATTGGAAGTAATTTTAGACACTTCCAGTCGCAAATACAATAGTGGTTACACATTGCTAGAAATGCGATGTTTTTGTGAAAAAATTGCTTTTTCGTCGTAATATATTTTTGGAGGTTAAGCTCTTCTGAACACCCTTACTTCCATACTGGGTAAAATTAAATTGACTATTTGATATTACATGCAATTGAATATCATCGCGGGTACAATTATTTATGTTGTTAATAAAGGCTTAGCAATTTTAGAATGTTTCTCCAAACATAGTATCGGAACTTCAGTGCTGTAACGAACAGTTCAGGGACTGTGGCAGCTCGAAGATAGATACCAATAGGTGGCTATTTTCTCTCGTTCAGGAATGATTTACAAAATACGAAATGTTCGAGTATAATCCTTAAATATTTTTTTATCTTTTGCACATCACCGTCTCTCTGTATCGGTTCATAATATACAAAATTTACTTCCACGTTTATAGCGATCTGTAAGTACCCATACTTACCATGTGGTAGGTAACGGTAGCCATCCGATTGCTCAAAAATAAATTATTACGAAATAAATCTTTAATGCGTTTATTTATACTTACATTCTTGGCTCATCAAAACAACCCCAGTAATTTCCTAATTTGGTGATGTCCAAGTAGAAAACAGAAATTGGTGATTTCCGAGAATATACTTTATTACTGTAACAAAAACAAATTAATAAAATTTTTGCTACACATGGCTTAAAAATCTTAAAGGTGACTTGGTACTTACAGAGCTTGATCACTGAATGAAATTGGAGCTAATCCTGGTGGAGCTCCAAGTACCTTCTGAGAACCAGTGTACACAACATCAATTTTCCAGAGATCGGTAAAAACAGGTACGGCCCCCAAAGAGGCAACTGTGTCAACAACAAATAAACAATTGTTCCTGAAAAGGAAAGGCATAAATAAAAATAATGAACTTAGAACCGTACGTAACAAACCAAGAATGGGGGTAGCCAAAAGAGTCACTCTGAAACTAGTGGTGCTACGCAGAATGACACAGACTTTCTCGTAGTAAAGTTTTCTTATTTCCTTGGACTGGACAATCTTTAGGGTCTTACCCATTCTCTTGTCAGCTACCATTTATGGCCGCCCAAAGAATATTTGTTTTAAATTTTCTCAATTTTTCGGTTTACTAATAACAGAACCAAAATAATACTTCAAGAATATTAACGAAGAGTAAAACCTCGTCCTAAATGGTAATTTTCATTGAAAAATTTGGAGCAGTTTTACGGGAAATGGCATTTATACGTTACTGTAAACGCAAAATCTGAACCTCTTTTTCCCAAATTTTTTGAGTTTTCGAAAAACTTCATTGAAAGTCATTTTAGGCTCTTTCACTCGCAAATACAATAGTGGTTACAAATTGCTGGAAATGTGAAAATTAATGGTGTGAGAGATATTTAAAGATTTAGAGATGTAGTTGTGTAGTTTAAAAAATAAAAGAATACGGCAAAATTCATTTTCTGCCATCTTAAACAGTGCAACTAGCACCAGCCGAACGAAAAGTTCCACGAAAAAAATTGGAGCCGTTTTTGAGAAAATGGCGTTGAGCGTTTCTGAAAATGCGGAAATTTGTGCTCATTTTCATAGAAAATTGTTGAGTATTCGAGAAAATGTCCGTTAAAGCCCAGTCGCAAAAATCAAAATTACTTAAAAAATGCTTATCAAACATATAACAATATGTTCATCATTGAATTTGTCTTTTTACGCTCGTCATGGTGGACTGAAAAAATATGTATAGTTCTATTTGGAAAAACAAAGTTACCTCAAAAATCTCGTAAAATACAAGTTATAAAATAGAAATTAATATACGTATCAATTCGCCCCTTTCCCTCATGCACTTCCGTGAAAACTGCATTGAAATATCTAAATATCAAAAGTTACAGGAGGTGCTAAAGTTACGTGACTCACCCTGGTGTGTGTATATATATATATATACACCATCCTCTTAACTACCACATCAGATGGTGACGGAAATGACATAAAATTTAATTCAACCGGAGCTATTGTGACCGGAGTATCGAGCCTCATTCGTTTCTGTAACGACACGTAGCCCGGAGATCATTTCTACGGACATGGCTGGATCCCGGAATTGCATTCTGCCTGCGAGAGCAAAAGCCCAACTACACCACAACGCGAAATTGGTGAGGACGACACCCGAAAGCTGTCATCCGAGAAGAGAATCGGTCCAGGGACTACCAGAGTTCTCCAAAGGAGCATTCGCGGCCCACGCCATCCGCCCGGTCGATGCACAAAGTAAAGTCTACGTTTTCCTTATATTCCGTAAAATATGGAGGTATGTATTAGGCCAAGTGACCGCTGATAGTGAAAAACCTCAGGATCAGCTACCACGTGATTTGGCTGTTCCGCAGTCGACTCGCTCAAAATATTTCTTCAGGGGTCGCTGTAGAGACAGAATATGATTCTGTTACAGTGCCCGCCGTATCGCAAGGTCGCACACCGCGGCATGTATAATTTATTACTCAGAAGAGGAGAGAGAAAACATTGAATCAAGGTTAGCGGCGAATTCGAAAATAATATCTATACTTTTCTGTAAGAAAAATTCGACATTCTTATTGATGATAATAACGTGTTAAAAGCTATAATTTTGTACATCCTAGTCAAGGCAAATTTCCTGTAAATATTTCATTTATTAAAATAAAAGAGTATGTTATATGCCAGAGTAAATTGAGTGTGAGCTAAAAAGTATAGAATTACAATTGATGTGTGTTCTTTTCACATTTTAACTTTCTGTAAGTAAGAGTTGGTAAACTAACCTAAAACCAATTTAAGATGCAATACAATTGTATCATTTCCTATTTGAAAAAAGAGAGAAATCAGCGAGAAGTAGTTTATTTAAAAACTCCAAGAGTAGAAATTGGTATAAAAAAGTTTGTAGCTAGTATTGTTAACCTTAGGAAAGATCCTTAGCGGCAATATACATTTTTCAAAGTGTATATAAGAATGTGTTATTTTGAAAAGGTTATTCAATAATTTCACTGTTCTTAAGTATTTTATATGTTCTGGTTAGTGCATAATTGTGTGTGTTTCTGTTTCTTCTCTTTTTCTTTTCTTGTTCTTTCTCAAACTGTGTATCTTTGTGATTTCAAATTATTCCGTGTATGTTGCTTTTCCAATCTTGTCTACATATTTGTTATTTTAATCTTCTTCATCTACCTGAGATCATCACTTTTAAGTTTGTACAATTTTCTTTGTGGTCAAGTACAAATCTGGACCATTAGCCATTGTGGGGGAATGCTACATCCTTCTCCAAAACAAACCACTGTATGATGTGAGAAGCCCCGTCGCTGTACAGTGGATGCGGACTTCCCCCAGCCGGGGCGGTGTCCAGTTTCGCACCGAGAAGAATCGTGAGTGATTGCACCAGGCGGAGGTCGCAATGGAGCACCATAGAATTCCTATTATCAATTACCTCTTCTGGAATCGGAGAGAAAATACACGGTTTTCGAGGCTTGCGGGAAACTCTACCCATTTCTACGTGTCCCATCCAGAGTAACAAATGGAATGGTCTGTTTTCAAAGTCATTGATCAAATTGTACAAGGACTGGACGGTACGTATCCATATCTAGATGACGTTACAATTGGCGGAAAATACAAGAGGAACACGACTGTAATCTCGAAACCATTTTAGCTGCATCTAAAAAATATAATTTGACAGAACAAAGAGAAGTGCAAGATTTTGGTTAAATATGTAAATTTAGTTGGGTACGTAATTTCGAACGAGACAATGAAGCCTGGCCCTAATCGCCCTCAACCTCTACTTTATCTGACCTCAAGACAGCTTATTTGCGGTGAGCTGTGGTTATGTTCTCGCATTACTGCAAGTAAATACCTACATTTTCAGAAAACGCGTATCTTTTATCGCGGAAGAATCCTTTCCCACTTTCTGAGGAAGTGCTCTCATCATTCAAGACTTTGAAAGATGATAAAAAAAAGGGTAAAGCAACAATAGCTGTAGTACAAGATAACGTACCATTCATGGTAGAAACAGACGCATCGGATTTTGCCATAGCTGCTACTTTAAGTGAAACAGATCGAGATCTCGCATTCTTCTGTAGGACATTGAAGAAGTTCGCGCAACAACACTCATGTAATAGAGAAACAAGCTTACACCATGGTGGAATGCTTACCTTTCTGGCGGCATTATTAAAGGGGCCGATATTTTGAAGTCATTACGTATCGACGATGTCTCATTTTTGTTTAAACAACAGCATTCCAGTAAAGTTTTAAAAAATGAGAAGATTGTACGTGGCACCAGGAACTTGTCTGTTTTGATTTTGTCTTAATTTATCGTCCAGGGAATGAAAACGTCTGCAACTCCTTTTTCCATAATAAGCGCTGCTATAACTTCAACTGTGGATTTCAGTGCGCTCCACATTGCACTTCGTCATCGAGGCATCACTCGAAAAAAACAATCTTAAAACTGAGCATTGGGAAGAAGTACTCGATGCTGCTTTATGTTTCATTCGTTATCTCTTCTGTATAGCTACTAATGTAACATGTCAAAAACGAATGTTCTATTATCCAAAAATATCATTTTATGGAAGCTCTACACCAACATGGCTAACTAAACTGGACCTGTTCTAATGAAAAAACATGTTTGTGGTAGCAAATACTTTTGTGGAGGAAATAGAATTATTAGTAGCAAATCCCGAATTTTCCCATCAGCCATCGAAGCCCAGAGGGAGAACCGAAAAAAGGAACAGAAAATCCTGAACAACCGTTGTCTGGAGATCTAGACGGGGCACAACGACGTTCGCTCCAGGCGCGAACCTACTGGTTTGTCAGACTACGTAACTGTAGCTCCAATTAATTGCATTTTTATTTGATAGCGTTTGCTGATACTGTCAGTCGATCGCTTACCATGCATGACAGTTGAAAGTGATTTTGTAAAGGTGTTACCGATTTGTAGTTTGTTGTACCAATATTCTTGTTTGTTAAAGCTTAAATAAAATATCATTTTTCACAACAGCCCATACATGAATCCCGTACAAAATGATGGACAAGAGCCAGAGGCGGGATTTCGAAACTTTCGTTGGGGGGGGGGGGAATTTGAGCGCTATTATAAACATGAAAATATTCGTTCATATGAATGCTTTAAGTTAATTGTGCTGTAATTATATACATCGTTTCCAATGTTGTTAATTATTTCATTGATTATTATTGAATGATATTAATTAGATTAGTTGACCCCAGAGGTGATGATCCTTATTGTTATTTGAACAGTCCGAAATGTAAATTCAACGATGCATTTTCCTCAGTGAATTGTCAGTGAATATTGAAATATCGAAAATGTTATTCTTTGCTATGATGACAAATGTTTATACATATTATAAGGATTGTAGGATATATAACACATATTGTCACCTCATATTGAAGGATATATATTTAAAAATCTACATTAATAAATTGATTTAATTAAAGTGCAATCTACTGTGCAAGGTGATAATATGAGCCCCCACTTTTATTTCGACTTAAAAAATGAATGAAATTATTTTTTAAACCAAATATAACTTTATCTTCAACATCGGACAATAAAAACCAAAAATACCACAAGATAGTAAGAAAACTGAACAAATTCTCAAGGACAATGTTAATATTAATAAACTTCCTGTAGGGGTAACTAAAATGAAGAAAGGAAATAAGGGAGTAGTGATTGTTGAATGTAATAATGAGAAAGGCAGAGAGCAATTGAAAAAGAAAGTAGAGGAACACTTAAAGAAAGAAGTAGATGTTGTCATTCCAAAGAATATTAAACCTAAACTTAAAATTATAGGAGTAGGAAAAGAGGAGTTTGAACTAGAAGACAAACAATTGATTAAGGTAATTAAAATGTAAATACGATCTAAACCTTCCGTCTGCAATTCTTATGTGTGGTGAGACCTCGAAATATCAGTAATGTTTTATTCTCCTGTAAGTTGATCGTGCCTACTTCGAACGTATCACCGGAAAGGGATCCGTAGGCGTTGCGCCGTGCCAACAGCTCTGCTTGTCAACACGGGTTCCCCCCACTTTCCTCGCTAGATGCCATGACTACTGCTCGGAATGAGCTCACCAATTCCCTTCCCGCAAGGGAGAACTGCAGAACGGTACGCAAAGAATTAGTTTGTTTAGAATACTTTCTTTAACTTAATATAAACGTTCTCGGTATTATTAGGTACTTGATACTTTCATTGTATTATAATGTAGTTAGCACGTAAATGAAACACGCTCAAAACGCCAAAATAATTAATTCTTTCGAACTTGAAATTGCTCCAGTTGATCACAAGAGAAGGCATTTAAATTATCATTCTCGCGCACTCACGTATCGACCCGACTTTTCATGAGGCATGACGAAATCAAACTCCTGCACTCTCCAAGAAGCTTCGCTGACGTCACGAGACGAATCTACACACCGTTCTGAAAACATCACACACACTTAGCTCAGAATCAGAGTTGAGTGAACAGTTTTACTCTGGTCATAAGCAACGAATATTTCCAATATATAAAGGATTTTTTCTATGCTTTACTTAGGGGAATGACTCATTCCCTTCATTCCATGGAATGCACGCCACTGATGTTAAGTAATGTTGCGGAAAATCGATTTCGAGATTTCGATGGAAATACACGTTTTGGGTGTCCCATGATACCGAATTTTTTTCTCCTCCAAAACGTCCATCCGTCCGTCTGGTATATGAACAACACTAGTGCCTAAACTATGGGTACGATTTTTTCCAAACTGAATAAACCCTTGTCGATCTGGCCTGCGTTGAAGCTCTGCGATATTGAAAACAATTAATTTTTGGGGGTACTTTACATGAAGTTCTCGGGACATGTTCAAAATTTCTCAAAAATGGCTCCAAATGTTTTTTAATTTTTTTAAAAAGAGAGAAATACATTTATAAAGGTGGCATAGGTCCAATTTTCACTGATAAATCTAAATTTCTGAAAGTAGCAAGAGACTGAATTTTTTCGGCGTATTTCTACAATTACAAAATTAAGATTTTTCTTTCAAGTAATTTTTTTCTTTAAAATTAGGTCTTTCGTTTAGGTCATGAACATTTTGGTTTTGAAAGTTGTATTAGTTTTCGCACAATATTGCGTCAAAAATGTGGTAATATTAAAAAAATATCAAAAATATTTTCTCTAAAACGGCTCTAAAATTTTTCTTTAAACTTTTGGGAAGGATAGTGTTAAATGTACTGTATAAGATGACATAGATGTTATTTTGCTCTATTGTTTTGTGTTTGTTTTTTTGTTTTGTTTTTAAAATTACAATAATGTATTTTTTACTTCTCTGTTACGTCGTTAATATTTACATTAGAGGCGATTTGTTCATATTACTGCATTTATGAGTGCATGTGCATTACATTAATTCATATCAAGTTTCTTGAAAACTCAACATTTTTTTGTGAAAATGAGCTCAAATTTCTCCATTTTCAGAAACACTCAAATACCATTTTCGCAGAAAAGACTCCAAATGTTTTCTTCAAACTCTTTGTATGCGTAATGCCAATTTGCACTCTTTAAGATGACAGAAAATTAATTTTACTGTATTATTTTGTTTCTTCAAAAATTACACAAATGTAATTTTTTAAAATATCTCTCACGCGGTTAACATGCACATTTTCGGCGATTTGTATACATTATTTCATTTGTAAGTGGCAGTGATTCAAATGACTTCCAATAACGTTTTTCGAAATCGCAATAGTTTTCTGTGAGAATGAGCTTCAAATTTCGCATTTACAGTAACACTTAAACGCCATTTTCGTAAAACCGGCACCAAATTTTTCAACGAAAATGTCCATATAGGACGAAGGTTTACTCTTCAATAATATTCTTAAAGTAGTTTTCCGGTTCTGCTATTAGGAAACAGAAAAATTGAGCGAATGTGAAAAAAATAATAGGGCGGCGATAGATGATAGCTGGCAAAAGGATGGGGTACGACCGAAAAGTTAGCCCCGACCAAAGAAATGAGGAAACTAACTAGTACGGGAAAGTCTGTGCCATTCCGTAGCTCCACTAGTTCCTTTTTGTTTTGGCCCTAGATCCTTGATGGCATCTAAAACAAAAATAGTACGAACACATGTTGTAGTGCCAGTTAATGTTTGGGGCTCATTTTACAACAAAAGATTTGATTTAGGCACCTAAAATAGGCAACAAAATTACGACATAAGGCACTAATAAGCATTAAAATCGACATATTAGGCACTTTAAAAAAGTTAAAGAATGACTAAGCCAGGCAAAAAATAGACATGAAAAAGTTATTTCTGGCATCAGAACTGATCTCAAAAGGATTAAATTAGGTGATTTTTATTATGCTGGAAAAAGTATTTTTACATTTAAGAGAGAGACTACAAGTATATTTTATTCACTTTCATAATTAACAGTATAGTACATAATCAATATTTTCTACAAAAAGGCTGTCTTATCTATTAAAATCATTTTGAAGGCAAAAAATGCACTTTTCACTGACACACTTTATAGGAGCAAACAAATTTAGTTACGTTTCTCATGTTCACTTTCCACTCTTCTCACCCCCCCCAAAAAAAACTTGCACCACACGACCCATTTAACCATTGGCCTTTTTTTTGTAATCTTCGCCTGTCCGAGAGAAGGCTTTTGCCTGACCTGTCTTTCCTCCCCTGGACTTGGCTGACGACGCGCTGTGGCGATAAGCCTACACCTGTGCATCAGGAATGGGTGCAATACGTCTAAGTGCGGGCTAATCGGAGACGAGCGTGAAACATTTTAATTATGTTGACTTGCAGGGCTCCTTTTGTTCGGTATTTTCGGTGAAAGATTTCGGTTCGATATCGATTGCGTATCCGATCACACAATATTTGCATTTCTGAAAAGTTTTTACGTTTCCGTAGAACGAATTTCAAAATTTAGCATTTAAAATATGATCGTTCTTGAAAATCACTTGTTTTAAGCAGTTTTAGACAAAAACTTCTTAAAATAGGTATCAACCGACCTTTAAGGACATTTTAGGCACTATTAGACGCTTTCAGTAGATCTATTCTCTCATGATTCGTAAACATCTGCAGTTATTTTTCACATCCTAAAGGAACTATATAGGTATTTGTCCTAAAATCCAAGTTCTACACTGTCAGAAATTACATTAAATTTAATGCAGTTTAATGCACTTTTTCACATTAAATTTAATGTACAGTGTACATTAAAACATTAAGATATTAATGTACATGTACATTAAATATAATGTGTAAATTAAAATCAATGTAGATGCAGTACATTAAATTTACTGTACCGTGTACGTTAAAGCGATATTAATGTGTTGTACATTAAATTTAATGTTTAAATTAAAATCATTGTAGGTTTTAGAAATATTTTCTTCCGCTATTTGAACTTACGTATAATAAATTTAAAATATATTTTGAACATGTATATTTTTAACAAAAAATATAAATGTTTAAAATTCGTATTTACATTCAAATTGTAAAAATCTTCATAATAAAATTGTAGCGATGTACATAGTACGCTAATTCTTTAGTTAAAATTTTTTTCAAATTCTCCGGAAATATTTAAATTTTTTCAAAGAATTGTCACTGTAACAATGTTAAAATTTAGTATTCTTTACTCTTTACGGCTACGAAACATATTTCCGAGCGTAAACGCATCCAAAACAGGTGAAGAATTAGTGACAATTATAAATAATATACATAATTTTGTAGTTAATACATATTTAATATATATTATGTCTAAAGAAATGTGTTCCGTAGACTAAAGAAAATACTATACATATCATAGCGGGCATAACATCAGACCTAAGAACCTGCTGAAGCTATGGGATGTCGCAATAGCTCAGTGGTTAGAGCACCTGCGCGTAAACCAAATGTCCTGGGTTCGAATCCCGGTCGGGGTGACTATTCGTTGAACAAATTTAAATATTAAAATACATTTGTTACTCAGTACCAAGATCAGAACTTAGTATTCTTTACATCTGCGGGACATATCTCCGAGCGTAAACGCGTCCAAAAATGTGACAATTTCATAAATCCCAAGGGGCAATTCATCAGGCCTAAGAACATGTTCAAAGAATCGATTGTCTCGATAGGATAGTGGTTAGAGCAAGTGGGCGTAAACCAGTAGCGACGGGTTTGAACGATCGGGGTGACAATTATTTGAAAATATTTTAAATATTGAAGTTCGTACATGTACAGTAAATTTCATGCACACATACAGTAATTTCAATGTAAAAGTGCATTAAAGTAAGTATCATGTACGTAAATTAAATTTAACTTACACGTACAGTAAATTTCATGTACACGCAACAGCAAATTTAATTTACACGTACAGTAAATTTAATGTACACGCATACAGTAAATTTAATTGTACATGTACATTACATTTAATGCACAAGTACTTTAAAGTTACTGTACGTGTACATTAAATTTCATTTACGTACATGATACTTACTTTAATGTACTTTTACATTAAAAGTAATGCGGAAATTTCTGACAGTGTAGTTATGACTCATGATTTTAGGCAAGAAACTGTTTAATTTCCAAGTAAATAACGTTTCAAAGCAAAATATAATTGAAAGAAGATGTATTAATAAGGGATATTCAAAATAACGCCGAACATTATCCCGCGCGTTTTATAATATCAAACTAAAGTTCACCAATTTATTGATGAATGTTATTCGCTCAGGTTAATAAAATTATTGTTCGCTTAATTATTATTAATATTATATTTCTTGTCAAAATACAGAAACAAATATATCACAGTATATAAATTTGAAGATTCACGAAATAAAATAAAATAAAAGTTGTCCCAAGATTGGGGGGACAGTTGCCCCCCTAGCCCCCCTTGCCCCCTTGCCACCTTGCCCCCCTTGCCTCCCTTGCTCCCCCTTGCCCCCCTGAATCCTGCCTCTGACAAGAGCCGTCAGACAAACGAGCACGCGAATGACCTTCGCCACTGTTTGGGGGCACGCGGATATATTGGCTTACAGATGTCACTCGGGTCACAGGCGGGAAGCAAGGGTGAGAAAACTTCGTACGAATGAGATGATTTGCGCGAAACACACGGTTTGGTATATCATAAAGAGACGCTTATTACAATTTACAAACTCTTAATGGAAATTAAATTTAATGAAATTAAATAAAATGCATTGATCACTACACCAAGAAAACATTAACGCACATTTCTAGTTAGAAATTGCAATACATGAGAACTATTAAATAATAATTACAAATAATTCAAATGAATATTTTTCGGAAAATGAATATAAACCAAAATATATACTATATCAAGATAGGTATTATATAACAATTAAAAAAAACACTGACACTATTTCTAAAAATAAACATTTAAAGAAATACGATGTGCATATCTTTCGGATGATAATGCACGTGATAAAAAACACTTCAAAAATTGTAGAGTAATGATGAAACGTAACAGTATTTTTGGATTTGTTATAATCTAAATTTAAATAATGAAGCTTACAATTTAGAAGTGCATTGTCAGAAATTTCCGCATTACTTTTAATGTAAAAGTACATTAAAGTAAGTATCATGTACGTAAATGAAATTTAATGTACACGTACAGTAACTTTAAAGTACGAGTGCATTAAATGTAATGTACGTGTACAATTAGATTTACTGTATACATATACATTAAATTTACTGTATGTATAAATTAAATTTACTGTATGTATAAATTAAATTTACTGTATGCGTGTACATTAAATTTACTGTACGTGTAAGTTAAATTTAATTTACGTACATGATACTTTAATGTACTATTACATTGAAATCACTGTATGTGTGCATGGAATTTACTGTACATGTACTAACTACAATATTTAAAATTTGTTCAAATAATTGTCACCCCGACCGTGATTCAAACCCGTCTCTCCTGGTTTACGCCCACTTGCTCTGACCACTATCCTATCGAGACAATTACTTGAACATGTTCTTAGGCCTGATGAATTGCCCGTTGGGATTTACGCAACTGTCACATTCTTGGGCGCGATTACGCTCGGAAATATGTCCCGCAGATGTAAAGAACACGAAGTTCTGATTTAGGTACTGAGTATTAAATGTATTTTAATATTTAAATTTGTTCAACGAATAGTCACCCCGACCGGGATTCGAACCCTGGACTTCTGGTTTACGCGCAGTTGCTCTAACCACTGAGCTATTGCAACATCCAATTGCTTCAGCAGGTTCTTAGGCCTCATGTATTGCCCACTATGATATGTATAATATATTCTTTACGTCTTCGGAACATATTTCTTTAGACGTAATGTATATTAAATATGTATTAACTACAGAATTATGTATATTATTTATAATTGTTACTACTTCACCTGTTTTCGACGCGTTTACGCTCGGAAATGTTTCGTAGCCGTAAAGAGTACTAAATTCTGACATTGTTACAGTGACAATTCTTTGAAAAAATTTAAATATTTCCGGAGAATTTGAAAAAAAAATTAACTAAAGAATTAGCATACTATGTACATCGCTACAATTTTATTATAAAGATTTTTACTATTTTATTTGTTTCCAATTTGAATGTAAATACGAATTTTAACCCTAGGATGCATATGCAGGGCCTCCGAGGCCCTATCGGTTTTTATTTCTCTTGTTACTCTGCAATGCTGGAAATATGAGAACTGGCCGGATGTGTAATCTTCAATTGATTATTCTACTTTCATTTGATCTTCTCGCAAAGGAAGAATTCTTAGAAGTTTTATAGATAGTTACTAAAATACAATTCTACTACGTCAATGCATATGCAGGGCCTTTGAGGCCCTATCGTGAAAAAGTCAGATTTCGAAGCGTGGGGCGATAAGCAGGCTTCTACAATGCGTGGTTCATTCTGAGAAACAAAGTTATCGTGTTTTTCCATTGTTGACAAGAAATCTTGGAGAATCTTGCGTATTGTTAGTAAGATTTCAGCTGCGTAACAGTTTGGCAAGGAGTGGGAATTGCGCCGTGTGCTTTCAATTTGAAGTATGGCTTTTTCACGTGATAGACGTTACGTCTCAGCTTCAGCTGGTGATTTTGAACCTACGGTGGAAGAATGGTTGATTGAGGAGGAAGTTCTTGATGATGTAAACAGTGATGATTCAGATTTAGATCCAGAATATCATCCTTTAGTGACAGATATTGAAAGTGATGATCACAGCACAAGTTCTTGTTCAGAAAGCGACGCTGATATTTCGGTGAGTGTTACTAGCCCCCCTACTGCTGGAACATTTATAAGTAGAAATGGTACTGTTTGGCAACATGATTCTCCAGTTTCTTCTCGTACACTTGCACATAATATTATTACATGGACTTCTGGCCCTAAAAGAGGAATAACTACTTCAACACCTAAACAGGCATGGGACTATTTTGTTACTCAAAATATTATTGATGAAATATTGCTATGTTCGAATTTAGAGGGAAGGCGAATTGCAACAGAAAAGGGTAAAACTTGGAGACAAATTACCGTTGATGAAATCAATGCATTTTTTGGATTATTACTTCTTGCTGGTGTGGAGAAAAGCTGGGATGTACCAGATAGGGAACTGTTTTTAGATCAAAAGCAAAACCCTCTGTACAGAGCTACTATGTCTGTAAATAGATTTGAAGATATTAGAAGAGTTATTAGATTCGATGATCGGCGCACCAGAGCGTCACGTGCCCAAACAGATAAACTTGCTGCCTTTAGATATGTTTGGGAAATGTTCATTGGGAACTGTCAAAATGTTATGACTCCTAATGCATATCTTACTATTGACGAGCAGTTGCTCTCATTCCGAGGTAGATGCAGTTTCGTACAATACATGCCCAAAAAACCCGCTAAATATGGCATCAAAATTTTTTGGCTTTGTGATTCAAAAAATTCTTACGCAATAAACGGAACCATTTACACTGGAAGAAAGCCAAACGAGCCAGTACAAAAGAACTTGGCAAGAGGAGTTGTAAATGATTTGGCAAAGATTGTTGAAGGTTCATCACGGAACATCACATTTGATAACTTCTTTTGTAGTGTTCCACTTGCTGAAGAAATGCTTCAAAAAGGAATCACAGTTGTCGGGACTCTGAGACATAACAAGCCTGACATACCAAAAGAAATGTTGCCATCTGCACTGAGAGAGATAAAGTCTTCCCTTTTTGGATTCAAGGGAAAAGTAACAATGGTGAGCTATGTGCCTAAAAAGAAAAGAGCGGTAATTCTGATAAGCACAATGCATCACGACAAGGCCATTGATAGCAACAATATGAAAAATAAACCAGAAATTATATGCTTTTACAACGAAACAAAAGGTGGTGTTGATCAAATGGATCAGAAAGTGAAAAATTACACGTGCAAGAGACAAACTCGGCGGTGGCCTTTCGTCTTGTGGATGAACGTTATGGACGTTGCTGCACTAAACAGTCAAATTATATTTTCAGCTCAAAATTTAGAGTTTTATCCAAGAAGAAATGATACAAGAAGATTATTCTTGAAAGACTTGTCGTTTGAGTTAGTTAGAAACCTCATGGAGAGGAGAGCGAATCAACCAAATTTACCCAAATCATTGCAACATGCTCTTTCATTGTGCGGTATAGTGCGTCCAGAACCCACCCCAGAAACATTTAGATGTGTGCAACAAAGAAGAAGATGTTCTTTCTGCCCATATGAAAGACACAGGAAAAGCACAATGGTATGTGAAAAATGTAACAGATCTGTGTGCAAAGAACATAGCCATATTGTTTGTTCCTCATGCTTGTAAAGATATTCTACAAAATTCACAATGAATAAGTGTAATATTATGTGTTATATTAACAAATATTGCAATAAATAAGCATTTGTTGAATGGTATGGGTTTAATTTTATTTAAATGTATGCTCTAAAGAAACGAATATTAAAAAATTTGCATTTTTTGAGTGAAAATGTCGCAGGGCCTCGGAGGCCCTGCATATGCATTCGTGTAGTTTCATAGGCCCATGCATCCTAGGGTTAAACATTTATATTTTTTGTACACATGTTGAAAATATATTTTAAATTTATTACACGTAAGTTCAAATAGCGGAAGAAAATATTTCTAAAACCACTGATTTTAATTTAAACATTAAATTTAATGTAAAACACATTAATATCGGTTTAATTTACAAGGTACATAACGTTTAATGTAGTCCTACATTAAATCTACACTGATTTTAATTTTAACATTAAATTTAATGCATAAACATATTAAAATTACTTTAACGTACACGATACATTACATTTAATGTACTGCAGTATATTAAATCTACATTGATTTTAATTTACACATTATATTTAATGTACATGTACATTAATATCGTTTTAATGTACAGGGTACATTAAATTTAATGTGAAAAAGTGCATTAAACTGCATTAAATTTAATGTAATTTCTGACAGTGTGTCACCACATTTTTCCCAATCTTCTTAGACAAAATTGTTGTAGTGTGCTTGGAAGATTTCGTTATGCCTTTTAAAACTACTCTTTTAAAACAAAATACTTCCTGTATATTAAACAAAGCGCATCACCTGCGCGTTCAGTGCACAAGAAATCAAGAGCCCACTCGGACTGAAACTTGTAATACGTCTTCTTGCGTCCCGCAATGACCACCTACTGTGCATCCCTGGGAAATCGGAGCGCGGTCTTCCCTTGGCCGCGGGCACTGCCTGCCCTTGCAGAGCGCAAGCGTGCTCCGAGGGCGCACGTGCTCGTTTGACAGCCCTAAGATTGACCAATAGTTAAAAGAAAAAAAATCCCATAAAAACTAGCTCATAAGAAAACTCATTTGCATGTGACAAATGACTCTGAAATTGAGAGAATGGATAAAAAATTGATTTTCAACATACTGTCACGAACGTGACTTGTCGTTCGTTTTTGTTGGTGCGCCGGCTAGCTCAAGTGACGTTTCCGATACCTCGCTTTGGGATGTTGGAAGGATGAGCGTTGCTATGATAGAAAACACTTATTTTGTTGAAGTGAACGAAATTCAATGTTATGCATAGAAAAATTACAAAAGATAGACATTTTGTCGAGCTCACTAACTTAATTAAAATTTAAAATTGGAATTAAGCTTGTGAATTAAATTACAAAATAGGCCAAAGCGTGTCCATGCAAATTTCTACAGAAACAATTTAATATCCTGTTAATTCAAGCGTGAACAAGAGTCGCTTGTTTTTAATAATCGCTTGAAGAGCTAAACTGTTAAACCTTTGCTGGATTTAAAATAAAACTTCACCGTGATCTTGCTCAGCTGTCCTCGTTGGGGCATCTCCTGGAGGTCAATGAACCGGCAGCCCTCTCCACCTCGGTAGTTCACTCTGGGGGATGAGCCTCAAACAACTTACAGACGGTGCAAAGCCTTGGACAAATGGTTTTTAGAAGTCCCTTTCAGCAGGCGCTCTCCGCGGGCAGCGACGCGGTTGTCTCCGGATCAGCGCAGGCGTTATGCCAAATTTATACGTGTACTCGTCAAACTGTCTTTGATCGAGTGCGGTAGGTTGCGACAATTCTCGGAACCTTATTCTGCTAAAATAGTTCAGATAATAACGGCAGAAATTTCGCGTGCCCTGCGATCCAACCTCACGTGAACTAAATAACTTGACTGGGATGCCTGTATGTTTCCGCACAGATCTCCTTGTTATAAGGGCACGTGGACTTCTTTATTTGGGCCGCCTAGACCCGGCAACATTCGGCTTCTGGTGCTGTGACAAGATCGCGCTCTGTGTAGTGGGGAAGGGAGAGGGTACAAAAATCCGCCCAGTTCCCGCGCTTATATGTTGCTCGTGTCCGTCATAAAGTAAAGATGTACATAGAGGGCTCATGAGGCTTGTTTTGGGTTACTTCCTTAGAATAGTTCCTCGCCCACCGCTAGGCTGCGCCAACGTCGCGAAGTACGAAGGGCTGTCTGGCTCTCTGCTGGTGATGGGGATTTTTACGAAATACCCGTTCGGAGGAGAGGGACATGAAGAGAGGGAGTTGTTTCCATTGTGACGGCAGGCGCTGGGATGGTGCCGCCCAGCTCCCGCAGACCCAGGTGGCCTGGCCTACCTGTCCCGCCGGCGCCGAACGAAAAGCTCACAATTTCCCTCTACGAAGCTGCGAAAGTTTCCAGCGTGATCGACACTCAGAGCAAGCGGCACTCACAAAATATATATATATATATATATATATATATATATATATATATATATATTAGACCCAAAATTAATAAAAATAGAATAATTTAGTCTATGTTACATGGAATTTTGTGGGACGAAAATATTGCTAATGGAAATATCATTTTAATATACAAAATAGTAATAATACAAAGTGTAGTGACAAATGTATAAGAAACATTGAAATTATTTTTTTTAAAAATTGCTTGACCATCATCATCAAGGATAAAACTCGAAACGTAAACATACGAAAAAAATAAGTTAAAAGTATAATTTTAGAATCTATTAACCCGTATCCGGGCAACCGGGGTTCATTGGGAAGCAAAATTTTCAATATTTTCGTGACAACTATCCAAGGTGTTAGGGATGTTTTTTGTGACTTTGGTTGTTACGGTGCTTTTTAATTGTTTCTGCAACCATTTTACGAAAGCGTTACTGAATAATAATTTTTTAAAAATATTTCTCTTTTCAGCCGCAACCGGGCATGCGGGGTCCATTCGCCCTGGGTCTCTTCATCTGCGTGTAATATTGGATTTTCTGGTTTTGTTTGGTCGATTACTTGATTCGTGCCCAAGGGACGGGCAGATGACGGGTTGAGCTACATCTTTTCATCGGAATGTTATCTTACACTACGTGTGAGCGATTATAAGATCGACGCCTACAAAGACAGTGTTTCTGCGGGTTATTTATGTAGCCCAGTCAGGAGAGTGAGTTTTTGAAGTCGTGTGTGGCCCAGCGTTTGCAGGAATATCACTTATCCTAATCGAATATTAGAAAAAATGATATCATATATATATATATATATATATATATATATATATATATATATACTTATTGTTGATATTACAAGAATTTGGTTCGTACGCAAAATGTAAGGAGACAGTCAAACAGGTTAGAATAACAAATGTCGTCTGCCAGTCACGTTTTCGGGAAAGAAACACCTTCCTCAACTCAGAATATTTATAACAATGCCTAAAAAGACGTCATTGGTGCCCTTAGGAAAGAAGTAGGAATCAAAGAGATGTAGTATCTGTTCAAAACTCTTCTGTAATGAGCATACCGAGGTAAACAATGTGTGCGATTTGTAATAAGTGAAAAAGTGTTTAAAAAACAACGTTGACGCATCGGTTGAGAAAACATCACATTTGCCATAATAAATGTTAGAGATAGCATGTACATCAAAATTCAACTGTGTTCGTTTCGTAGCATCTTTGGAATCGGCAAAATATCCTGTAAAAAAATATATCTCTGTCGAGATAACTATCAATGAACGACAATGCGTCCCCTTTGCTTTTGTTCTTCTGAGGTTAAAAATAGAGGAATGTTAATTTGGAGCGAAGTGTGGCAAAGCAAAGTGCATGACATGCACAAATATTGTCCGATTTAATTTTAAACAGTATGTACATGTAACGGGTGTGCGCAAAGACTGGGAAATAGGAGAGAAATAGGAGCCGATGGTCTGTTTAGGTGCAGTGGGGTGATTTAGGTGCAAATTAGGTGCAGGGGAAGTTTGTGAAATGCTTTCAATTGGGTTACATAAGTGTTAGAAATAAAAAATAAAAGTTCCATTGCGCTTTGTTTGTCTTGAATTGTCTGTCTGAATGTCTTTGTCACTTAAAAATCCGGTCCTTATGTATAATGATAAGCTTTATTGCACGAGTATATGTTTTGAAAATCAAGCGACGTTAGGAGAGTTTTCAAATTTGTAAGAATGGAATTAATTCAACATTATAAACGAGTTGCATACGCTATATTTTTTGTATAACATCATTATAAATTTATAAGAGAATCAAACTTAATTTGGAGAACGACATTCTCGACGTCTCGAGTTTTTGACATCTGTGCGAGAATATAATAAACTAGTAGTGCTACAGAATGGCACAGTCTTTTACCGTATTAGTTGTTTCCTTTGGTCTCGGCTATCTATTCACACCTGCCACATATTCTTGCCAGCTGCCATCTATCGCCGCCCAAAATATATTTTTACTTTCCCGTATACATACGTATATACGGAGAAATACACGTAGTATATTGAAAGATATGAAATGGTGAGGAAAATCGATTTCGAGATTTCAACGGAAATACACGTTTTGGGATCTCGTGATACCGAAACACTTCTTTTGAAAACGTCCGTCGGTCCGTCCGTCCGTCTGTTAACACCACTAGAGCCTAAACCATACTTGGATTTTTTCCAAATTGAAGAAACCCCTGTCCATCTGACACGAGTCGAAGCTTTGAGATTTGAGAACCATTCGTTGAAATTTGGAGGTACTTGAAGCCCCCGGAAATTTTCTCATAAACACCAAATTTTTTCTTTAAATTTCTTGTAAAAATAAAGTGAAATACACTTTTTAAGGTGGCATTGGTCAGATTTTAACAGTTAACTCTGAATTTTCGAAAATTGCAAAATTTTGAAATTTTTTTGTTGTCTTCCGACAATTACAAAATTGAAGAAAGAGATTTTTCCTTCAATTAAATTTGTTCTCAAAAGACAGTTCTTTCATTGAGATCCTGTTCATTTTTCTGAAAAGTGTATTAGTTTTTGCGCAATATTGCGTTCAATGTAAGTAATTTAAAAATATTAAAAATACTATTTTTTTCAAAAATGGCTCCAAATTTTTTCTTTAAACTTTTGGTAGGAATAGGACCTAATGTACTCTACGAGGTGACATAAACGCCATATAGTTTTATTCGCTGGTTTCTGCAAACAGTAGAAAAATGTAACTTTTACTTTCCCGTATACGTACGTATATACTGAGTATTATACGTAGTATAGGGCAAGTTATGTAATGCTACGCGAAAAAACGGCACAAAATTTTAGACAGAAAAAAGTTCATTGCCGGACCGTGATAACGAAAAAGCGGATAAATCCAGTTGTTAAATTAAGAAAAAAGAATCCTCTAACACGCGGTGTAGCCAGAATCCCTCTTTTGATGGCCCTTGATACCGAAAAACCAATTGAAAACCAAACGTCCGTCAGTATGCGTACGATTTTTTTTCAAATTCAAGAAATCCGTGTCCATCTAGTCTAAGTCAAAGCTCTTTGATTTTGAAAAACATTCATTAATTTTTGGGAGCACTTTACATAACAGCTCCACGGATATTTTCAACATGTCCTCAAAAACTACTCCATTTTTTAAATTTCTGGTAAGAATAGAGTAAAATACACTTATAAAGCTAGCATTGATTCGATTTTCATGGTTAACTCTGAATTTTCGAAAATTGCTTAAGTTTCAATTTTTTTCGGCGTCTTCCTACAACTACAAAATTGAAGAAAGAGATGTTTGCTCCAAATAACATGTTTCCTAAAATGAGGTCTTTCATTAAGGTTATGTACATTTTTTTGAAAATGTTTGTCGTTTTCGTTCAATATTGCGTGCAAAATGTGCTATTTGAAAAAAATACAAAAAACAGATTTTCTCAAAAAATGCTCCAAATTTTTTCTTTAAAATTTTGGAAGGGATAGTACTAAATCTACTCTGTGAGATGACATAAACGATATATTGCTCTATTCTTTTGCTTTTTCACAAAATACAAAAATATAATGTTTTTGACTTGTATCTCACGTCGTTAATATTTACATTAGCGGTGATTTGTTCACATTATTATATTTATGAGTACATGTGCTTCAAATAATGTCAAGTAAAGAATCTCGAAAACTCAACCATTTTCTGTGAAAACAAGCAAAAAATTTCGTATTTTCACAAACGCTCAAACGCTATTTTCTCAAAAATGGCTTCAAATTTTTTCTTCAAATTTTTCGACCGGATAGTGCCAATTGTACTCTTTTGGAGTGTATTTTTCTTGTTTTTTAAAAAATTACACAAATGTCATTTTTTAAGACTTCTCACACCATTAATATGTACATTTCCTACAATTTGTAAACACTATTGTATTTGTGAGTGAAAGAGCTTTAAATTACTTCAAATAAGGTTTTTTGAAAACAAAAGATTCCTGTGAAAAAGAGCTTCAAATTTCGCATTTACAGTAGCGATGAAACGCAATTCTCTTAAAAAGGCTCTAATTTTTTTTAAATTGCCATTTAGGACGAGGTTTTACTGTTTTTTAAATTATTAAAATAATATTCCCGTTCTACTTTTAAGAAACCGAAAAATTAAGAAAATGTTTAAAAAAGTAATTTGGGTGGTGATAGATGGCAGCTGGCTTGAATGTGTGTCAAGTCGGAATTGCTAGCCGAGACCAACGGAAAGAGAAAACTAATACGGGAAAGTCTGTGCCATTCTGTAGCACCACTAATTTTGACTTGTCTCTAACGGCTTTAGTATATGCTTTAGCGACAATTTGTTTTTACATTATTATATTTATAAGTATATGTGCTTTAAATAATGTGATATAAAGTTTCTCGAAAACAACCGTATTCTGTGGAAACTCAAATTTCCGCATTTTCAAGAACGCTCAAACGCCATTTTCCCATAAATAGTTCCAATGTTTTTCAAACTTTTCGAACGGATAATACTATTTGCAAATTTTAATATGACTAAATTCATTTTGGGGTATTTTATCTTTTTTCAAAATTACACAATCTTTTGAAAGCTCTCTCCCACCGTTAGTATGCACATTTTCAGCAATTTGTAAACACTATGTATTTGTCAGATACAGTGTTTCGAATAACTTCGAATGAAAGTTATCGAAAACTCAATAACTTTCTGCAAAAAGGAGCTTCAAATTTTGAATTTACATTAGCGCTTAAACGCCATATTCTTAAAATCGGGTCCAAATTTTTGTAATGAAAATTGTCATTTAGGACGAGGTTCTACTGTTCTTATTCTTAAAGTAATATTTCGGTTCTACTATTAGGAAACCAAAAATTTGAGAAAAGTTAAAAAAACTTTGGGACAGCGATAGATGCCAGCTGGTAAGAGTATGAGGGAAATTCGAATAGCTCGCCAAAACCAAAGAAAATAGGAAACTAATACAAGAACGTCTGTGCCATTATGTATCACCACTAGTTTTTCAAACATGACTTTTTTTAATTATTGATTTTTCTCCACTTTCTAAATAGTTAATAAAGTTCATATTTATATAAACGAATACTTTCCTGTGTATAATAGCGCCCAAATATGACCCTCACTCCCAATAAAAGATACGAAATCCCGCCTCTGAGCAGAGCTCATCAGAAAGACGACTCGAGAGCAAAAATACCATCGGCTGAGGCCGGAGCGCTTGGCCGCCGAAGCAGCGAGAACGAAGCCTGCGGAACAGGGGCGGGGGCGGTGGGGGGATAAGTCAGACGGCTGTTTCACAATGGCGTCGCGTCGTTGCAAAATGCTTTGGGTAGTGGAGGGGTGAAATCGGTAGTAGTGGGGGTACAAACTACCTGTGCGCGCTTTACTCAATTGCCACATTTTTCGGAACTGGCATGCGACGGTGGTGCCATCTCTGAATGAGTTACCATTTCCCCGTAGCCTCTCCGCTCCCCGCCGTGAGCTGTCTATACATCCTTAGTCTATGTGTCCGTCCAGCAGTGAGTATTATAAACGAATGATAAGGGAAGGCCCTAGTTATTAGTGTGGATTAAATATTTGGTGGTAATTGTTTAGTAGACCCCATAGTCAGAATTACGTATTTGATGTGAAAGATTTAATTCATTGGGCGTGAACATAATATTCGAATTAGGTGCCCATTAACTTCGTATTGCTTCGTATTTCATTTTTCGAACAAGAGTTCTCTTCCTGGAATGCAGCAAATATGCTGCATTGAATGCAATGACAACAGTTTGTCAGAGAGTGGTGCCCTTCGAAGATGGTGCCACAATGGAAGGGATCAACATTTTGAAGGTATGTATATATGCCTACCCAGAAATGCATGTTTTTAGGTTACTATGTCCTATTGTGGTGAAGCGACGCCGCCTTGGACGCTTCCGCTTTCACTTCGCCCGGGTCGAGCCGGCATGGCTACCAGATGTGCGGGCTGACCGCCCGTCCCCCGCCTCCCTGTGAGTGACCCGAACGAGGGCAATGCCACCCCCGCTGCCGCAGGGATGGACTGACCCGGCAGTATATAAAGGCGGCGTACGGCCGCCGAGATGTCGCTTGTTTACCGCTCTTCGTGAGCATGGTACTGATCGCCGGCGTCCCGACTCCACGGTTGCCTTCGTGTAGACCAAGTCGGGAATCGACGCAAGGCTGAGCCAAGCGACCCACCGCCAGCCTATCTGCCTTTGTTACCGCCATTGCCGCCGCCGCCGCTGTCGCTGCCTACCACCTCTCCCCCACCCTCATGGCAACGACCGACTGAGTGCTGGACTGCGTAGCCTCTGTTAGGATGTAACATTGTACTTGAACCCACGACTTACAATAAACCGCTGTTAATAGCCAACCAGGAGTTCGTCTTTCTCCCGTAACATACTCCCTCATCACGACATATTGGCGTCAGGTGTGGGGTCCTGACGACATATATGTCATCACGACATTATTAATCAAATTTACCAGTAAATTAATTGTAAAATTCTCCTAAAAATTCCCCTAAATTCCCGTAATAGAACATGATAAAAATTATTTCGTTTTATATCACCGGTTAAAATAATTGTATACATATGTTGGTGAATTTCTTCAAGTTCCTTTCATAACAAAAACAAATTTGTTATGATAAATTAGTAGTGATGATCAACAATTCATTCAAATAATATTATATTGTTGACATGTTCAATGTCATGTTGCTTTAAAATAAAGGATAATTTAATGAGTTTAATGCATTATAATTGGAAATATTTTTTCATATTTTATGTTTTTTCACTTTTTCTGTATTTTTTACTTTATTATTATTATTATTATTATTATTATTATTATTATTATTATTATTATTATAATTATTATTCCACTACATCACGACTAAAGATGTTATGAGTCGGCTCAAATAAAATCTACTCCAGGTTGCAACCAGCTACCTAAGGAGCAGATCTAGGGACTCTCGGTGCTTCTACAATACTTTGCGCAAAATGTGGGCTGTTCCAAATAAAGCAATTTCTTGCACTTCCCAATCTTCTGATGTACCTGGGAGTTTAGCCAAGTTCTTACACAAATTTTGCGGAACAAATCCCAGAGCTCCGATGACTATCGGTACGACCTGTGCTTTTACGCCTCACATTCGTCTGATCTCGATTTCCAAACTCTGGTATTTTTAGACGTTTCTCTGCCTCCTTGGTAACGACGTTTTGATCGCAAGGTACAGCAACATCGACAAGTATTATTATTATTATTATTATTATTATTATTATTATTAATATTAATATGACTATATGAAATTAATTAATATTTGTCCTTTAAGCTATATAAGGAATTCAAATGCCAATGTTTTAAAGTATTTATAGAGAACTCGGTTTCCAAACTCTTATTTTGCATTCAAGAAAACGTGCGCAGATAATCTCCTCCCTCGTGCATCACATACATTTAATACTTTTTTCACCAAATAAATAAACATTCAGTTCCCTGCAGATGACAGTTAATTGTTTCAAAAAGCACTATTAAAGAATAAGTTACATGATTAGTTTTTAATATCCAATTGGGCATTGCAATTGTACTGTTTAGAATGTTTTACCAATCTTATGACATATTTTTAACGTAGTCTCAAAGTGTCATGTCAATTAGAAATTGTATAATTTAATGTTAAGTAGTTTAACTAAGCATAACTTAACCCTTTAGTGCCCGAATTATTTTTTTCTTGATTTTTTTTTGGTTTTGGTGATTGATTCGATTACTGGACCATAAAATAAGTAGAAAAAATAATTTTAAAAATTATCATTGTTATATTAATATTTATTAACTGTTGCCATATGGCAACGCTAAGCACTTCCCAGGATACATTGGTGGCAATAACAAAACTTTTACAGGCAGAAAATTAGAAATGAAAAATTATGTTAACGTCATTTAGACTGAAATTCTTTGAAGTTTATAATTAAGTTGTGTGAAATGGCACAAAACAGTCAATGCAAAGCCCCACTCCACATTTAGCACACATTGTTTTCACAAAGGTTTCTGCCTGCGCATCTCTTTTTCTTGTTCTCTTCAGTGTTCTTAACAAGGTGGTTAAGATTGTCGAATTTCAGTCGAATTTCATCTAAGACACGAACTGCGTTAGAAAACAATTTAGGACGTCCCCACCCGTCCTCTTTGGTGCCTTTCCTTATCGAACAAGATCCGCCTGAGCAATCTCACGTCGAAAATCCAGTTGTGGTGTACCATTATCAGACCTTCTGTGCAAAACCCATCCGTTTGTGATGCACACATCAATCAGCCATGTACGAATCGGCCAATACCATTTCCTGTTTCGAATTGTATTCTGTAAGTGGCTATATTTTGATCCATTTTGTCAGTTCCGCCCATGCATGCATTGTAGTTTTTTATTACATTTGGACATTGCACATCGATGGATTTGCGCTGTTCTTTTGAATATCTCTGTACAATATGTAAGGGAGAAATTCCATGACAATTTGAAGCTACTGCCACAACTCTGTTATCCTTCCATTTGCAGAGGAGTACTCCATCTTCTTTTGAAATTTTAGAGACAATGAATCCTCTTTCTTCTACAGTTCTTTATTTTGAGGAATTGGAATGTCATTAGGAATTCTATTTTCTCTAACAGTTCCAGTTTCTTGAATCCCATTTTCACGAAAACAACTCAGCAAGTCCAATGACGTAAACAAATTATCAAATAAACCCTGTAAGGAAATTTGGGGATATTTTTCATCATAGCTACAAGTGGTGCAGCAGCTTTTCCAAAACATTGTTCATTGTCCGAATTATCATTGATAGACTTTCCCTGGAAAACTTCAAAGTCAGCTAGATATCCATCTGCTTTATTCAGGCACCAAACTTTATACCCGAATCTAATGGGTTTGCCTCTTATATACTGTTTGCAGGAATGTTTTTCAAAATATCTTATTATTGATTCGTCGTAAGACAAGTCTCTTTCAGGAACAAAATGCTTTTTACAATTCTCATTCACTTTGTCGATGAGTAGACGAAGTTTAAAAAGTTTATCTTTCTTATTCAATCTATTATTATCTTGAATATGAAAGAATCTCAAAATTTGTTCAAATCTATTTCTACGCATTGCATTTGACACAAGTGGATTTCTCAGATCGTCTGCCGTATCCCAGAAGTGTCTCTTGCTCGGAACATCATTGTAACCACTCACGATAAGTATTCCAAAAAGCAGAGAACTTCTTCTTCGCTAATTTGAGGATCAGAGCAATTTAAAAGTTGTGCATATTTTCCCGTTTCCTTTACGATCATCTCTAAATTATTCTTGTCTAAAAACATTTCAAATTATTCAACTGGTCTTTTATATCTAAATTCTAAAAAATCAGGACTGAAAATGTTTGACACACTTGTGTCAACTAGGTCTCCATCAATATAAGTACGCTTTCCTTTGAATTTTGTGTGTCGCATGTCATCGTGAATTTGCTCGATATCTTTAATTCGTATTTCTGAAGGTGCAGACAGCTGATTATGATTCAAGTTATCAGGAACCCCTCCATCCTCTTCCTCCGAATCCTCATCTTATTAAAATAGGTGGTTCTGGAGGCTCAATAAAAACAGAATTGATGGGAAAAACGCAATTTGCCTCATTTCCTGATTTTTATCCTCAAACAGAATGTCCAGCGCTTCAGCTACCGTTATATCGGGTGCTAGTACAGACACGAAATCTCTGTGAAAAAAAAATTAGTTTCAGCTACAACACCTATTTATCCTAGCGTTGCCATGTGGCAACGGTGTAATTCATGATGTTGAGAAATAATTATCTTTGATGTAAATAAAAAAGTACTGATTTTTCTGTAATTTCTTATGCAGATGATATAACATTAACAAGCAGTGAGCAAAATCTTTTTGATGTAGAAACTAATGACTGAATCTTTTAAATGATTTTAAAGTTACTTGTCAATAAATGAATTGTTAGTAAAACTGTATTTATCAACTCTGTGCTTAGATGACAAAATGATATGTGATTTTGTCATGACATTAGTCATTCTTGTTTGTTAATGTTTAGAAGGAGGAGGCAACGGAACTTGTAGTTTACCAAAAAAAACAGTGTTGGCAAATTGCAATAAAACAAAAGCCACAGACTAATTTTTCATGACATATTGATAAATATATTATACTAATTGATGATTCTACATATAAATTTTAACAAAATTATTTTTTTGTAAAAGTTTTACAAAATTGTTAAAAGTTGTGAAACATCTAATATAATCATGTAAATGTAACGATAACCGTGTATCGATGTATCGAGTAGCACATCGCTGTAACACGAGGCATGACCAGTCAGTCAGTATTGTATTGTGTGCAGGAATAAACACACAGTTACGTGTGCATTTGTGTCTTGCATAAAGTATTGTTATTAAGTGTTCACCCAAACCCTGCATGCAATATGTTACATGGTGTCAGGAGTTATTGGACTTTGTTGATTGAACTTAGGAAAATCGGCAAAACAAGAAAATGTCGAACATTGAAGAAAACGTGCAAGATCAGAGGTTAGCTCATCGCATAAACATTCGGCAACCGAAACCCCTGGTTTTTGGTAAAAACATGGCACAGGAATGGAAAACGTGGAAAGTGTCGTACAACTGGTACTCAAAAGCAATACAGTTGGATAAAGAACCGCCCGAAGTCCAAGTCGCCACATTTATGACCACAATAGGTTATGAAGCTGAAGAAATATTTGAATCGTTTAACCTCACAGAAGATCAACAAACAAACATGCAGGTAATTATGGAAAAATTTAACAATTACTTTGTGCCAAAAGTAAATGAAACATATGAAGCATACGTTTTTTCATAAAATAGTACAAGCAGCAGACGAAAACTTTGAACAGTTTCTGATTCGAATAACAACTCAAGCAAGAAAATACAATTTTAGTGAACTAGAGAAACGAATGTTAAAAGACAAAATTGTCAGTGGCATAAAAGATGACAGATTACGTGAAAGATTGCTAGGTACTACAGACCTAACCTATGATAGAACAGTACAAATGTGTCAAGCAAGTGAGTTGGCACACAAACAAGCCAGAGACATGAGCAAAAACAACGAATCGCAGTTGTCAGTGAAGAAAAAGACACAAACAAAGAAAAATAGTGACCATTTCGATTGCAAACGGTGTGGTACGAAACACGGAAAGCGATCTTGTCCAGCATATAAGAAGAAATGCAACACATGTGGAAAATTGGGACATTTTGATGTTTGTTGCAGATCCAAAAAGAAGATTCATGTGGTACACAACTTGAAAGACGACGAAGCAAATAGTAGTGACACGATGTACATTGGCAGCATCACAGTACCATCAAAAGAAGAAGACTGGATGGAATTAATAAAGGTGGGAAACAAAGCGTTTCATGCTAAGTTAGACAGCGGCGCTCAATGCAATGTTCTTCCGTTGCATATAATTGAAAAACTTGGTGTTATTGGTGAAATAAAACAATCCGAAGTGAAAAAGCTAGTAACATTCAGTGATCACAAGCTAAGTGTTATAGGTGAACTGAAACTGAAATGTAAGATCAAGCATAGAAACACTGAGCTAAAATTCTTGATTGTGAAGGAAAAAGTTCAACCAATAATAGGAAAGAAGACTTGTGAAGAAGAAAAGCTGTTAGTTAGGGTGCAGAGCGTCAAGATTAATCCAAAATTAGACGAGAAGCAGATTTTCAACGGTTTGGGGTGTTTTAAAGGCTACGAATACGACATCGACCTTGTTGAAAATCCAAGCTTCGAGATCTGTCCAGCTAGAACGATTCCATTAGCCATAAAAGAAAGAGTGAAACAGGAGCTCGGCAAAATAGTAAAAATGGACGTCATCAAACCGGTCACAAAGCCAACAGCAGCAGTATCGCCTCTAGTGATCGTCAAGAAAGGGGAAAAAATTCGCCTGTGTATCGACCCTACGAACGTGAACAAAAATATTAAAAGAAGACATTTTCCTTTAAACACAATTGAAGCCATCGCAGCAAGAATCGCCGGGAGTAAGTACTTCACATGTTTGGACTGCACTCGAGGTTTTTGGCAAATAAGAGTCACCGAGAGAACGCAAGAATACTTAACTTTTGCAACACCATGGGGCCGTTATTCCTGTAAGCGACTTCCGTTTGGACTCTCCTCAGCTCCAGAAGTATTTCAGCAGATTATGTCAGAGGTTCTACAGGACATTCCAAACGTAGAATGTGCAATGGACGACATACTAATTCATGCTAGTACAGAGCAGAAACTTCGAGACATCACTGAAACAGTACTCCGAAGACTGCATGAAAATGGCTTGAAACTCAACAAAGAAAAGTGCTTATTCAATGTACAAAGGATTAATTTTTTGGCCCACGTCTTATCAGACAAAGGACTTGAAATAGATGAGACCAAAGTCGACGCGATAAAGAAGCTCAAAGTTCCGAAGAATTGCGAAGAACTACAGAGACTGTTGGGCATGGTTAATTACTTGGGAAAATTTGTTCCATGTCTATCACAATTGACAGCTCCACTACGCATCTTATTGAAAAATGATGTCGCATGAATTTGGGGCCCGGAACAAGAACAGGCGTTCAAAGGAATAAAAGAAGCACTGTCCAGCACTCCCGTCTTGAGGTACTATGATGTAAAAGAAGATGTCACATTATCGGTCGACGCGTCATCGAAAGCATTAGGAGCAGTCTTGATACAAAAAGGTCAACCGGTAGCTTATGCCACTAAATCATTAAACAGCACTGAACAAGATTATCCGCAGAGTGTTAAGGAGGCATTGGCAATTCGCTACGGCTGTAAGAAATTTCATGACTATGTTTGGGGTAAGAAATTAACAGTGGAAACTGACCATAAACCTTTAGAAACAATTTGGAAGAAATCGCTTGTGAATGCACCACCGAGACTACGAAGAATATTGCTAGATCTCAAGGAGTACAGCCCTGACATAATATACAAGAAAGGAAGCGAATTGAAAATTGCTGATACACTCAGCAGAGATTGTGAAGACTCCTATGAAGAGGATGAGGAGGAACTTCAGGTTCTAATGGTTTTATCGATGTCTGAAAGCGTCACTGAAGATTTCAGAAGATCGACACTCGAAGATCCAACCTGCCAGGCACTCATAAAGATGATGAACAAAGGATGGCCTGACGACGTTCTTCAAGTACCGCAGATATTGAGAACCTTCTTCACCTTTCGAGACGAATTATCACATTGTGACGGGCTTATTTTCAAAGGAGATCGCGTGTTCGTCCTCGAAAGCGAAAGAACAAGAGTTCTAGAAGTAATTCACAAAGGGCATCCAGGCATACAAGCAACACTTAGAAGATCTAGACAATTCGTATTTTGGGAAGGTCTAACAAAAGATGTTATCAGATTGGTAGATCCCTGCAGAACCTGTCAACATACACAGCGCAAACCGGACAAGGAAACAATCATCATGAAGAAAATAACAAAATTACCATTCGAAATAGTATCGTCAGACTTGTTTTCCTACAAGAGCAACAGCTATCTTGTTCTTGCAGACAGCTACAGCGGATACTATGAAGTACAGAAGATGACCAGGACAGCAGCATCAGAAATGATAAGTCAATTTAAAATTTGGTTCGCGACTCATGGAGTTCCACAAGAATTTCATTCTGACAACGCAGTATATTCATCGAGAGAATTTGCAAAATTCGCAAAGGAATGGAACTTCATACTTGTTACATCGAGTCCTCATTTTGCAGGGTCAAATGGATTAGCTGAAAAGTATGTGGACATTGCAAAAAGACTAGTGAAGAGATGTGACATCAGTGGTGAAGACCTTCAACTGGCATTACTAATGTCAAGAAACACTCTTCGAGATCAAGAACTTGGCACTCCATCTTCAAGATTATTCGGAAGGAATACGAGCACACCAATTTCTCTTTCCATCAACCATCTTCAGCCTAAACTACAAACCGATGTATCGCAGAAGCTTGAGAAAAGAAGAGCACAACAGAAGAAATATTCTGATCGCGGAGACAAAGAATCACAAAGATATCGAAATGATGAGAAAATCTTAATCAGGGACACAGACAACAAATGGTATTCTGGCAAAATATTACGTCCAGTTACTGATCGTTCTTACATGATTCAGAAAGATGATGGGACGATAATGCGACGAAACACCAGTTTCATCAGACCAACGAAGATCGAAGGCACGATTACCAAACAAACACCAATTACTACAAAATTCAAGATGGAACCACATCAAGATAGAGATGGGAGAATGCAGTCTACAATTCAAGATCCAACAGCAGATGTACCCGAAAGATCACAACTACCCTTCACCAATTCAGATGATCTCAACAGAGGAAAAACTCCAATTAAGTCAACCTTGATAGAGAACAATGCAACAAAACAATTCCCTTTAGATTCATCCAAATATATATCAAGGCAGAACATCAAATATATATGGCAGAACTGTAAAACCAGTTGTTAGATTAAATTTGTGAATATTAATCTCTATTAAAAAACTAATTGATCAAGAAATGTATTAGTTAGTGTTTGTCTGAAATTTATAATTTAAATGCCAACAAAGTTCTTAAAAAATGAAGTGTTGTATGTGATTCATAATTTCAATGTGCAATATAATGAAAGGTAAATAATAATTTTTATTTTGAGAAAGGAGATGTAACGATAACCCTGTATTGATGTATCGAGTAGCACATCGCTGTAACACGAGGCATGACCAGTCAGTCAGTATTGTATTGTGTGCAGGAATAAACACACAGTTACGTGTGCATTTGTGTCTTGTATAAAGTATTGTTATTAAGTGTTCACCCAAACCCTGCATGCAATACGTTACAGTAAATATTTGCATTACCCAGTACTTGTGGCTATCTGTTAAAATTAAAAATTGGCAAGCAGTTATTTGTAATAATCATTAACCATACACATGTTTTGGGAATCTTGTCTTCGCCTTGGTGATTCTACAGTGAGGATAGTGGGTGATTGTGTTTAATTGGTACATGATGAAAAACTAGCGTAGGTGAACAGAGTGGATGAGATGCTGGAATGTACAGTATATAATTTTTAGAAATATGATGGACTCCCAAGTATCATGGATTAATCATGTGAAATTTAACCCTAAGTTCAAACTCAACAATTATTTTGTTCTCATTAAAAAAATAAGATTAAAAGATACCTAATTATGCTAAACTAGTTTCCTTTGATGCAAACAATTTATTCACCAACATACCACCCTCTGAAGATGTTTGTATAAAACATATTATTATGAATTCTTATCTTCTTTTAAAGTTAAAATAGATCTAATTAAAATATTAGACTTGTGCATTGAAGATAGAGTTTGAAAAAATTATGACAAAATTTATAAAAAAAAGCAGGGTCTTGCTGTGGGTTCAACCATGCCTCCATTATTTGCTGAAGTGTTTATGAACCATTTTGAAAGGAATTTATTTAACTCTTTTGTTAGGCATGCCATTTGTCAGAATGGATTTAGTTGTGCTGGGTCTCATAGAACCATGTAATATTTTTAAATTTGAGATCAATCTATGTATCTATTGCAAGAAATTTGTTTTTTTATTGTCTTGGAAGTGTTAGCAGAGTATTTGAAATGAAATTTCAGTATTTACTGTATATTTCCATGATGACTTATTTTACATACTGATGAAGAACAAGAAAACAGAACATTATGTAAAATCAGTATTAAATAAGGAGTCATAATTATTACCTGTCTTATTTTTTATCAATAGAAGTGTTGCTTACATGAAAGATTTTTTTTCAAAAATGTATGTATGATTGCATAAACAGAAAAGTATCAAACATATTTGACAAAATTTTTTGTTTCCTTGTATTGCATGTAAGCATACACCTATTTCTCTTTTTGCTTTTGGGCTCTGGATAAATTTTACTTCAATTTTCAGGTTTTCTCTATTTAGTCAGCATTTGTTGAATCTCTTCTTGTAATAGTGAACCTTCTTTGCTGCTGCTGCTAGAGTCACAAACTTTGTGCCAAATTATTTCTTTATATACTCTCATAGATGTGGGTATTGTTAGCCATTTCCTAAATACATTATTCATCCTAAGCATAAACCAAGCTATAAATAGTATTAAATCTTGGTAACCAAAATTAATAAAACATATAACAAGAATATTAAATTTGTAAATTGAAATATTAAAAGAAACAAACAAAAATACATTCGAAAATAATTTTCATCTATATTTTTAGCTATAATTTAAACAAATCTTAGTGCTTTTATAAAAAAATAATAATTAAATTAAAATTTTTTTTGACTGATAATATAATTTGCTAATTAATTTCTTTGCAAAAATTACTAACGGGGGTCCCTAAAACATGCTTAATCATTAATGTATTTATTCATCCAGACTCGCATTACTGGTTACATGTATACATAAATTTATGTTGTCATTTGTTTGCAGTTTAGTTTGGGTCAATATATTCCACTTTATTGTGAATTACGTTATAGTTTACACATTTCACTCAACTAAATAAATGTTTTAATGTTGTATTTGAATAATATTTATTTCCAGGTACATGCTGTTTTGGTATATTCATTACATATGTACCTATAATATATAACTTAATTTATTCAACAATGCAGATGTTAGTGATGCTTATATAGCCTCATAACAATCAGATTGCAAAATGTAAGCGTTTGAGTCCTTTGGAGTAATTTTTTGTGAAATTATATTATCTAATTTTTATGCAATTATTTCCATTTCTTGCGATGTCTGGTTGTGTAGTTAAATGTATACATCTGTTGTTGGATCAAAAGTATATAATGAATATTCTATTAATAGCAAGTACTATGCATAACCCATTCCTATGGACATTCATTCCTTAATACGCCAACGATCAGTAACTTGTTGAACCCATAAGGAATGTTTAAATAAGGCAATACTGACGTTTGGATCCTTCAAACAGTATTGGTCTATGCACCGACTCGGAAGGCCGGGTCGTTCTTATCAGTATCGCCCGGATACGTCATGACTGTAGGCTGGGTCCTCCAGCCAACTTGCTCGCTTACGCCGAACAGGAAGCTTTCACCTCCGATACGGATGCAACTCCTAGCCGGGCTTATCTGACAAGGTTCATTCAAAGGTGTGCAACAAGGTTTTCTTCACGATGCAACTTTTCGTTCCAACAATCTCCGTCACGAAACAGTAACAGTAATCCTGGTTGGGCATATACTAACATGCGTTCCCATGTTACAGTATGAAGTATCGGGTATACTGCAACTGTTTTCTTCTTCTTATGTTGATATTACGAGCAGCATGCAGGGTGCGGCGCGTGTTGTTATATTTGTATATTTTCAGCAATAATGTTTGGCTGACAGCCCATTTTTAAAGTGCTCGCCCTAGCAGGTGGGGGTGGGGGATTGGGGGTGGGCAGTAGTGTACGCGGGGACGCGCCGTCGGCACACGAACCAACTGGCAGGGGCGGCCTGGCGCCAGGCCGTCGTGGAAGGTGCCTGGCGCCAGGCGCGCGCGGCCTCTTGGGACGGACGGGAGCGCCGAGCGGCATCCTGCCGCTGCGTTGGCTGATACTACAAAGGAACTTGCCGTCTCTTCTATTGCATAATTTTCCAGAGAAGTTAGCATAATATGATTTTAATTTATACGTGAAATAATCCCTATAAACTTTGCGTCGCCACAATGCATCACAATAAATATACAAACACGAATAATCGCATGTTTATAAATAGTAGTAAATGTTTATTAGAAATAGTTGATTGTCAAGATCAATGATTGCATGTATTTTTGTCTCATTCAATAACTCTAGTCTAGTAACTTGGCCACCTCTCTATGTGCAATTTGATTATAAGTGCTGCAGAAGAACTTGACATATAAATGGAAGACCTTACAAAAGCCCCTGGGACTGTTTGAGCATGCCTGTTTAGAACCAATCTTATCACTAGCATTTATTTATTTATTTACGTCAAAAATAGTTAAAAACTGCATTTGACGAGCTATGGGGAGAAGTGAAATTTGTGCACGTTTTCATAATTATGTGATCTCTATCCTAAACCATATTCTAATCGAATTTTGAATACAGAAAAAGAGCGGATTTTTCAAGTTTTGTTGACAAAAATATTCGCTCGTATATAATAAAATGTATTTTCAAAGGTAAATTTGCTATGAATTTGTGCCCTTAACCCTCATCATGTTCTTCATGAAAGAATAATACTTTTTTGCCTCGCCGAGATGGAAATCAATAATTTCAATACCTACATTTCCCACTGAAATTCAGAAGATGTGCACAAATAATGAAGTTACAGTTATCTCCATAAGCAAAGCAAGGGACCATCTCAGCATTTGCTCGAAGGATCAGGGAAACTGGACGAAAACCTGATCGAGATGGGGGCCATCAACCCAGAAGCTGTGGTACAGTACTTGTTACAGGTTCTTTAGAATTATACAGTCCAAATGATAAATAATTACATTGTTACTATTAATGTTACTTTCTTTTTGATGCTCGGTATAGTCTCGAATAGTATAGAAACAGTTATGCAGCAGAAAAAAATTTACTTGTGACTTAAACTTTTCTATAAAATTTAATCCTTTAATGTCATCTGGCAAAGTGTTGTAGTATACTATACATGAACATTAGCATTACATTGTAATGTACATGAACAGCATTGCTCATTGTCATCATTAATATTGATATCCTCATTATTGTTATTGTTACCATCATATATTCTTAAATTTTTGCAATATTGGCATTATGAACTAGAACTATAATAACTAGGAATTCAATGTAATAAGAATATCTAGCTTTTGAAATACAGTAAGTGATCATCACACTGCATATTTAAAATTCTTGCGTGGACAAGTTTATTTTGGTCTTTGCTATTAAAGAAATTTTGAGTCATATGCGGCCAGGATATAATTGGAAATTATATTAATATTTTCAATATACGTACCTTCTGCAGATTTCTCCAAAACCATCCAATGATTGATATACTCCAGTAGAAGATTCCCCTTGTGTTATAAAAAAGAGAATGGGTTTTTTTTTTATTATAGTTTTTTCCACTTCAGCAATAGTAAACGATTTTCCTGGGTCTTTTTTTAAGATTTCCACTTTGGCACCTGTTGAACAAGAAAATATATTAACATAAACAAAAGTTCATAGAATTTTCAAAAAAGAAATACAAATACATTCAACAAAGAATTTAACCTAAATTCAATGTGTACCGATAAAACGTGTCAGTGCTTTTTAGGTCAGTGCGTTCTTTTTAGTTTCTGCACATTATTACTACACTCGTCAAAAAGGCTATGAATGTATTTCTTTATATGGTAGTATCAATTTTAAACAGTTTTTATCATGATTTTTGTGCAAGTCATAAACAGTAAATGAAGGTTATTATCACTAGGACTTCAAGTCAAACTCTAAAGGACACCTTTAGTATGTTCATTTTAATTAATAGCTAATAATAACTAAATAAACTAAATAACTAACAATAAATAAAATCATTTGTTTGAATTATATTATCATCTCTGTGTAAAATGCACTAAAGATAAATAAAGATGTTTTACAATTTATGAGAAACCAGCCACATAAAAACTATAATGTATATTTTAGATCTATGTATATGTATACTTTAATTTTGACAATAATTAATTAATTATTGTCATTATTAATTAATTTTGACAATAATTTTGACGATAATTAATAGTGACAAGATTCTGTCGACTCACTTTATTATTTACATTCAAACATTTGAAATTCACAAAACTATTTACAAATCAATAAAATTATAAATCATAAATTCTGTGACGACGGCGGCGGCGGTGGCGGCGGCGATTCCAGCGGGGACGGCTTGCAAGAAAAGGAAACACTCCACTATATAATACAATGGGTAGAAATAAAATTCATGAGGTACGTGGTTGTAAATATCTGGGCGTAATAACTCGATTGATTGATTGTTAGTGATTCCGGGCACGTCAACTACTATTAGTCCCGTAAATGTAGTGATTGTTTTTCGTGAGGTGGCGATGATCTTCCCCCGCTGGATAGCGAGATCCGGCGCCAATCTAACGTCAGCTAGTGGGGTTTTCCCCAACCAGCTATCACCCACCAGCGAGGCACCGCCCCAGCCGGGACCAGCTCTGAGCTCCCGACCGGTCGAGGTCTCCCGGCATGTATGGTAGTGTAGTGCATGTTAGTGTATGTGTGTAAGGGGTGAGGGTTAGGTCAAGAAAGCGGAAGGAAAGGTCGCGCGCGGACCGTTTGTTAGGGGTACAGCTTCGCATTCGCCTGGTATTGATCGAAAAAACCACAGAAAACTAGCGATCAGAGCAGCCGGACGCTAGAATTCTCGTCCAGACAGCCACCTAGCTGACGTTTAGTGTCGAAAATCCTGCCGTCGCACAGTGAGTAGGAGGCCTCCAAAATTGAGATTAAATGTTTTAAGTGAACAGAAGAACAGTAATGGACTGAGATGTTAAAAAAAGATAAATCACATAAATAAAGCAAAATATATAGCAATATTATTTTCAAATTACAATGCATTATAGCAACATTGTTGCAAAATTTCCAGATAAAAAAATTGTCATTGAGGTAAAGACAAATAATTAATAATTGTCTTATCTGTGATGATTGTATCATCACAGAGATAATTGTATCATCAATGTGTGATGTCACGGATACTCACAGCGAAGCAGACACGAGCTTTCATATAAACAGTTATATTTATAAAACAAATATGTACAGTTGCCGCCACGTAAAATGGGTAACGGCCAAATTCAGAAGTCCCAGTCTTTCTGCGCTTTCTGGCACATTATACGGAGGATAACGCCATCTGGTTCTTTCATAGTTAACTATTACAAAACAATGTTCTCAACCAACTGCCAACGACTCAGAAGCGATAGGCTAGATTTCCCGCAATCATGATCTCCAGCATGAACGTTCCCTGTGATAGGCGTGTTTATCCGAAGGGTTTGAGAGTATTGGTAGCATAGGGGGCGGAGGTAGTCGCCTTCGCGTCGTGGTGTAAGCCATTCAATCAGCTACAAGAAATATATCAATAAAGATAACATCATACATTACGACATAAAAAGTTCAGCACATGCAATAGAATTAGTGGATTTGAAAAAGTTGAATTACATTTTTCACATAATCCAGGTTCACTTGCGAAAAATGTTTTGAATATTATCCTCTCTTAAGCAAAACAACTTAAGTACACCCATGGAAACATACAATTTCACGTCGAAAATGCCTTGGCCCGCGGGCTTGATGGCAATGGACATCCCTCACTGCCGAAAGCGACATCTAACGGTGGGTTCGAAAACTACGTTCTCTCGACCGAACTATGAAGATGAAATTCACTTAATTTGAGCGTAGGAAATATTTTAACGTCCATTAAGAGCTAAAAGTAGTACAGAAGTAAAAGACTTCCGTGATTCCTGCCCATGAAACTAAATTGACATTAATTTTTATATACGTAATGTTGCATTCAAGTTGCGTTAATTTAAATGTGTTGTTATAAGAACGGTAATCGGACAGCGAAAGAGCAGCTCAGTGTCAAAATGTTGTTCCCGAACTGGAAAAGTGACGAGTTCGATTCCGAGTGTAGGTAAATATTTTTATCCATTCTACGTTGCTACAAGATCTTCTAAATTAAAACATTCTACATTTGTCTTGTCAATGTTATGCATAAAGCAACCAACATTTGCATTCGTGAACAAGGCGAATTTCTGAATTCTGAAGAAATAACGTATTTGACGATTACGTAATTTCGATTTAATAAAACTATTTCTATCAAAAATTAATGTAAAATACGATTGCTTCTAGTATTGTACGACCATGACTTTCTGCTTGCTACAATTTTATAGTTCAGAAGAGTTGAATAAACTCGTCTTATTTGTTGAGAGACTTTATCGATTTTCTCTCTTGCTAAGTAGCAAGATTTCAACTGTCCTTGCAGGTTCGACTCCATCATGAGATAAGAATGCAACGTTGCCACAAAGAAAAATCAACATTTTCACTCACAGGCAAACAAACGAAACTTTATTCTCCGTATTCAATTTTTCGACTGGGCTCATACCATACGAGAGCCAGTTATCGCATTAGTGGGAGAGAGACACCTATTTGTCTCGGAGATGTTTTTTATTTCCTTATTAACAATGCGTAAAAATTTATTTACGCAAAGAAGAGAGTACTACAATAAGTTAATTTGACAAAAAATCACGGATAAGCAATGCGTCTTTCATCGGATTTGATTATGCTGCCTAAAGTTCCGGAAGAAAGCTTTCTATCATTGAGCCAAACGAATAGTGTATGAATATGGATCGGATTAATTATGCCAAATTTTGGTCATTGAAAATCTTCCAAGATATGTAGACACTTACAAATAACGTTCATATGTGGCATATACTTTTCTACACAGAATTAAACTATAGAGGGAGGAATTTAGAGGTTTGTTTTACTTCAACAATCTGAGTATATTTTTTCCTCACAAACGACGATTGAGTGATATGTGACATGTTATCTTGGAAATTAATTCATATTCGAGCTGCTAGAATTCTTCCTTGTTAAGTGATTCCCTTCTCGAGGTATCTTCTCCTATGTTGTTTTCCCGTTGCTGGTGCACATTCGTGTGAAAGTAAATATAATAGCGCAAAATATGAAAGTTTTCCTCGCGATTTACCTATGCATTGCGCACGCGGATGGTGTTTATTTGCATTCTGAACACTTTTGCCTGCACAATCTTTCGACTGAATTTAGCCAGTGAGAGGCAAGATAATTCTCAGGGGCATTTTTACTCATCATTAGGGAGAGGATTTTCATGCACAAAAAACTCGATACATACTATTAATAAAAATATGCATTTATGATCTAAAAATTCTGAAATATGCATTTTAATATTCAATTAAAATTAACAATATTTCATTTCCTCTATAAACCTTTCTTGATAAAAATCAGAAGAGGCATGTTTGGAACGAAAAGATATACAATTTTTGTGCAAATATAATATTATTTGGGATTCTTCGCGAGAGAAATAATTGAAGTAAATATTCACCTTAATGAAACACAATATATGTCTTGGTGTATTTCCTGACTGGTTTACAAAATAAGTTATCAAGGAATGTCCTAAATTTGCACAAGTATTTTATCATCTTCATAAAAAACTCAAACTGTGACCAGTCTTTCGAATCAATGAATGCTCAAAAATAAATAGATTCTATGAAAAGAAAAAAAATTATAGACAAAGTCCCTATTTTAACGAAATATGCAAAACTATGCGCCTTTAATTACAGGAGAATGCACCAACAGGAAAAATCGGCCAAATATGCCCAAAAATGCACTAACATTAATCTATATAGCATCATATTCTAATCAAATGACAAGAAATTTCATTTAGCTATGCTCTGAAGCAACGGAAAAAAATATGCAAAATCATAGAAATTCGCTCCCTGCTCATCGTGTAGTGCTCCCAAGGGTTCTTGAAATGACGTGTGTGGAGTGATTTCGCTGACCTGTGAACGACATGCAGGAGGCGTCTTAACACTCCCGCGCGCCCACAGTTTGTCGAATTATTAGCACTTAACGAAGAAGTAGTACAACTGAAGCAATATAAAAACACTGCACTAAATTGCGAAGCACTATTAGAATAGAAGCCACTGCTAGGACTGGGTAAAGCGCGAGAGTTGAGTGATAACGCGGCTCGACAAAGGCGGTATTTCCGTTCGCGCGCTGCTCGGAGCTCCACTGGGGACGACTGGTCCCGGCCGAGGCTCGAAGCCAAGTGATTTGGAAACGGGAAGATATTGTGGCTCGACGAGTTCTCTCACACTCTCCAACAGCAGCCAGGAAACTCTTGCGGCTTGAGGGACTGATACTGCTTCTACGGAATTAGCCGATGAAATGTAACTTGAGACTTACATTATACAATATTTGCTTTCACTATTTTATTTTTGTCACGTTAAGTTTGTTTTTACTTTTTATCATTCTAGCACAAGAATACAATAACAAATTTCTATATCTAATTTTTAGTACTTATTCATTGAATTCAAACATTTTGTATTCTTCTTCATCTTTTTTAGACTTTATGCGATTTGTGAGGTATGCAATAAAGTACCAAAACATTTAATGTACTGTCATAAGTATTTAAAATATTTTTCATTATGGTAGTAGTTACTTCTAACATAAAGATAATTTTATTTGTTATATATTCTGACAAACTACAACAAATTAAATTAATTATATGAATGTTACGGTACAAATTTTCTGCTCATCGAAGGAATTCGATAGAAATTGAATCATTCTGCAGAGAAAAATAAAATTTTATTTCTTCCAATATGAGATTCAGTCATGCCCAAATACAGTCAAACAATCATTGGGAAGATACCAGATTTGTGACAAAATAAATCGGAAACAGTTTGGCTGGATCCCATTTTTAATTTGATTTGAGTATCCTTATGTCACTGTCTCTGTCGCTTCGGCTGTGAACATGGGCAAAGACCGTGGCGCGCTCCTGTAAACATCATTCTCAACTTGGGCGCGTTATAACATTCACTATTGGTGCAAAGTTTCAACTATAACGTACATCACTTTGATGAGAAGAATAATCTAAGTTTTCATTACGTCCATACAAGTTCCATGCAATGTTACGTGCATTTATTCTAATTTTTCATCATTACATTTCATCAATAATAGCATATCTTTTTCTGCACTCTATAATCCGATTATTTGTCAATCACTAAGACGAAATTATAATGGTTATTGACATTCAAGAATAAAAACATGATTTGTGAAAAAATTATATACCATATCGATGTGCCATATCACTTGCCCTTTCTCCCCATATTCCATTGACAGCAATTAGAACTGTATCACCCGGTTCAATTAGATTACACATTGCTGCTTCCATCCCTCCATGTCCCGAGGAACTTATGGCCAATGTCACCGGGTTCTTTGTTTGGAAAACATACTGAAGACCTTCTTTAATTTCATCCATTACCTACACAATCAGAAGAAGAAATAAATATTTTATATTATTCAAATTAATTTTAAAGATACAATATAATCACAAAATCATAATATTAATATAATAATATCAATATAATAACGTACAATAGTAAATGTGTTCTGGACACCATGTGGGTAATTCCAAGTGAAATCGGTCGAAAAATGCATGACCCCTTCCGATTGGTTTACAAATTTTTGACTTGTTCAATGTGATGTAAAAAAGCTAGAAGCATCATATTTAGTGCATGTGTTTGAACATTGACCATGTTTTCATTTATACCCCAAATTAGTAAAATTTCTAAGCATTTTGAACGAACTTCTAAAAAAATTGAAATCTCACGTGAAACTCCATTCTAATATAGGAAAAATGTTTCCCCTAATAGTAACTAGATCAAAGAAAATATTTTTTGCATTGATAGAATGCAATGAATCAATAGAATTTTATACCAATGTGTTTACGCCCGAATTCAAAAGTGCAGGTTTTTTCCAAACCTAAATCCCGAATATACGTAATCTTCGACTTTCAAGAGTTGACCCAAAATACAACTTTCACGAGGAAAAAAAAAATCTGCTTGTGAAAATGGAAATTTCAAAAGTTACTGATATTTAAAGTTGAACTTGTTTATTTTTTTCAAATAATCCATTTTTTAAATAAAGTGTACATATTCTTCACAAAGCGTAAGAATATACTTTTCTAGGTCAACATTTATTGATTACACTGGTCGACAAGGTTTTCTTTACAAGAAATCTGATTAGTGAATCTAGTGCATTTTTTATACTGAATTCTAATATTTATTCAGAATTTTTCCATCAGGCACAGTCTTTTCGTGGCAGCTACTTTTAAAATTTGATTTTAACATTCTGTTGACCTGCCCTAGGAACATTTACCTCATATGTAGCGATTTCATTCAAGCTGCATTTAAGGGAATTATATGTAATATCATGCTGAAACACCAACAGGCAATACGGTGCAGTTCATTCCTGTTTTGACATACTCAAACCAGTTATTCTGGCATTGTGATGTGTCAGTATTGAGGTGTGTATGAGCTTGTTAGCACGAATATCACATGTGACATATTTCATTTCTTTGTGTTTAAAGGTGAACTGTGTGAGCTATGTTTTAGTGTTTTGTATTTTCATCATGCAAGAACGTGTGTAAATCATGCAGATAATTTCTGCTATATTTGTAGTGAGCTGACTTGAAAAATTCGTAGGCGAAATTTAACGCCAATTGCAAAAAAGTGTTATCAACATTACTTTGATGTCATGGTGTAGATTTTGAAAAGAGATAGGCCCCAAATATATGTTTTGTGTGTTAAGACAGTTGTCTTGATTGAAAAAAGGCCATTTGCAATTCCTATGATTTGGAGGAAATCGAAGGATCATCTAAGTGATTGTCAATTCTGTTTGACAAATATTCAAGGAATTTCGTATCCCTATCCAGAGACATGTGTCACATGTTCGTTTATTGAATCGTGAAAATATATTTTCCTCCATTGCATATTAAGTTAGGAGGAATGAAAAATTCCGTTACAGCTTTGGATAAATTTTCTGATGGATTCTTGTACTTAAATCGAAATTTCCCAAAGAAGTGATGCTAAATTGAAAGAAGGGATTTTCGTAGGACCACAAATAAATCAAAGAAAACAAAAACGTTCGATGTCCAGGGGCCTCAACGTTTGGTGAAATTAAAAAAAAAACACATTTACTTAAAAATGTATTGTTTTATTCACAACAAAAATATTATGTTTATTTATACATTCTTAAAGTAATCCTTATGGTACTTTTGGTTTAGAGTTTATTGTCATATAAATTAAAGTGTTGCGAACTTCGAACCTTTTAGTACGCCATTACGTGGTTTCAATATTGAAGCACGCATATTTTAAAGAATTACTTATGCTTTTTGTCAAAATCAATCAAATAAATAAAATGGAAAAGAAAAAATAATTATTCTCAAAAATGCCAACTTTTCAATTAAAAATTAATTAATAATTTACAAAGAAAAGTTCTCTTCCTCTCCACTTCACAGTTCTTCACAGTTCACAGTTCTTAAGGCGGTTCCACACATTCGGCATTCGCCGAGCAGAGAGCTACTACTCGCCCAATCCCGACCAGCTGATGTGTCCGGCAAATGTTCGCTTCCTTTGATGTGTCCAAAAGACCGACACGCGGTGGGTAGGGCGAGCGCCGAATGTTCATTATTCGGCAAATAGCAAGCGACCCATCCACACTACTGGGGATTCGGCGAGCGGTTACTCGCCGATCGCCGAATACCGAATTTGTGGAGCCGCCTTTACAATCATAGTTAGGAGCAAAAACTAGAGCAGGAACAAACTTCCCTTTACATTCTGCTCCCTTAATTCTAGCCGTCTTCATTTTATTCCTTTTCCACTCACTTTCATTTTTCTCTTACGACCTGGAACCTGTTCTTCTTCCATACCATTACCGTTGAAATATCACTGAAAATGGATGAACTTCAACTCGATTGCGAAGTGAAATTTTGAAAATACGCACTATCACACCTCAATCTGCTTCACAACGAAAGAAGACAATGAAAATGACACAACAATTAAGTGGAATAACAATGAAATGAAGGCAGATAAAGAAATAGAAAAATTAACGTCAAAGATAATATCAGAAAGTTGTTATCTGCGAAAACTCCACCAACCGAGCAAACAAAAAGCTTCTAAGTCCCAGTCATCTAACGTTCTTGCTCGTCATTAAGAGTAGAAAGTCTCCTTACAGACATCACAGAGGCCCAGACAACGAAAATGTATGCATAAAATGATGTATTAAGAATCATTTCCCGCCATTAACTCAAAACCCTAAAAAATGTGACAACGAACCTTTTTGTTTTGCTCCGATTCAAATGCGGGTCATTAATGGCTAATGAATATTTGAAGAACTGTTAAATTCATTGGAAAAAGCGGTTTGACAGTCTTTCAAAAATTTATATTGCAATTTCCTTAGAAACCATTAAAGCAGAAAAACTATCGGACAAAGTGGCTGATCTCCTGAATTCCTATAAAGCTATGGGATGTAACATGTTTTGAAATTCACTTCTTAGACTCTAACTTAAAGACTTCCTCCCGGAAAATGAATTGGGGCTGCCAGCGATGAGCATGGTGAGCGTTTTCATCAATAAATTTCTATAATGGAAAACAGATACTAAGGCAGGTATAATTCTAAAATGTTGGCTGACTACTGTTGGACCAAGAGACATGTTCCATATACAGAATAAGCCGAATAAGACGAATAGTATATCATTTAAAGTTGGATAGGTAGTTACTGATTTTATTTAAAAAATAAAAAAAGTTGAAATACACATCACACAAAACTTCTGTCTGATGGGGAAAAACTGAAATTAAATTGAATTTAGTATGAGAAATAATTATAGAATCTAATTATTTTCATTCTTGTGAAAGAAAAAAGTGTATTTTTTGTAGACCAGTGTTATTAGTTGATGTAACAATGTTGCTAATCCTAAAGTGTGTAAATTTTACCTTGACCTAAATTTGTTAATGATTGTAATTAAAAAAATTAATGTAAATCTGCACATTTCCCTCACTGTTAATCTTCTGAAATTTCAGATTGTGATCAAAGCATATAATATTTTATACGTTATCTTAAGAAATCAAATAAACACATTAAAATTAATACAAAAGTAAATTAAACTATGTTATCGATAATATAGATCAACGCTTTTACCTAACCTTACCGATGTGTTTAACGGTACCACGCATTCTTAATGTGGCTTTGAATGCATGACAGACGTAAACAAAATTCGGCTGGATAGTAGACGGCTTTTTAAGCCGTCATGCATAAAACAGGCCAGCGACATTGGCATGCCTCATGACAGACGGGCGGACAGTCACATTTTGCCATCAATCCATTTTTCGGTATCAAGGAGCAATAAAACATGGATTTGGCTACATCAAGAGTTAGAAGATTTTGTCTAAATTTAGCAATAGGATTTGTCCACTTTTTCGTCACCAGAGCACAGCAATGAGAGTTTTTCTGGCGAAAATTCGCTGTTTTCTGGCGCACGATAACAAGTTTCTCTTCTTACGAAGTATTCTTAAGGCAAGAAAGTAAAAAGCAATAAGAATTATTTCGGAACCATTATGGATATCTAACTTGGTCTCATGGGTACTGGTTATATTGTTTAAATTTAAGGTTGATATATTCATTTTTTTACTTAACCCGGGAACACATTACGGGGTGCGTGGGCACCACAACGTCTCTTCTTTGGTTTCTAGGAATATTCCCGTGACTCTGGAGGATTTCCTTCTATCTACTTTCCGCGTATTTCCTCCCTCTCTTTAACGGCTTAATTGTAATGGCTGTGGATGTGGCGGTGTTGAACTAAAGCTAAGCAGAAAGTTTTACGCAGTTCGTCGTGGGGTGTCCGCGTAAGTGGTAGTGTGGGCGATTTTCTTGTCTACGTGTGCGTTTCACGTTAGTGTGGATGTGAAATAAATATTTTTATATATTTATTTTGGAAATATTTTTTTGGACATTGATACTATGGCAGCAAGAGCAGGTAGTCCCACTTTTGAAGAGAAAGTAGGACGACTATTGCTTGAATGTGATAATTCGGATTCTGAAATAAGCGAGGTTATACAGGAATGTGAGGACAATATTGAAGTACATTCTGAGGATGAAAGTGAAATTTCTTGGGGCGAGGAAATGCTTATAAGAATAGTGAAACTGACCATTCAGAAGGAAGTGAGACAATTTATGGAAAAAATATGTTTGCGTTTATATAAAGACGTATGTATGCGTTTTGCGTATTGTATGTGTTTGGAATAAACAACCATGTGTTAGACGAGATCGTAATCCCAAGAAAAATATTATTGTTCGTGTTCCTGAATGTAAAGGTGACGCTAGGACAATCAGATCGGAAATTGAAACCTAGAAATTGTTATTCAGTGTCACCGTAATGAAAATAGTTGAGAATATCAACGTTAAACTCCAAAGACAGAGAAAAAATCACAAACAATTTCAAAACAAGGATGTTGCTGTGTATTTCCACGTTCACAAAACAGGAAAACAAAACCTTTCTGTGTTCAATGCAAGAAACCACTATGTGTAGAACATATGCCAAGAACATGGTGCCAAGAACACCAGTGTGCAGCTGAGTAAAATTCTTAAGCATTATTTTCTCAGTATTCTTATCGTTTTTTCCTTATTTTGTACTATTTTATTTTATCCTAATCTGTGTTCAAAGTTTATAATGTTTTAACAGTGTTTTTTAAGTTTAAAACTAAATAAACTTGCAAAAGTATGTTTGTGAACCACACATGAACAGATTTTCATCGTTAGATGTATATCGATTTCATTGCATACGCAACAGCTGGGGTGCTCAGACACCCCGTAAGTGTTAGCGGAGGGCTAATACCGTAAGAGTTCCCGGGTTAAATAGGTTTATACAGATGCACAAAAATACGAACAATTGATTACGTACGTTCGATTACGAACAAACGTTTTATAAATCCAACAAGAGATGTGAAAAATTGTTAAATAGTTAAAAATTTGAAAATCACATACAGACACATTATTAATCGTAATTAATTCTATTTGTGATTAAAATTGCTTTAATTGGTTTTCAATAAAGTTAACAGAATTCTCAATTATTCCTGCGACGACAGAGAACTGTGACGAATAACTCCCTGACCAAGACTCAAACTAGCGAAGCTTCCCTCCGAAGAGCCGAGACTGTGCCCGCCAATTAACCACCTCCTCCGCCCTGGCAATACATAGCACTTACACTTACATAAGAGTAATCAGTGTATGGTGGTTTCATGTCTAGCATTAGGAAGCCGAAAAATCTAGAAATTGTGAAAAAATGTCCTTTGAGCGACCACAGAAGGTATCTGGGAAGAGAATCATTCATAACCGAAAACATAGTTCAGACCAGAGAGATTAGCGAAAAGAAATGGCGAGAAAGTCCGTGCAACTGTTTCAGCAAAGATTTCAGATGAAATGATGGAATCAATTTATCCGGTCTTCTTTTGTCAACTGACCAGACTAAAATGTACGCATGTGGCAGACAACACTTTCCCATTCAACAGAGTATATCCAACAACGGACCTGGCCATACACACGATGCTTTATAATTAAATTCATCCGAGATTTTAATTTTTGTTTAAAAACTCTTGCAGTGATGTCATGTCTATCAAGTGATGTTTGGCTGTGTAGCAATTCCTTCTTGATTTCGATCCATTGTGGGTTACGGGTGAATAGGTCTGGGCGGCCATATCGTCTAACATACGACATCGTATCTTACGCGCACTCGTGCATGTGGCGTGGACTTCCAATATAAGTAGACGGCAAAATTGTCATTCTTCCCACGTTATTTTTATTGTCATCGGTATTAATTGCATCACGGAGATGAATGTGTTCTTCAGATCTAAGCTGGTGTTGGTTCAAACGGATGCATGCCAATCGTTCTGTCTCAAGTTTAACATACATGTCAACAGCATACTAATGGAAAAGTCGACACATCAAAATATGATTCACCTTCACGGATAAGTCTGTATAAATAAAAATTCATAGCTAATACTAACTTAATACAGACAAATACTGTCTCGCGGCTCAGAGGAAAGTCGCTCGCCTTTCACCACTGAGGTCCGGGTTCTATTCCCATCGATATCATGTGAAATTTGTTCCGACAAAACGAGTTCGGCTGCTTCACAAGGGCTAGTCCAACCTTTGTGAAGTGTCCTAAACCTTAACCCCTTCCTTATTCCTTCCCAATTCTGGCCGCTGGGTAGTGACGTAGGGGCGCGCGTACGCGGAGACGCTACCAGGCGGCCCTCTTGACAACTGACAGACGAGTCGCGACGCGACACAAATATAAATAATATAGAGCGCCCTGTGAAATACAGACAGCGCTGATAGCAAAGTAATTGAGGATTACTCCGCGATCAACGCCTGACCTAGGGCTTTAGAGACGCGTTGTGTAAAGGTAACAAAAGTTTAAAAAACTTTTTTTATTGGTTTCACAGATTGCAATCATGACAAATGATTACATAGATGCATTGAATAAAACATATATGATTTTACCTTGATTAATTTAGTTACTGGTTATTTCATTATCCTTTTTTGATATTAAAATGGTATTCATCTTCCCCCTGCCAGATGATTAATGAAGATTGTAAGGCTTCATAAGTCCTGTGCGTATCAGACATACGTTCAATTCATTGTTCTGACGATGAAGCACGATATCTCTAGATTGCAAATTTTCTCAGATAATAACAAGAGCCACTTCGTCGATTGTCGGTGAATTAAACCTCCTTGCGTGCTCACCGGCAGGTGTTTTGTCAGCTCAAATGGCGAAATTACGACTGTAGGATGACATCCGATCCAATGCTATTTTGAAAATTTTGTCTGATGAAGAAACGTTTGTAGTTTTTGAACAATTGTTCGCTTCACTGTTGAAATGTCAGCCTATCAACGCCTATAATTTCCGCATCTGAATTGCCCATAAATAAATTTGTAAGAATTGATGATCTGCATCTGGCGGTGGTAACAGTGCTCCCAGTAAGTGATAAAAATTCCTTGTATCTACAATTATTTAAGATTTTGTTAAATTACATCTGATACGAATACAAATTTGAATTTTTCAAATGCTATTATGGCATAATACCTTGTAAGTGGGCGTGAAATTGTCCTGCACAATATGCGTTGCTCCAAATGACGTCATTTGAAATCAACTGTTATATTTTTGAATGTTGGCCAAGGAGTGTTTAATTTCGCATCCCAGAAACCAATGAGCGTAATGAATCTGGTGGTGGCAACAATTTTGGCAATTTTAGTTTTCTACCAGCACAACATAATACAGTAGATTCGCCGCAGTATTTTAGCGCCTTACAATATTGACAAATGATTTTCGTTTCCCAAACTGTTACTGATTTGTTGACACAGTAATCTACTTCCGGATCGTAGTTGAATGCTGCTCGTTCCAGGATCACAGGAGCACTGCGTCTGCGGAATCGCTCAATTTCATTGTGTCGTGCTCTCTCTTTTGTTTGATGTGCACGAACTCGTTACATTCTAAGGCTATCCTCTTCATTTTCAGTTACTCTAGAATAAAATCCTACCATACCAATATTATTATTATTATTATTATTGTTATTATATTTTATTATCTCGTATCTCTACGGTGACTACTTAAATTGTACAGATTAACATAATCAAAATACAAATTATGGTTATAATTTTGAATCTAATTATTCACGTTGATTTCCTACAAATTTTGTGGCGATTCTGGCCGTTGAGATGATAGCAACCTTCTGCATAAGCTTCCATAGGTTTTCAGGAAGATCTAAGATTTTGAGACTTTAATGCATGGTCTTCGGGATGGCTCCAGTACTTGATATTTTAATTGAAATGATTCTCACTTTGCAAGCATTCCATTCTTGGATGATAGACTCTGAGAGATCCACATACTTAGTCTTCTTTTCTGTGTATTTCAACTGAAGATGGGATGTGTTTGGAATTGAGTCATCGAGAATGTCGACTTGCCTGACTGACAGAACAATGTCAGGACGATTGCAGTTGACAGTTCTGTCTGTGAGAATCGTTCTGTCCCAGTACAGTCGATAAGAACGATTTTCCAACACATTCTCCGGGTTATACACATGGAGTGGAACTCGTGCTTCGGATGATAATTGGTACTTCTGAGCCAATTCTTGGTGGATTACTTTTGCTACCGCATCTTGCCTGTTCCTGTATTATGATCCAGTTATATTTGAGCAACCTGATGTAATGTGCTGTATTTATTCAATTTGTTCACAACCGAATCGGCAGCGGTCGTCGTTCACACTTGGGTCTTTCAGTATATATTTTCTGTAATTGCACGTTGGAATTACTTTATATTCTATGGCAACCATAAATCCTTCAGTTTCTGGTAAGATCTGCCCTGAGATCAATCAGTAGTTCGACGACTGTGTATCGACATGTGCTTGGCTGATCTCGTTTGGATGTCTTCCGTGAATTGGCTTTGCCATCCACTCATCAAGTTTTTGCTCGATACTGAGTGCAGTAAGGTTTATCGCTGACTGGGATAATTTTAATGGTGTCCATTCGTCCACTGAACAAACTGCCGCGTGTGGCTTGGAGGTTGTAGATTTCTCGTGGAAGAACTTTCTGAGGCTCTCAACCTGCTTGCAGATCATGGTGTTAATGTCAGTGAAGCCTCTACCGCCAAGGCGTCGTGAGATGGTCACATGTTCAACAGAGGGTGATGCTTAATGGTTTTTGACAGTAGCACCCGTAACGTTCGTTGAATATTCTCTATGTGATGCTCCATGGTACTATTCCCGCTGAGTATCCTAAGATGGGCACAGAATAAGTGTTGACAGCTTTTGAAGTGTTCCCTCCATTAAGTCCAGTTTTTAAAATTCTTTTTACTCTCCGGACAAATTTGGTGGTTAGGTCATTCTTTATTCTGGTGTGATCAATGCGTCTAGCTTGTTCAACTCCCAGATATCGGCATGTTCCTTCAGCTTCTATACCGCATATTCTACCACAAGTCTGAAGGTCGTATGCAGTATTTTGCAGCTTTCCTTTAACCAAACTCACTGCTCGGCATTTATTCAGCCCAAAGTGCATTCTTATGTCGTTCGAAAATATTTCCACAGGTTTTAGGAGATATGTGAACTGTGTCTTGGTTGACGCATACAGCTTTACATCGTCCATATAAGCCATGTAATGCGATGTAATACTTTCATTCCTGATTTGATCGTAAATCCGTATTCTGTGGCGTTTAGCATATTGAACAAAGGGTTCATGCATAAAATAAAACATAGTGGTCTTAGTGAATCACTTTGAACAATACCACGTTTTATAGGGATGATATCAGTCTCAGTGGCTTGAGTAGGCGTTTTCAAGTGTATCATCGTTCTCCAGGTAGTTATCACATGTTGCAGGATCGTTATCACAGACAAGTTGACTTTGTAAAGCTGAAGCACTGCTAAAAGCCAATCATGGGGAACAGAATCGAAGACTTTTTTTAAAATCCACATACGTCATATACAGATTTCTATTCTTCTTAGACGCCAGGTTACATACAACTGAGTCTATTATTAGTTGTTCCTTGCAACCTTTAGAACCTTTTCTGCATCCCTTTTGCTCTTCCGCTAAAATGTTGTTTTGTTCACAATGGGTAGTAATAATTTGCGAAAGGCATGATGTGATGATCTTATACACAGTTGGAAGACACGTGATTGGGCGGTATTTAGATGGATCCTGAAGATTATGTGTATCTTTAGGCGTCAAATAGGTAATACCTTATGTAAGAAATCTTGGCATTTTACTCGGCTCTTTTATAACAGAGTTGATTAGTTCAGCTAGCAGCATGTGGACACAGGGGAATCTTTTGTATCAGAAATTCTGGATACCATCAGGTCCAGGAGCTCTCCAATTGAAAGTGCTTTTAATCACACTTCTAATGTCGTGGGTGGAGATTTCATGTAACTGCATAAGTTGAATTTTACTGGAACGGATTTTGTTTTGTTCTGATTTAATCCAGGATGCTTCAGTATTGAAATCTGTGAAAGTTGCAAGTTAATTTCCCCAAAATGTTTCAATTCTTGCCGAGTAGGGTAGACAGTTTCTGAGTCTGTAGATTCCTTATTTTCCATGGTTTGTTAAATTTTTTCCCTTTGTAGTGAACAGGAAATTATCTTTTCTACGATTTCTACTCTTTCTGTACCTTGACAGGCGAGCTGTTACAACAGACAATTTCTGATTGAGTGTATCAAGGTACTGATGCACAATATTTTCGTTTCGATTAGAATGTGACATACATTGCCTTAAAATGCCAGTCATTTCTCTTAGTAACTTAGGTGACCTACAACCTTCAATGCAGATGTTTAATCTTGAGATGTGACCCCTAAGTTTTTCAAATTTTCTTAACATACGTAATTCCCACTTCGGCAACTGAGGTACTCTTCGTGTGGATCCTGGTGTATTTTCATCACTGATTCCCAGTGTTCTTACAATTGTAATTGCAGCAGAGTATATAATCATATGCAGCGGCTCTAGATCTTGTGACTTATGAACATAATCAGGAAGAATATCACAATTCATTATTTCTATCAATTCTGCTAACTTCTTCGAGGAGTTTAGCTTCCTTAAGGCTGGTCGCATTAAAGGATTGGTACCTTGAAATTGAATAATTGCTCGTTCCATTTCTCCCTTCAAAGCTTCAGTAAATCCCTCGTCCTCATTATACTGCATGGTGTTAGCAAATTCTGGGAAAGGAGTTGAACTTTCTTCCGAACATGATGTTCCTTCCTCCTCGTCCCTCATAAGTTTTGTCCTCGTCCGACATGGAGTTTTGGTTAGTTTGTAGTTCCTTCCGGATTTCTCCTTTAATGATCTCAAGGGGCGCTTTGGGATTAAGTTGCAGCGAAGAATAGCTCTATATTGATCAGCTAATTCGTTAACAGGAAAATTGGGGAAAATCAACGTAAATCAGAAAATAATATCTGCCTGTAACCAGTCACATCGGTTCCCTTTGTGACTCGGTACGCACAATGGTTTCATTAACATCACTAGTCCATTTCTTGCGCTGTCGTGGCAGTCCTGTTTGAGTGAGCGCTGGCTGAAAGACCTGCGTAGCACTCAGGCTAGGTGAAGCTCTTGATGGAGATTAGTTTCCTTTATTTTCAGCAATAGCTTCTTGGGAGACCGATGCTTGCTGAGACCACATCAGGTCACTGGCGGATCGCCCACTGTCATGTCCAGCGCCAACTTGAAACACGCCCCGGCGCTCCCCGGGCAGCGACTCTTTTTCCGAGGCCATATGACACCTTCGACGTCTCTCCATTTCCGTATGGGTGATTGCCATTGCCCCGAACACCATTCTAATCTGTGATAATCCCTCGTCTTCCACGTGACACTGTTGTTCTTGCTAACACGTAGGGTTGGACTTAACTTGCAGAAAGGAGGGGGAGGAGAGGAAGGGGGATATCTTGGGGAGTTACTATTTCACCTGAGGAAGGGAAACGAATTGAGAAGACAATTTAGGACAGGGATAGGAGGAATAATGAGAGATGGATAACTTTAACAGGTAGGGACAGCGGACAGCCGCTCCAATTAGTCGCCTCTTACGACAGGGGGAGATCCCGTGGTGATATTCTACTAAAATACCCGATCATCACACGGGGCTTATTATTATTATTATTATTATTATTATTATTATTATTATTATTATTATTATTATCTGTAACGTATTGCATACAGGTTTGGGGTAAACACTTAATAACAACACTTTATAAATGTCACAAATGCATACGTAACTTTTATGTGTTTATTCATTCTCACAACACAATACTGACTGACTGGTCATGCCTCTGTTACAGAGATGTGCTACTCCATATATCGATACAAGGTTATCGTTACATCTGCCTTCTCAAAATAAAAGTTATTATTGAATGTTATTATGTCAGAATGAAATTCTTGTGGAACTCCAAGAGTCGCAAACCAAACTTTAAATTGACTTATCATTTCTGACGCTATTGGTCATTTTCTGTACTTCAATGGTCATCTTCTGTACTTCATCGTATCCGCTGTAGCTGTCTGCAAGAACAAGATAGCTGTTGCTCTTGTAGGAAAATACATCTGAAGATACTATTTCGATTGGTAATTTTGGTATTTTCTTTACGATGCTTGTTTCCTTGTCCGGTTTGCACTGTGTATGTTGACAGGTTTTGCAGGATTCTACCAATCTGATAACATCTTCTCTTAGACTTTCCCAAAATACGAATTGTATAGATTTTCTAAGAGTTGCTTGTATGCCTAGATGCCCTTTGTGAATTACTTCCAGAACTCTTGATCTTCACTTTCGGGATGAACACGCAATCTCCTTTGAAAATAAGACACAATGTGATAATTCGTCTCGAAAGGTGAAGAAGGTTCTCAATATCTGCGGTACTTGGAAAACGTTGTCAGGCCATCCTTTGTTCATCATCTTTATGAGTGCCTGGCAGGTTGGATCTTCGAGTGTCGATCTTCTGAAATCTTCAGTGACGCTTTCAGACATTGATAAAATCATTAGAACCTGAAGTTCCTCCTCATCCTCTCCATAGGAATATTCACAATCCCTGCTGAGTGTATCGGCAATTTTCAATTCGCTTCCTTTCTTGTATATTACGTTAGGGCTGTACTCCTTGAGATCTAGCAATATTCTTCGTAGTCTCGGTGGCGCATTCACAAGCGTACTCTTCCAAACTGTTTCTAAAGGTTTATGGTAAGTTTCGACTGTTAATTTCTTACCCCAAACATAGTCATGAAATTTCTTACAGCCGTAGCGAATTGCCAATGCCTCCTTAACACTCTGTGAATAATCTTGTTCAATGCTGTTCAATGATTTAGTAGTAAAAGTTTAATGATTTAGAAGTTCTTTAATGGCTAATGGAATCGTTCTAGCTGGACAGATCTCGAAGCTTGGATTTTCAACAAGGTTGATGTATTTGTAACCTTTAAAACACCCCAAACCGTTGAAACTCTGCTTCTCGTCTAATTTTGGATTAATCTTGACGCTCTGCACCCAAACTATCAGCTTTTCTTCTTCACAAGTCTTCTTTTCTATTATTGGTTGACTTTTTCCCTTCACAATCAAGAATTTTAGTTCAGTGTTTCTATTCTTGATCTTACATTTCAGTTTCAGTTCACCTATAACATTTAGCTTGTGTTCACTGAATGTCCTTTTCCTAACTCCTCCCCGCGCCCACCGTTGCTCATTTTCCCCTAATCCCGCCGCACCTAGGCACTGTCCGGCTGCCGCCCCTGTCCGGCGCGGGGTACTTCAGAACACCTTCGCGGTAGTCGGCAAAGACGAAATGTACCGATTGTCTTTCCAAAGGGCGCCCGCCGCCAGCGGTCGTAGGGATGGCCGCATTTGTCGCGCGCGGCGCCGCTGCGGCCGCCCGCATGCGCCCCCCCTCAGGACTTTGCCTCTCTGCCCAACGCCGCCGACCCACCCCTTCGGCGGGGATGGGCACTTCAAAGCCTCTTTTGGCATGTGTGGCTTATTGCCGTACCATTCTTCTAAGCTCCGTAAAGTTAGAATCGCAAAGTTGTCAAAAAAATTGAAATTAATCTCCAAATTTGTCGCTTTTTTGTTGCTAATTTGTTACGCAAAACAAAAATTTGTCGCTCTTCATTTGACACTGCTATAACAAATGCTGCTAACTTGATATCAAGTTAGCATCGCAAAAACAAGAAAACCAAGAAACTACACAGATAAATTATAAATTAATTACATGGGAATTTGTCGCTTTTTTGTCGCTCAAAACTTACCATAAAACAAATTTTGTTACTCTTCAAACAAATCCAGAAATGTAATTTCCCAAAAACGCTGTTTTCCAACGCAATGCCAGGAAAACCAAGAAATAACAATAATTAGTAAAAAATATTTACATGGGAATTTGTCGCTAATTTGTCGCTCGAAACCTACCGTAAAAGAAATTCTTTTACTCTTTAAACAATAGGCTAGAAATGAAATTTTCCCCAAACGCGATGCTAAGTTGATATCAACTTACAATCGCAATTTCAAGAAAACCAAGAAATAACAATAATAAGTAAAAAATAATTACATGAGAATTTGTCGCTTTTTGTCGCTCGAAACGTACCGTAAAAGAAATTTTGTTACTCTTTAAACAATATGCCAGAAATGGAATTTTTCGCAAAACGGGATCTGTTGTGTCAAGTAAGAATCGCAATCTCAAGAAAACCGAGAAATAATCTAAATACACAAAAAATTTTAAATTGGAATTTGTCGCTAATTTGTCGCTCGAAACCTACTGTAAAAGAAATTTTGTTACCCTTTAAACAACATGCTAGAAATTGAATTTTTCTCTAGCGCGGGTCCAATATGTGGTCAAGTTAGGCGAGCCCGCCCTCTCCCTTATAGCGTCCGGCTCTAACAGTCTTGCTGGTTTTTCCAAAGCCTGCCCGAGGGTTAAATACCCGGCGGGTCTTGGCTATTTTTGCCTGAGGCAGGTATTACCAAAGCTTTGCAAATGGAATTATACTCGTAGATACTTCACCAATGGTTTTGGTATAACTAAAATTATTTATGGTCGTTGATGTTTAGTTACTGGTTTAAAATGTCCAATAATTGCAAATCGAGACTGCCATTGGAAACATTAAATAAAATTTGAAATTTCCCGATATCTCGAAGATTCTGGCATGTGATGAAGGATTCATTCGTTGGTTTTGTTTTGTTCTCCTTACGAAGTTCATCGTAAGAAGAGAAAGTTATGCAATCGTGCACCGGAAAACGTAGAATTTTCCGCAGAAACACTCTTATTTATAAAAGTTTATTAATTTCAAACATTACGTTGTGTACGTTGGATTTCCACATTTCCTGAATCATCCTGACGGTAAAGTATTGTATGAAGAAAAACAGGGTTAACCTTAATAAAAGAAGAAGACGTTGTGTACAATGATGAAACGGAGATCCTGTAATTGGAAATCTAATACATCTACCGAGTATTATTTTCTGTGCGTACTTCACGAAGAGAACTTACCAAGTAAACTATCCAATTTAAAATGCGTAATATAAGAAAGTTATGTAATTCCGCCACAAAAAACGGGAATTTTTCGACACAAAAACTCGTTTTGTGTCCCTGATTCGGAAAAAGTGGACAAATCCTATTACAATATGTTGTAATTTACTTTCTCTAACATATCTTATAGTGAGATTTCACGAGTTGCGGGTATACGTAGAATACAGAAAATGATGCTGCGGAATATAAATTTCGAGATCTAAACGGAAATACAGGTTTTGGAGCTTCCTGATACCGAAAAAGTGTTTTTTTAATACGTCCGTCCGTCTGTCTGTGAATTAGAAGAATAATATTAATAATATTAGTAATAATAACAACAACAAACATTTGTTCTATTAATCTGGAATTATTAATTTATTAATATTTATTTACAACAGCAAGAAAAACTGTGTACATTTCTGGAGCATATTTGTTGTGATACTAAAACAAGGAAAGTGTATTATAAAATCTATCTGAACGTATACTTCATTTGGCAAGCTTATTTCACTTTTAAACAATTTACGAAGAATTCACTGTTCTTGTCAATACAATTTTCTTTCGACGCCAAACACGCAGGTGCGTGCCTTTCTCTTTAAACTCATGGTCTCGACGGTCACAAGAGTTTTTGGGTTGGAAAATCGCCGATTTACGCTGCCCCATCACAATAATTTGTCTTTACTAAGTACGTATTAATGCGAGAAAATAAAAATATCTGATATGTGTAACGCACATATTTTGTTTTCATGTGCAACATGGTCTTCAATTAGCTTTTGAGTTCATTTCTGTAAAGCGATTTTTTAAAATTATACTTCGAATTTCTTGTTGTACTTTCTAAATTATGTAATGTGCTGAGCAATTGAATATTCCTGTCTTCTTTTTCTGAAGCAATCCTTTACAGGGCCATTGGAACGTCTTAGAAATATTAGTGTATGAATGAATGCTGTAAAGGCACTTAGTGCCTGATCTGCTCCTTCCGTTTCGGCTCGGGGGAGGGTCATAGAATTCACCCCCAGGTAAACAGCTTGCCTCGGCCGGGAAAATCCCACTCCATCAGAGTGGACGGTGCAGGCATTTCCTTTCCAATCTGCAGGCTGCGGGGCCAAGTTATGGAATTCACTCTCGTTTCCCGAAATATTTTTTATCCGCCTAAATAATTTTTTAAATAATTTGTTTCTTACTTTTAGATCATACACTTTAAAAAATATTATTATTACCGCTATTTTATTGTTAAAAAACATATATGACTAGTTAATGAAATATGTTCTTTATTGACAGATTTTGAAATGTAATATACGGTTTTTTGAGCATTTGAGTAGTTTTCGCATAATTATGCTTGAAATATACAGGTCATTTGGAATTTTTTAAACAATTTTTTTCTGAAAAACAGCACCATTTTTTCTTTAACTTTTCTCCTCGTATGCATTACGTATGTACGTGTGAATTTCTATGAATTGTCTCATTGTTGGGACATTAGCCGTGTAAAATGCACTATTAATTGTCGAATTTGTGTTGATATTTGTGTGAAAATTATTAGTTTTCACACCTAATGTTCTATAACTTGTAATTAGTTTTACAAAAAAGATGACATACGTTAATAAAGAGAGAAACTTCCGTAGAATTGTATGACGTAGCCATTACTAAAGGCGAGAAAGTATTTACTGTTTAAACAGCTGAAGTTTTTTCTCGAAACACTTTTGTATTCCATGGTTCGTCATAATTATGCAAGGAAATGGTTGGAGTGTTATTTTTCCTCTTAAAACGATATAATAATGCCCTCGCCAAATTACGATGTACGAAAATGTATGTTGTTTATGTACGAAATTGTAAATTAAATAAATTATAAATATAAAATATAAAATTAAATAAATTATAAATAAAATTATGTAAATTATGTACGATGTACGAAAATGTACGAAAATGTATGTTTGTTTACGGAGAGTTCTAAGCAAGGTGCCAAATATCATGGTAAATATTTTCCCCCAAATATTATTGAACCGTGAGCAAAATCTTGTAATTTCACGAAAGAGTCAAATTGGCCCGATAAATTTGTTTTTGCCCTAAATCATAAATTAGTTTTGCGGTAATAAATTAGTAATAAAATAGTTCAAAATTATGGCACTAGTTTGGTTTGATTCTGCTATGGTGGGCGGGCCAGCTTGATATTAAGCTAGCCCGCCACCCGTTTTTTGGGTGAAGATGAGTGGTTAAAAATTCGGATTTGCGGTAATAAATTAGTAATAAAATAGTTAAAAATTCTGGTACTAGTTTGGTTTGCTTCTGCTATAGTGGGCGGGCCAGCTTGATGGACCTACATTTTCTTTATATCTGAAATTTCTTGGTTCTCTTGAGATTCCTTTGTTAACTTGACGTAACGTGAGAAAGGCGTTTGCGAAAAATTCCATTTCTGCAATTGTCCAAAGAGAAACAAAATTAATTTTTTGGTAAGTTGACTGCGACAAAAAGCGACAAACTACCACGTAATTATTTATTATTTACTAAAATAATTTTTTGGTTTTCCTGTCACTGTGGTGCAGAAGCGCTGCTTTCGGAAATTACATTCCCGGTTTTGTTTAAAGAGTAGCAAAACTTGTTTTATGATAGGTTTTGAGCGACAACAAAGCGACAAATTCCCGTGTAAAAAGTTTTTGTGTATTTAGATTATTTCTCGGTTTTCTTGAGATTGCGATTCTTACTTGACGACACATCAGATCCCGTTTTGCGAAAAATTCCATTTGTGGCATATTGTTTAAAGAGTAACAAAATTTCTTTTACGGTATGTTTCGAGCGACAAATTAGCGACAAATTCCGATGTAGAAGGTTTTTGTGTATTTAGATTATTTCTCGGTTTTCTTCAGATTGCGATTCTTACTTGACGACACATCAGATCCCGTTTTGCGAAAAATTCCATTTGTGGCATATTGTTTGAAGAGTAACAAAATTTCTTTTACGGTAGGTTTCGAGCGACAAAAAAGCGACAAATTCTCATGTAAATATTTTTTACTTATTATTGTTATTTCTTGGTTTTCCTGACATTGCGTTGGAAAACAGCGTTTTTGGGAAATTACATTTCTGGCTTTGTATGAAGAGTAACAAAATTTGTTTTATGGTAAGTTTTGAGCGACAAAAAAGCGACAAATTCCCATGTAATTATTTTTACTTATTATTGTTATTTCTCGGTTTTCTGGAGATTGTGAATCTAACTTGACCACATATTGGACCCGCGCTAGCGAAAAATTCAATTTCTAGCATGTTGTTTAAAGAGTAACAAAATTTCTTTTACGGTAGGTTTCGAGAGACAAATTAGCGACAAATTCAAAATGACGTACGTGGTTGCATAATTAAAGAGTTTTCAACAATAGTTTTTCATTCACGTCGGCAATAATACATGTTTCTGTTTCGAATAAAAAAAGTCAATACTGCGTATTTATTCATTTTCTTGGTTTGGTTTGATGGTGCTAGTTGTTTCTATCTTATGTTTTTTGAATTTCTGGCGTTTTTTGAATATGATTCAGATTTAACAATATTTTCTTCATAAACAGCAAGAGTAATAAATGTCTGTTTGGTGTAATAAATTAGTATGTAATGTTGACTTAATTACTAGATTGGTTTGGTTCGATTGTGATCGTCGGTTCTCTCTATAATCTTATTTGTATTTTTGGGATGGTGTCATGCGGGTTGCATATCTACGATGTGTTTAACAATTTATTTTTCATAAACGGGGAGAGTAATGATCTTAATTTTTGAGTAATAAATTAGTAATAAATGAGTACTAAATATGTGTATTAGTTTGAATCGATTTTGCCAATTTTTAAAAAAAAAATTGTTGTGCTAGCTTGACAGTCACGCCAGCACAACCACATGTTTTTGAAAAATGGCAAGAGTAATAAATTTATTTTTTGTGTAATAAATTAGTAATAAATTACTAAATATTCCATTTGGTTTGGTGCGATTGTGCTATAGTGGTTGTGCTAGCTTGACACAGTCATCGTGGGATATCCGAGAAGATTCTTCGTGGTGCCGTCGTATTTGGAGAGGAAGAAAGCCCGTGAAGAAATCGTGTGTGAGAAAACTTTGAGCTGTTATTCCAATCAAATAACCGGTCATGACCAAAAGTTTCCAAAGCTTCAAAGCTGCATTGTGATACTTGTAATAATTCAGATTCATTTAGAATTATTAATGATTATAATAAAATCCAATTTTTTATTTGAAAAAGAACTGGCTTACATTTTAAATAAATGCAAGCCAGAATTTTTTAACAGAATTTTCAGATTCCTCGCTACTTCATATGAAGGGCAGATCGCGTAATTGATTGCAGATTAACTAGGTACCAATTACGAACCCAATAGACTGAGTGAGCGCGGCATTGTCGTATGTTGAAAATCAATTTGTATACGAGAATCAATAAAAGTTGACGCAGTTATTTCCTTAATAATCATTTATTCGGAAGTAATTACGATCATAAATTAAAACAGGAAGATAAGAAGCCATATATTATAATTCAATATGGTAACGTTATTGACACGAATCATGCTAAGGGAAAGTTACCCATGTTTCAGTATGTATACGGGAAAGTGAAAAGGAAGCCATCCCTGATTCTCTACTCGAGAGTATCGATGCATGCGATAAGGATTTGTATCCCTTCATCAATATTTTACTCCACATCTTGGTTAAACAGTCAGTGTAGCCATGGCGGTACGCTCCTTTTCGACCCTCCGACGTTTAAAAACTTGGCTTAGGTCTCAATGAAAGACGATTGGCTTACTGATCTTCCGTTATAGCACAATCATCGAGATATTGATTCCGTAATTACATTATTCGCGAAAAGCAAACGAACGCGATTGGAATTTGTGATGTTTAATGCTTTCGTAGTGTGAATTTTTTAAGAGGGGAAGCGACATATTCTTCATTCAATCTACGTCGTTCACAGGTGATTCGAGGAACAGTGTAGTTAAAAGGACCTTATTAATGGAACTTTTCATGGAACATTTCTTGATAAAAGTATTATTATTAGAATATATAATATATATATATATATATATATATATATATATATATATATATATATATATATATATATATATATCTTTCTGTACTTGGAAATGTTTTAGTTACTTGTAGGGCCTATTCATCAATAAAGAGACACAAAGAAAAACACTGAAATATTTCTCTATCATGGGAATAGAATGAGATGATATTCTGAAAAAATGTTTCATCCAGAATCTATCGTACAATTATTGGTTTGGTAAAAAATTGTTTATTAATTATTAAAATAAAATAATTAAAAATTGTTTATTAATTATTAATAAAATAAAATTGTTAAAAATTCGACCGACGCAAGGCCATCACACAGCAATCAGTCCATCAAACACAACAATCTGGAAACCTCAATTCTAATTTTCTCACTTAAGTGATGGTTCTTGACTATTCCTTATAACATGGTACAATTTCCCTCAAAAACGACTTTACATCAGAAAGTTCAAGCATATAGTGTAACTCTCAAATTTAATAATCCTAACAAACAAAATATCCTTAAATAGTGACGCAGGAGCATTTTGCTTCTTTATATATACATTTTTTCCCCCCGTTTCTAAATTTAATGGAGTCCAATAGGAAGGTTTCACAAGGAAAAACGAAAGTGATGATATCATGTATTACCTTTTACCAAAAAGAGAAGTCTGGAACTGTGCCTGATTAAACTATAATGAGTTGACTGATTTCAAATATGCCCCCATAACATCCTGCAATGTTGAGGGTCATTTTCCTTTTAGAAGACAATATTGCATGAAAACATAAGATAGTTTCTATTTGAAAACTTTAAAATGTATGTCATTTGGTATTGTATTTCTTTCTGATCACCCATCAAAATGTGACATTTTTTTCATTCTGTGCACAGTCGAGGGGTGCCTCTGAGTTCAGTAAATGAATTTAAAATAGAATACAAAAAGTTAATATTATTATGTACATATTTATTATTATTATTATTATTATTATTATTATTATTATTATTATTATTATTATTATTATTGAATGTGCTAGATTTTAAAAATATATTTTCAATGAAATGTTTTTTTAAACTGTTGCAAGATTTTGAAGGTTTTGAAAATGCAATAAAAACATTTAAGTAATTTATGGTCATATTTTTATATTTTTTAGGTCATAAATGCTTGCATGTCTAACATTTTTATGTCAGGTGATTCGAGGAACAGTGTAGTTAAAAGTACCTCATTAATGGAACTTTTCATGGAACATTTCCTGATAAAAATATTTTTATATTCAGTATTATTATTAGAAAATAGATATATTTCTTTCTATACTTGGAAATGTTGTAGTTACTTATAGGGCCTATTCATTAATAAAGAGACACAAAGAAAAACACTGAAATATTTCTCTATCATGGGAATAGAATGAGATGATATTCTGGAAAAATGTTTCATCCAGAATCTATCGTACAATGATTGGTTTGGTAAAAAATTGTTTATCAAATAAACATAGATCTTCCCACGTGTTACTCTAGAAAAAATCAACCGACTCAAGCCCATCACACTGCAATCAGTCCTTCTAACACAACAATCTGGTAACCTCAATTCTAATTTTCTCACTTAAGTGATGGCTCTTTACTATTCCATATAACATGGTACAATTTCTCTCAAAAACGACTTGACATTAGATGAGATAGTTCAAGTATATAGAGTAACTCTCAAATTTAATGATCCTAACACACAAAATATCCCTAAATAGTAACGTAGGAGCATTTTGCTTCTTTCCATATACTTTTTTTCCCCCGTTTCTAAATTAAATGGAGTCGTCCAATAGGAAGGTTTCACAAGGAAAAATGAAAGTGATGATACCATGTTTTACCTTTTTATTTTAAAACAACCTAAACCCCCCCCCTGAAAAAAAGAGAAGTTTGTAACCATGCCTGATTAAACTATAATGAGTTGACTAATTTCAAATATGCCCCCATAACATCCTGCAATGTTGAGAGTCATTTTCCTTTTACAAGACAATATTGCATGAAAACATATGATAGTTCCTATTTGAAAACTTTAAAATGTATGTCCTTTGGTATTGTATTTCCTTCTGATCACCTATCAAAATGTGACATTTTCTTCATTCTGTGCACAGTCGAGAGGTGCCTCTGAGATGAGTAAATGAATTTAAAATAGAATACAAAAAGTTAATATTATTATGTACATATTTATTATTATTATTATTATTATTATTATTATTATTATTATTATTATTATTATTATTATTATTATTATTGAATGTGCTAGATTTTAAAAATATATTTTCAATGAATTGTTTTTTTAAACAGCTGCAAGATTTTGAAGGTTTTGAAAATGCAATAAAAAAATTTAAGTAATTTATCTATTTTTTCATATTCATTTTTCATTTATCTAGTATCTTTTTTTCATATTTTTTAGGTCATAAATGCTTGCACATGTCTAACATTTTTGGGTCATAAAAATCTGAGCCCTAGTCATATTATAGAGAATACATAAGGGGGTCAGTGAAGCAAACATCTTGAAAGGGGACAAAGAAAGAGAAAGGTAGGGAATCTCTGGGCTAAAGAATGCTTTGCAGGACCATGTGTGTGACTGCACTGTAATATTGAAATACTGAACTTACTCGTACCTGACCAAAATGAATATGAACATAGTAAAGCATAAATTTTGCTATAAAAAATTATTGCTAAATTATATGTACATATTTATGAACCAATAAACAATTGTTGGGAAATAAACACTGGAGGCCCTTCATGCTTCATATACTACATTGGGATCATTCAATTTTCTGGTGCATTTCAAAATGATAATTAAATGAAACCAATAATGCCATTTCAATTGTAATTTATTACAGTTACAATCAAAACAAAATAATTATCAAATGCAAATTCATTGGGATTAGCAAATATTAAATTTATGACAATATTAAACTTGAGAGTTTTACAAAATGAGTAATGAGTCTAATTTTGAATTGTTTGGTAACTCCATTTGTTTTCTCAGATTCATGTTTGCTACTCATTAATTACCTTTCTTCACTTAAATCCTTCACCCAATTGCAGATGTTTCTAAATTATTCAATAAATATAGTAATTTTTAAAAAAAATATCACATTTCTTTCAGACTTTTCTCAGGGTTTAGTTTTTTTAAAAGATTGAGAAGGTAATTTTTTATCATTTTAATTTTATTCAGGTGACTGGGAATTAATTGATGATAAAAATGTGATTTTGGAATAATTTACAATATACACTATATTGTTTGTAAATCACCATGATTCGCATTCTAATTTGTCTACTTCAGAATATCATTACCCAAACATGTATTTGTACTACATAATTTTATAATACAGAACACACATGTAAATGTTCATCTAAAACAATCAACAAGCTAAGAAATCTTAAAATTTCCTCATTGTGGCTTTTGCATTACATTCTTGAATGCCATAGTTTTCTCCATATTAATTAAAATAGTCTACATTTCAAAGTTTTAATTGAAGTTGAGACAGGTAAGAGTAAAATATTTAACCAATAACGTTTTTTCGGAAATGTATTCAAATAATTAATTCTAGGGTCTTCATAGGTTTGAGTCAAAATTAAATTCATGTTTACTTACATTTAAACACTCCTCATGCATGTGACCCAAAATAGGGAGCCCCATGGCTTTTAAAACTCTTGGAGAAGAGTTAGATGGTCCTGGCCCCATCAGTAATTTTTGTGGAACAAACAATGGTCGCGACAATGCATTCGGAGATTTCAGAGTAATATCCATCGTTTCGTTGTTACAAATTAGCTCTTGTGAATGTTTGCTAACAACGGCTACTTCATGAACTGCTCCTGTCTCGTTAATTCACGTCATTATCGAGTGTCAGTCCGCTGTTGACCTTTGAACAAAGTCCAAGATTCGAAAAACTGGTTATCAGAAAAGCTCGTGAAACTTATGAATGGTGAAGTGATTTTGCTGGAAACTTGTTCCGTCAGTTTCCAACACACGTGGCAGGTAATTGGGTGACAATAAAAGAGTAGTTGAAACGCTTATACAAAGAAAGTAGGTTTAATGGATGACAGGAAGGTGAACGATCCGGTAAAAGCCGCCAGTCTCTTCTCTGGATTGCGGTTATTCTCACGAAGGATCTAAAGCCACAAAATTCACCATTGGACGTTTAGCAACAAATTTTCAACAGTATGTTCGTTTCCGATATTTCTTCCAATGAATTCCTGTGAATTCACGGTAAACTAAAAAGTTAATATTTTGTTCGTTTAGATGGATTTCTGGATTATTTATTACAGACTTGTTTGCCTGTATTTATACACCCATTAACTCCGGCTTCGTTTGCCGAATTGTTTGACTACGTTCCATGAAGCAACGCAATCTTTCTGTTTCAGTTCATTTCTTGCAATCTACGCTCTATGTTAAGACATAATATTCAATTCAAAATATTTCCGCTTCTACTTTGTACATTGTGTAGATTGTAATTGCATACTTGTATACGTATGTTTTTGGCAGGGTATTGTATGTATCGCCATCCTGAGTTTAGCTGGGTTTACTCAATCCCTTAACCCGTCGTGCTTCCACGATCCAAACCTATCTTAAACTGGCACTACAACAACCGGTTACCACAAAACCAGATATGCCACCATTTAGCACTATTTAATTGCTAATTAATTACGCAAAAATTAATTTTCTCTTCAATTTTATTGCGTAATTAATTGTGAGCTAGCTAAAGATTAAGTTGGCACGCCACATAAGTTACTACAAAATCACATCACCATCTTATAGAGCGGTTTCATTTTTAATTAATTCCGCAAAAATTAATTTAATTGCTCTTCAAACTTCCTAGTAAATTTAAAGCAGGTAAATTTAAGCTAGCACACCACAATCATTCATATACTAACAGTACCACAAAAACTCATATGCCACCATTTAGAAATATTTAATTGCTAATTAATTACAGAAAAATGTTTTTGCTCTCCAAATTTTTGTAAAATAATGATTTACCAAGATTGAGCTGGTACACCTCAATTGATTTCCACAAAAACAAATATGCCATCTTGTAAAACGATTTAATTGCTAATTAAATTCGCAAACATTGTTTTAATTGCTCCAAGTAATAAACGGCGAGCTGCCGGTCGCGCTCGCCGGCCGGTAGACCGCCGGCGTCCCAGAAGATGTTCAGGCAAAATGTACCGAAAAATACTTGTACGAAAATTCAATAGATCGAGCACTGCCATAGGGAATTTACTTTACCGATAACGTCTGAGCAAATGGTCCGATTTTCGTTCAGTAAACGGCATTTGACTCCTTTTAAAACAGAATTTACGCTACGAAGCCCTTTTTCAAACAAAATTAGCAGAAACGCATTTTAAAAATTTTTCTCGTACTTCCGGGAACAATTTAAAGTTTTAACAATTGAACAATTTAACAACTGATTTTCTTACACAAATTGATGGAAAGGAGAAACGAACATTCTGTAATTCATGGTTTCAGAAAAAAACATGGTTGACTGTGAGTGATAAAATAAAGCTTATTTTGCTTTTATCGTTTATTTGGTGGTGAGGAATTCTGAACGACACGGCTCTAAGGATCGAAACATTCGAGCGAAAGGATAAAGAAACACGAAGAAAGTGCATTGCATTTAGAAAATGTTTGCAAATATAAACACTTTTGGAACTGTGAACATTGTTGCACAGATTTATTCGACGGTCAAAATTTCAATCTAGAAACATAATGAACAAGTCGCAAAAAATAGACATACGAAGGTCGTTCCGAAAGTAATGCCTCCCATTTTTTTACGTAGGCGTATGATGTCAAAAACGAATGTGAGTGGTGCCATTGTGAAATATAAACTCCCTCGTTAAAGTTCGTTTAATTTCGTTGCTATTTGTCAGATAGAAGTATAGTTACAGAACGCTAAAATGGCGTCTAGTCGGAACGTGCGTCAGAAGCAGAAATGTGTGACTGAATTTCTCACTTCGGAGGAAATTGCACGCATTGACATCACCAGTCTCTTGCTGAACTTTTACGGGAAGCATACAGTGGATGGCACTACAGTGTGGCGACGACGGGTGGTGCGTTTCAGCGGTGGTGACAGCGACGTGAATGATAAACCACGTTGCTGTCATCCACGCACAGCTGCCATACCACGGAATGATGGAGCGCCTCGTTCAGCTCTTCCGCGTGAATAGGTACATGGAGGTATGGTGCTGGGTAACTGCAGACGGCGCTGAACATCGTCTGCAATGCATTAGAGGTGACGCTGAGTAAATTGAGTTACCGAAAATTGTGCGCAAGGTGTGTCCCGCGATCAGTCACACAGGAACACCAACACACCGAAAGGAACGTTTTGAGAAGCTTTCGACCCAACACGAAGCTGAAGGTGGCGTTTTCTGGATCGAATAATCACTGATTACGAGACATGATGTCACCATTATGAGCCAGAAATAAAACGAGAATCCATGGAATGACACCATAAAAATTCCCCATACAGGTCAACTCGGTTGGTACAGACTTTTACCAGCGTGGCATGCAGGCTCTTGTTCATCGGTGAATAAAATGTGTAGAAAAAAGGAGGACTATATTGAAAAATAGTTTCGTGTTCAAAAAACTCTATTCAAACACGTATTAAGTTTTCTTATTTACTGTAGTTGTCATACAAACGAATAGGAGGCATTATTTTCGGAACGACCCACCTATTTTAGGTAGAGTGATTGAGTGTTTAGTAAAAATCAATAGTACTCATAAACATTAAGAGGGCATGATGAATCTGAAGATTCAAAAGACATGGCAATTTTTTAGACATATTATCGTTACTCGGCAAATGTTTGGTGATCATTTAAACAATTTTTCTGTTTATAAATATAACTCACACATGACATAGAACAAGCTGATAGATTGTATGTATGAAGTGTATTTGGAGGAAGTGAAGATCGATGGATTTTGTTTCTCTACAGGCCGATTAAACTACTTACATATGCGTAATCAGACGAAGTCAAAGTGTCTTTTTTAATGAATGTTCTCCTTGCGAACTCTGAGCATGCCAAAAGATAAGCCATGGCATTAGCGTAATTTTTCCAAAAGTCTTTTGTTTCCATTGGCAGGGCAAATTTTTGATTAAACGTCTTAATAAAAATTCCTACTTCTGTTTTTGTAGAAAACTTATAAATTTAAAGGTTTAATTAATTAACTGCTAATTAATATTAAGTAAATGATTGGTTAAAATAAAATTCTTTAATTAAATAAGTTATTGACTCTTGGATAATATTCGTGCATTTGCATCTGGCCCCACCAGGAAAAAATGTCACGAGCCGCCACTGGTTTGAGGCATTACTCAAAAAATCGAAAGTTTGAAACCGATTTCAAAAAGAAAATTAAACTAATTGTGTAAATATCACTAATATTCCATCTCACATATTATTTTAGATATAATTCACTTCTAAGATCTTCCGTTATCTTATCAGTACAGGAAAGAATGAGCAGAGATTACGCACGACCTCTTTTATCCTACGAATCGATTTTTGATCTCGAAACGGCGTTTGTCTCCTTGATATGATTCACCTGGTTAATTCCTTTTACTTTCTCGTACATACGGAGTATACGTATATACGTAGTATAGGGAAAGTTATGTAATGCTGCGTGAAAAAATGGTGAAAAGAAATCGTTGCCGGGCCGTGGTAACGTAAAAGTGCTCCGTTCCGTGGCGGGCAGAGCGTCGTCCATCGCAAACGCGGTCAATAACAAGAAAGCTCAACAGCGTCAATTGGAAGAAATGTTGCGAAAAAACCGCGTTGGAAGCGAAGGCGGGAAGAGGCATGGCGCGAGGAAGACGAAGGAGAAGAAGAAAAATTGGCGGCGGCGGTGGCGGCAGTGTCCTTTTACTATTGCGTCGGTTAGACTACATAGACCGGATAGCCTAGACCACAGTGTCCTTTTACGTTTGCGCCGCACGAGGAACAGGAGACGCTGTCCAAAAAACTAGAGACTGTGCGGATGCCGCGGCGAGCGCTCTCACATGAGGAAATGGCTCGTTTTGCCCGCGCACTTTGCCTCCCGCATTTTCGTGGTATCTTCATGCGCGACCGTCTGCTTCGGAGACCGCCACGCGACCAAGAATGCGAGGAGATCAATCTCGATGACGTGCGTGGACAGGGCACTCATTTCGTGGCGTTTGTAAAACGAGGAAGAACGGTACGCTATTTTGACTCCTTCGGTCTACCCCCACCACCAGAGTTTTTGACATACATGCGCGGAAATCGAGTAAGGCCCGCAACAGACTACACCGAGGAATGTGTTTCCAGAAATGTGCGACGAGAAATGTGGAACGAGAAATCGAAACAAGGTACTCGTATGGACCTCCACACACTAGAAAGAGTTTTCTCGTTCGCCTCTGCGGAGGCGAAAGAGGTCCTCGCTCGAGTCGGTCGGCGAGCGAGTTTTCTCGGACACATTTCTGTTCCCTCATTTGTTTTTTTAGGTTTTCTACGCTCTGTGGGATTACCAGACGTTTAAACATTTGGATTGGCGCGATCGTGGTGCGAAGCTGGAAGCAGGTGAGAAGTGATATTGGAGTGTTTTGTAGTGTGAAATTTCGAGCAGCAGAAATGAATTTAGAAAAATTAATTGAGTGTGTGAAAAATTACCCGTATTTGTACGAAACTAGTAATGAACAATACAAAAATATAAAGTTGAAGGATGAAACGTGGAGGACTCTATCCGAAGAATTAAATGGAAGTAAGCTAACTCATTTGGAATTATAATTAGCATTTATGTATTTACAAACAGTTTATTGTTAATTTAAATAGCAACGCCATCTTTAGTTTACACAGCAGCTTAACTATAATTTTAACAGCAATAATATAAGATGATTCTTTAACAATTTAAAATATGTTTTCTATAACTAATTTTCATATTCATTAACAATTCAATAAAATATGTATTGATCTTTGTACTTTTCATCAGATTATTTTCTTTTATATTTGGAACAAATGACCTTGCATTTCAAATCACATATCTTGTGATGTTGCAATGGGTGTTTTCAGATGCCAAAGAAGAATGGAAAAAGTTAAGAGACTGTCACCGAGATGCCCTTAAAAGGAAAGTTGTACGTTCAGGGCAAGAGGGACAAGTAAAAAAAAATGGAGATATGAAGAGCAAATGGCCTTCCTTTTGCCTTCAATGGCAAATAGAGAAAGGCATAGCAACATGCAAGAGGAGGCAAAATTGTACCAGTTACAAGTACAAGATATTGAAGAAGAAATGCCTTGTTCTTCTAGTGCTGGAACTGAAATCAAGGAAACTTCAAGCACTCCAAAATTGGGGAAAAAAGTTGACCCAATTTTGGAGTACTTGGAAAAAGGAAGGAGGGAAAGAGAAGCCAGACGGCAAAGTAGGATGAAGGCAGATGAAGAAAAGGACGAGTTAGATTATTTTTTTTGTCTATGTTAGACTCCACCAAAAAATTACCCAAGGCATACCAAAGGCACATTAAAAATATTTTGTTTGCAGCAGTCCAAGAGGCAGAGGCACAGGTGGAGTTGGAAGAGAATTCATCAAGTGATTGCGTGTATTTTGCTAATGAATAAATAAATACTTATTAGGAAATGCTGGATTACTTTGTCATTAATGTCTCATCAAAATGTTTATTCCATGATCCTATAATTTTGTGAGCCCATCAATAAATTTAGTGTGTGATAAAATAATGCATGGTAAGTATATTATTAATTTTTAAATTAGTGTAAATGTTGCAAAGATTTACACTCATTTAAATATTAAGGAATTTACAAGGAAATCTTTTATAATTTTTGTTTTGTTTTGGTGGACTTGGAAGTTACAGATAAAATAGGTATTGTTCCACAGAATAGAATTACAAACTTAAAGATAACGCCTTTTAATGTAAGTTAAAGTTGTATGAAATTTATCAGTAATAACTATGAATTAATACTTTTAAATATGGTTTATTGTATCAAGAATCTCATTTGTTTAAAATAGCTCAGAGGGGTACAGATGAACACCAAAGTCATGCATTCTAGAGCTACATTTCAGCTCTTGAATTATAAAATTGTGAAGTAAATAAGAAGAGGTTATCAGTGTATTTTTTGAGAAAAATCTAAAATCTACAATTCAATTTTAAGAATTATTTTGTTAAAAATAATAATACAAGAAAATTCAAAGGTTAAGTCAAAGATAAAACAAAAGAAACATTTAAAAATGACCTTTCCTAATTGCATCCATTTGCCATGGAATTGTGGCGTCATACGGATGTATTAAAACACAGACGAGGGTGGGTAGAATAAACAGTTGGTTTATTAATGAAAAAACACAGACCGAAGTCGTACAACCCCATAACACTGCCTTCTACTAAGTAAATAAATACAGCCCACCACAAGAAGTGAAATTACAGTGCGGCTACCACACCGCCCGAACAACAAACGTTTCCCCTCGGTGTGATGCACCGCTCTGCCGAGACAAACCTACATGTCTCATGACTGACGACAAACTAATGCCGGCTTCCCCTCCGCGTGCCAGACGCACAGCCTCCTACTCACACAGCTCGAACTACAGAAAAGAAGAATGGGGCGTTCGTCACCCGGCTTTTAAAGGCGCCATGGCGTCGCCCGCCGCCACCGTTGCCCGTCCCTGCACCTGAGACGACGCTTCGCTCGCTCGGAAAAACCGATGCGTCATTGCGCGTCACCACGCCAGATGTCCAGCCCTTTGTTCCACATCCGGTGAAATTACCGTCTGCTCGTTTGAGCGTGCATGACGCTACAAACTCCTATATACCCCCCCAGGAATTTTTTTCGCAGTTGCCACAACACAGAACAAAAATTCCCCGAAATTTACTGCCCTAGGCCTGCTGGCTCACATTCTACGCAACTGCTCCTAACCTGGCTAAATACATGCAACATACCTGAAAATAAAATCCCTACTAACCTATACTTAATTTTTTTTACTCTCTGTTATTATAAACAGTTTCGTATACACACATTACATGAACTCGATGTGGTAGCCAAAAAAATTTCTTATACCCCTTCACAATACACATAAACACATTCACGTATACTTTTTCAAAAAAAATTTTGACATAAATAATTGCCCTGTATGCCCTAGTAACAACACAAAGACATAACCAAGTTGCAATAACTTTCCAAACGTGACATAATAAATACACAGTATAACCCTTTACCAAAAATATACACTTTTTTCCAAACATGCGTAGTTTTAAACAATTCCATTTTTCTCTTTCTCTTTCACAATATATACTTTTCTTGATCATGAGTCTGAATATAATGCACAAAAGTTCAAAAGAAATCTTTAATTGTTTTTCTGCCCTGCAAGTCCATCTTGCTTCAATTCGTTGCCCACACGCATTATTTCACGATGCACTTGTGTGTCTGTTGACAACTGCTTTACACTGGTCGTTTTGCACTCTGACACAATGTCGGCACTGTCTTGATGCGCACTCACATCACGCACATTGCTGAGGGACGTACGTCTCTCTGCAAGTTCAGGCACTGCCTGGAGCTCATTCTCGTACACTCTACTCAATATATCCGCATTAATATTCAAGTTACCTTTCCTATGCTTAATTTTTATATTCAGATGCTGGATCGCCAAAGACCATCGCATCAATCTGGGGTTGTTTCCGGAACATTGTTGTAACCAGACCAGAGGATTATGATCGGTTTCCACTTTCAGGCAAACATTCCCATCAATATAATGTTTTAATTTCTGTAATCCCCATATAATACTAGCACATTCTTTCTCAGTAACACAATATTTGATCTCAGAAGGAGAAAACTTTTTGCTTAGAAATAACACAGGATTCTCATTTCCATCATCATCTACCTGGGAAAGTACTATCCCACCCCTCTATCTGACGCGTCGCATTGCATCAAGAATTCTCTGTTGAAATCAGGCGCATGAATAACTGGTTCACTGCACAGAGCATCACGCAATTCAATAAACGCCTTCTCGCACTCTTGCGACCACGCTACCTTCCCTTGTCTCATAGTTCCCTTTAATAGATCTGTGAGAGGTGCCGCCTTTTCTGAAAACCTGGGCACGAAACGCCTATAATATGAAATAAAGCCAAGAAATTTCCTGATTTCCTTTTTCGTGGTCGGTCTCGGGTACTCACGAATCGCACGAACTTTGATCTCATTCGGCTTCAATAGGCCACTACCAATTTCATATCCTAGAAACATCACCTTCCCGCGAGCAAACTTACACTTTGCCGGCTGAATATGCAATTTCGCCTCTCTAAGAATATTAAACACAATGCGTAAGTGACGCAGATGATCTGTCCAGTCATTGCTAAATATGGCTATGTCATCCATATATGGTATTGCAAAATCAGAGCAATCTTTAAGCAAAGCCGCCATTAACTTGCTACACACATACGGTGCGTTTTTGATACCAAACGGCATGCGTAAAGGTTATAGCTACCAAATTTAGTGCAGAAAGTGGCATACCGCTGCGCTCTTTCTGTCATTTTAACCTGCCAGAACCCTTTGCTTAAATCACACGTGGAAATTATTTTCGCCGCCACTACAGTTTCGATACGCTCATCTAAACTCGGCAATGGAAAATACTCCGTCTTTATCACCTGGTTTAATTTCCTATAATCAACACAAGCTCGAGGTCTTTTGTTTGGCATCTCGACCAATATCATTGGTGACGCGAAATCAGAGTCAGAACTTTCAATAATCCCGTCCCTTAACATTTTGGCAATTTCCTCCTGCAAAATTTTACTTTGCCTCATAGACATGCGATAAGGCGCACTTCTAACTTTCGCCGTGTTGTCGACCAATTCGATGTCCATCTCAACCTTATCCGTTAAACCTGGTTTGTCTGAGAAAATGTCACTAAATTCAACAATTAAAGCTTTCAATTTATTGTACATTTCAGGTGTAGCATCGGTGCCGATGAGCATCGATTCCGCGTCGAAGTCGCCAGCTTCTAACCGAAGCGCATACCTATCGATCACGTCATCGTTAGCTTCATCTTCAGTCCTACACTCTGCTACAAAATTAACATACTCAGTCCTCTGATGGTACGCTTTCATCATGTTGACGTGGTACACTTTTCCTGCACTTTTGTTAGGCAATTGTACAAGATAATTCACATCAGAAACTTTTTCCATAACCTCTCCCGGTCCTATCCACTGTACAGATAATTTCTTTGTTCTATTGGGAGCAAATATTAATACCTTATCCCCAACATTAAAATTCCTAACTACAGCCTTCTTATCATAAGCAACCTTCCTTTTGCGTTGCTCACCCTCTAACCTGAGGTGTGCAGTTTCCCTAATATATTTTAACCTATTAATCAATTCAAAAACATATTCTGTTACCGTGTTGCTTTCTGATTCATTCCCTACAATGTTCTCATACAACAATGTTACCGGTGTTCTCAAGTTCTTCCCAAATACAAGCTCCGCTGGAGTATAGCCTAAAGATTCATGAACCGTCGTTCTCATGGCAAATAAAATTGCCGGTAGATTCATTTCCCAATCACCTCCTGCCTCTAAACATAACACCTTAAATAGCCTATTCATAGTTCGGTGAATCCGTTCAACTGAATTACTTTGAGGATGGTATGAGGAGCTGTGAACAATTCGAATACCGAATTTTTCCGCAAACTCAACCATCAAATTACTGGTGAAACACGTGCCTTGGTCTGTCTGCATTTCACGAGGAAATCCCGTTCTACTAAACAATTCCATTAAGGCCTCAATAATAGTAGTAGTTTGTAAATCTCTGATTGGTATGGCCTCGGGATACCGTGAAGATACACATATTGCTGTAAGAATATGTTTTGCCCCCGTACTACTTGGTGCAAACGGGCCAACCGTATCTATATTTAATTTAGAGAATACCTCGCTAATAGTCGGCACAATAATCAAAGGTGCTTTTTTCTTGTCACCACCGTGTCCTACTAACTGGCAACTATTACATGTTTTCACGAATTTTTCCATCTCCTGAAAACAGTTCGGGCCAATAAAAATACCGCGACATACAAGACTTTGATTTAGAACAACCTAAATGACTGGAAGCAGTTTCGTGACATACTCTCAAAATGTCCCCGCGATATATCTTCGGCACTACCAGCATTTCAAAATTCTCACCTTTCTTGCTCCGCCTATTCTTGAAGAGAATATCGTTCTTAATGAAATACATATCTTTCCCTGGCTCACTATTTACAGTCTTACATTCATCATAGATTGCTTTAACTTCTCCATCAGCTTGCTGTGCCCTGCGAAACTGATTCGTGTCTACACGTAATAAATCTCTAATTTCACTGGCAAGTTCTACTACACTATCACATTCAGCACTTATAGCCTCTGTATTTTCCTCCTCCTCCACATCATTTTCAGACCTATTAATTTCAATATTTTGTGCTACATTTTCAACAGAGTTTCCTAAACTAAACTGTTCCTTAGCTGCACTGGCTCGCGTAACTACCACATTGATTTCCTGTGGTTCGACAAAACCTTGCTTAACTTCTTCTAACAATAACATAGTTCGATTACTTAAAATATAATACGCTAATTCACACTCTTTGGTACAACTGCCGCCCTTGTAATAACACGACCGCTAGGTATTTCTAATTCAATCTGCGCGACACACAAATTCTTCGGCGCCCTTTCTAACGGCTGGCTAATCCAGATAGATTCGCCCGTGTAATCTGATGCATTTACTAAACTCTCACTCACTAGATCAAACGATGCGCCCGAATCGCGTAAAATCAAAGATTCTTTCTGATTGATTTTGCCAACTAAAGTATAAGGCTTCAAAATTTCACTGGCTTCAGGCTCGCACGCATGGTTGATAGGCTCCACTCTTTTGTTAGGGCACTGCCTAGCTAAGTGTTGCGTCGACTTACACACAAAACATTTCTTCACGAATCTTTATCAAATTCAGGATTCGTAGCTACCTTGCCCGTATCACTAACATTAAAGGTTGCTTTCGTCTGCCCAGTTACGACCTTAGATTCAGGCTCCTTCTGCTTACCCTGAAAAGGACCTGATTTCTTCCACCCTTGCCGGTGATTCTCATACGCGTCGAGTTTTTTAGCGAATTCAATGGGATTGCTGAATTCCGACCAAGAATCAATAAAATGGTCCCGCATTTCCCACGAAACTTTTCGTTTCATCTGGTCAGTTACAATTAGGTTCAATAATTCTTCAAACGTATGTACATTGAGTCCTGACACCCATTCTCTAGCATAATTCAAAAGTTCCCTGGCAAAAATACCCCAAGTTGAATTATTACTCTTGTTGTGTTTTACAAATAACTGGCGGAATTTTTCCGCATCGAATCGATATAATTCTAACAATTTAGCCTTCAACGCGTCGTATGTCCATTCCTCTTCTGCTCATCTAAAGTGATCCAGTTATTTACATTATAAGGCAACAATCCTATCAAATGCATGGCCCAATCGCCTTCTGGAACTTTCAACTGCCTACATTGACTCTCGTACGCGTTTAAATAGGTTGTGATGTCGTCCTGCTCGCCTCTAAAACGACCTATAATTTGCCCAATCTTAATTACATCACGATGCGTTTCGCCGCGTGCCTCGCCACGTGGTTCCGCGTCCGCAACATTTCGCGCCCTTTGAACTTCGGCTTCTATGCGAAATCGCTCTAACTCCCTATCTCTTTCCTCCCGTTCCCTACGTTCTTCCCTCTCCTTCTCCTCTCGTTCTCTCTCTTTCTCCTCTCGTTCTCTACGTTCTTCCTATCCTTCTCCTCGCGTTCTCTCTCTTTCTCCTCTCGTTCTCTACGTTTTTCCCTATCCTTCTCCTCTTCAATATCTTTGCGATGTTGTTCGCCTAGCCCTTCAATGAAATCCGGATCATAATCCTCGTGTCCGGTTATTAAACCTTTTAATTTTATCACGGTTTCTGTCCCGTCTAACTGAATACCCAGATCATTGGCGATCCGAATCATCCCCTCTTTCTTAAACCGCGTGAGGTACGCCATAGCTCCAGATAATGCCGTCACTTACAAGAAAGACGCACTTACCCTTATGCTGTCTGCTATCTGCTGTCCTCGTTCGGGATGTCCTCTTCTTCGGCTGCCGGTCCGTCTGCGCCGCCACTTCCGTCTGCGCCGCTCCGTCCGCGTCGCTCCGTCTGCGCCGTTTGATCGCTCCTTCGTCGCTACCGGTCGCGTTTTACTGACTCACGGCCTAACGACTCGATCAACTATGCGTATGATTCCGCAACTTGTATCACGTGACGCTAGGTAAAGCATACACGCTAACAATACTCGGCCCGAACACTTACTCGAAGCCTACCCAGTTATTTTTACTGACGATTTAATTATTCAGGCCTAAATCAATGCCTACAGTTCCAAAATGCTGCACATAAACTGCTGCTATAATTTACTCACAAATTAACAGATGAAATCGCGTGGGTTATGCTTATTGCTGCCACACTCACTATAAATGGCCTTACCACAATAATGCCCTTACCGTAACTACCATCAGATCACACAGCAAATGATAGCCCGTACCCGCGTGAATTTCAGTAACCGCTGCTACATTTGATCATTTTCAAACAATAGCACACACCGCGCGTGAAATTCGATAACTGCTGCTTCTATTTGTTCTTATATCAAACAAAGCCCTCTCCCCGCCGGTGGATTCGATAACCGCTGCCACCATTTGATCGCTCCTTCGTCTGTGGCGTCATACGGATGTATTAAAACACAGACGAGGGTGGGTAGAATAAACAGTTGGTTTATTAATGAAAAAACACAGACCGAAGTCGTACAACCCCATAACACTGCCTTCTACTAAGTAAATAAATACAGCCCACCACAAGAAGTGAAATTACAGTGCGGCTACCACACCGCCCGAACAACAAACGTTTCCCCTCGGTGTGATGCACCGCTCTGCCGAGACAAACCTACATGTCTCATGACTGACGACAAACTAATGCCGGCTTCCCCTCCGCGTGCCAGACGCACAGCCTCCTACTCACACAGCTCGAACTACAGAAAAGAAGAATGGGGCGTTCGTCACCCGGCTTTTAAAGGTGCCATGGCGTCGCCCGCCGCCACCGTTGCCCGTCCCTGCACCTGAGACGACGCTTCGCTCGCTCGGAAAAACCGATGCGTCATTGCGCGTCACCACGCCAGATGTCCAGCCCTTTGTTCCACATCCGGTGAAATTACCGTCTGCTCGTTTGAGCGTGCATGACGCTACAGAATACTCCCTTGCGATGAAGAAAAAAATTTCATGTATTTTTCTCTAATTTCAAATGCTTTTTTTGTAGCATTATAACCATGATGTTTTAATGGAATGAACTGGTCTTTAGGTTCACTGAAATCTTCTTCCTCTCTAAAATTAATCAAGTCTTGTTCTACACTGTGAGTGTTCTTTTGAGTTCTGAGGTAATTATGTAAAACTACTGTTGCTTTCACAACTTTGTCCACTGTTTTTATATCGCATTCGAATGGTTTCAGGAATACCCTCCATCTTGCTGCTAAAATACCAAATGCACTTTCTACTAATCTCCTGGCTCTAGAGAGCCTATAGTTAAAAATTTCTCTTCAGTGCTCTGCAACTGAGTCTTAGGAAATGGTCTCATTAAATTCTCTAGCAGGGGAAATGCCTCATCTCCTACAAATACATATGGGAGACTGTCTTTACTACCTTCTAATATGCATGGTTCTGGAAGATCAAGTTTATTACTTCGCAAGGCCTTTCCAACATGTTTTCATTAAAAACATGTCCATCACTAAATTTACCACAGGAGCCAATGTCTACAACAGAAAACTTATAGTCAGCATCAACAACTGCAAATAGAATTATGGAAAATTGTTTTTTATAATTAAAGAATTGGGATCCACTTTTCATGGGCTTTCTTATAGCCACATGTTTCCCATCAATTGCCCCAACACAGTTATTAAACTGCCAAAGCTGCTCAAAATCTCTGCTATTGTGAAGCCACAACTGTTTATCTGGCTTCGGTAAGTACAGTGGTTGTAAATGTGTCCATAGGGCATCACAGACCTCATTAACAATCTGGGCTACTGTACTTTCTCCTATTCTAAAGCTATAAGACAGTGTTCTATATGACACCCCAGTGGCTAAATATCTGAAAGAGAGAGAATTGTGTTAGTCTTGAACATCAAAAGTAAATCAAGTGGATTTCTTTTTTAATTGACTGAATCGTTGAAAATGTATTGTTAAAAACAAAATATATTAAAAAAGTATATTTATTTTCAACAATGAAGTTAAGAATATTTGCCTTAGAGTGACGGTTAGCCGTTCTTCGGTTCCAATGGGCCTCCGAAAATTAGTGTATTGTTTTTTAATGGTCGATTCCACGATCTGGTGAATGTCCATAAATTGCACCCTGGTAACCCGCAAATATTTTCGAAAGGACTCGTCATCTAAATCCGGTACCAGACTGTGGAATTCGCCTTTTTCTTCGCGAAAGCGAATGTGGTTCCTCACCCACATGCTTCGGAGTCGTTTACGAATTAAATGAAGAATAACTATTTCCTCTTCTTCGGACTCTGCATCATCTGACGTTTCCATTTGATTTATTGCAACATCGTTCATGGTGAGTTCAAAACAATATCAAATGAAATAATTAGGTACCTATCACAGCCAGGGGTGGATTCGCGCGTAGGCACAGAAAGCACGTGCCTACGGCGGCAAAGTTTAGAGGCGGCAAAAATTTTGATCTAAATTTGTGACAATACATTTCTAAAATTTATATAATGAATAAATTATATATATTTTAATAAATACAATTTTGATAATATGAAGATGACTTATTTCGTTTATATTTTCTAATGTTAATAGTACAAGATGTACATAATTTTAAGAATTAATCGTAGAACAACGGTCGGCAATTTTTTAATGTGCCTACAGGCGACAAAATTGTTATTCCACTCTGATCACAGCTCATTTCATTTCCGTGTAGCCCGCTCTGCAGGACGCACAGAAACCAAAAAGTATACAGTGTTATCGAGACCCACGATTGTGGCATTTCGAGACATCGAATGACTCTTTCTAGTGTGTGGACGCGGCCTCGCTGGCCTCTTTCCGCATTTCTCGTTGCACATTTCTGGAAACACATTCCTCGGTGTAGTCTGTTGCGGGCCTAACGTATCGCATCGCAAGTTCAACAATTTGATTCTGAAAACTGCGGAAGATTGTGCTTGCAATTTCTGTTCTACGATTGGCTAGTGAAATGAGTATTTGAAGAGAGGTGACAGAAAACACAGTTTCTCTTTCTCAGAGAAGACATCAAGATGCGCACCTACATGCTCAGTGGGAAAGGAGCGGGAGTGAGTGTCCGTTTCTCCCCAGCGATCGATCTCGGTAACACACCACATGAAATTGCACTGGTGTCTTTACAAACAGCACACACGGTGACAAATATTAAAGAAGGATGTAATGATTTACATTACGGCGTTCCAGTCGACGATGGTAAGGGTTGAAAAAATATGACACATACGTCGTGAAATGACCAACGGGCACGTATACAATCGACGACGTTAACGCAATGGTCTACTCCTTTCTCCGTGAACATTTCAAGGAGTTATCTTTTAGATTTTTTTTTTTTTTTAACATTCGTTGCGTCTACCTTTCGACGCAACGCTCCCAACGCTAAGCCCCATTTGGGGCGTTGAGCGCTTAGCGCTTTAAACCTCTACTGATGCGCTTTCTGGGAGTAATCCTCCATTACAAGAATCAATTGAAGTCATTGTCACGTCTCGTTGGTCGTCTAGAGGACCGCCAGGTAGCATCTCCGCGTACGCGCCTACTACGCGCCCCTGCGTCACTACCCAGCGGCCAGAATTGGGAAGGAATGAGGATGTGGATAGGTTTTAGGGCTAGTCCTTGGTTAGTCCTAGGGCTAGCCTAGGTTGGACCCTTGTGAAGCAGGTGGACTCGTTTTGTTAGAACACAACGAGATTCGACGGGAATCGAACCCGGACCTCCTTGGTGAAAGGCGAGCGACTTCGCTCTTGAGCCACGAGGCACCTGCTTCGTGCTTATGTATGTTCTCGTCCATCAGATTCCCAGCAATAAAAAAATTAATATTCAAGGCTTTAATTACCTTCATTACACGCCGTATACGAATGGATATGATCCAAACGATGAAATTTGTATTATGATTCAAAAGAAAGACACCTTCGCCGTACCGTGCGAATCATATATCATAATCGAGGGAAAGGCGATCAAAGCAAGCGGAGGTGGGCGCACACCTACCAACTTTATCAATCACGCCTACGCGCCTATTTTCGGAAATTCGATATGAGATCAACGAAGTTCTCGTCGACAGTGTGCGTCATCCTGGCATCGCCACTACCATGAAGAACCTGCCGCTCCTCAGCAGCGAAGAACGATTTTTACTACATTACGCCGCGTGGACGCCCACTGAGACCCTCGACTACCTCGAACATTCATCAAATGTCGAATTGATCGACGACGACGGTTCGTTCGTGGCCTGAATTCCACTCAAAATCTTCCTTCCGTTCGCGGAGGACCATAGACGCATAGTGGCCGGCGTGAAGCATGAGCTCATTCTTACTCGCACTCGACCAGACGCCGACTGTCTTCTATCAAAGGCAGAGGGAGCGGTGACACCTTTGAAAATATAAATTCATCGCATCGTTTGGTAAAAACCGCATGCCAATCAGCGACGCTGGGAAAATGCATATGTACGACGTTCTCAACGGTAGGGCAAGTATACCGATTAAATTCTCGAGATGTGAACTCCACGAATCTGCAAATTTGCCGCTTACAACGTGCCACGAGTGGACTGTGAAAACAACCCCTGGAATGGAGCATCCGCAATACATTATCTTCGCTATGCAAACCAACCACCGAAACGATTTGAAAAAAAATCCTAGCGAGTTCAATCTATGCTATTTAAGAACTATTAAACTCTACATCAATGATGAGTTTTTTTTTCCTTATCAGGAGATGCGCATAGGATGGAACAAGAATGGAGTGCATATACCGGAATTGTTCGAAAAGTTCAAATATTTTGAAAAATCGTATTTGGATCGCCATCCTATTTCATGCATTATGTATTTATGTGTTTAACTCAAATAAATGGAATTATCTTTTAAAACTACTAGTTTTTCAAACACATCAGACAATAAACTGCTAGTTGGCAAATGTATAAAATTCGCAAAAGAAAACATTGTTGAACTGGCGCTGAAGAACTAAAGTAGTATTATAAGGAATATTGCTTTTTTTTATTGTCGGATAGTCATTCAGCATTTTTAATGATTTAGATTTATTATTTTAAAATGTCAAAATTCTACTTCAATATCTCAAAGGAACTTTTATTTTATCAATGAAGTCCATTCACTAGGAGAATCAAACAAAAAGACACTTCATCTGTATGTAAAGTTATCTGCTTCATCTATATTTGAAGTATTTCTTTTTTTTTAATACATCAATTTTATGTATTTAAATACAAATGTCCACAAAACTTAAAAATACAGATTTTCAAATACAAAATGTATTTAAAATTCAGTAGTACTACTAGTTTAAATCACAAAAAAACGCTATGAAATTTACAATTTACAACTTCACAGTGATTTTTCGCGATTTTAAGAAAACTGCGCAGTTCTCGTTTCAGATTTAGCGCGTCAGTGTACATAGAGAAACATGTTTCAGGCTTTGGGTCTGACAATCACCTCCAAAAACAAAAAATACAATATCATGGTGCTTTTTCGCAATTAACCTTTCAATGCACTTAGTAGGCCTCAGAAGCCCGGCCGTGTTTCTTAATACTGTAATTTTTTTCCATTAACATTACAGGTGTCTCCTTTCATGATACCCTCTATTGTTATGTTCCTTTTCTTATGGCAAAGAAAAGTCCATTGATCTATGAAATTTTTCAATATTTTTCAACTCTTCTGAAGGTAGTCATGCTTTCCACTAAGTGGATCTCCGAGGCCCGGTAGTCTGTTTTCCCTTAACTTATCTTTTAACGCATAAGAAACACATTTATGTTGTTGGAATTTATTCTTTAACATTCCAAACCTCATTATTTACTTGTCAAGAGACATAAATCATGACCACATAAATATGAAATAAATAGTTTTTTGTGTTTGGGTTTCTAGTGACGGGAACAGTTATTATTCACTGATGGTGATAACTTTACAACTAAAAACTTTTTTGAATTTCTAAGATTTTCTAGCTATAACTTTTTACGTGCATATTCTTGGGAGAATTTCTAATGGAGAAGAAACTAACATTATGAGCTAACATACAGGAAATAGCATCTGAACTGTGAAATTATAACGGTAGATAATTATGTTTTAAAATTACACAATAAAAATCTTTTTGTTTTTGTATCATACAAGTCCAAACAATAAAATTATTTATCTTCTTATACGTCAGGACAAAAACCAAGTGAGGACAAAAAGAAACCATCAATTATTCTTACCTATTTCAAGAGAAAGATTAGAGTTGACCTCACAGAAGAAAAAGTCGACCAATGAGGTTATTTTACAAGTTTGACGGTGCTTTACATGCGTTTGTAATCTTCAAAATAATGACATAAGACTAATGTCAGTGGGAAATGGGTATATGCAATTGGGAGAAGAATTTTCCTGTGCTAGTATAAAAACATGAGTGAGAAACCCCATTATCCTCAAAAGAATTCTAAATGGTCTACAAGTCTTTTTTTGGGATTCACAGGAACACAAGTTTGGAAGTCCTATAGATAATTTCCAAAGAAAATAAAGAGGTATGGGGCATAATTACAAATGTTAATATCGTGGTAAAATTCATATAAATGATTTATATTTAGAACATTACTTTCTTTCCAGTTGCTATATATGCCTCTTCAAAAAAAACACAAAAAAAACAAAGAACAAAATCATAGTGCTTCATGTGCGAAAACAAACTTTTACCAGAATATAAAAAACAGTATTCTGTGCTATTGATGGAAATAAAAATTTGGTGTTCATAATCGCATAAAAGGGCACCCCCTGTCCACAGAAGAGGAGAGGTTGGGGGCAAATTAGCGCATTTGGTGTTCAAATGAGACCTTCACCACCTCCAGGTGCTCTAAGGGCTTCATAATCGCTAAAAAGCTTTATGATTTGTCTACATCTCAACACCAGAGTATATTTATACCATATTTAGCAGGCTTATTCTGCATATCCATTCTGAAAGAACACCACTGCTCATTTATTATCAAAGTGCATGCACCTTTGAATATCTTCAAAATTGTGAATATTCATTGTTGTTAGGAAAAACAGATCCCTTCTTTCACTCAACAGTAATTCACTTCAGCATATAATCAAGCTCTTCTTAATTCAATTTTTCACATAAATTCTCTGAAGGAAGATTAATTCTCGATGCTTGCTACTTCCTGCACAATTAACATAAGGATTGTGTTCACACCTTTGGGAGAAACGAAACTAAATTTTGTATGAAACATCTACTAACTCAAAAGAGATAGTGTTCTAAAGTGAAAGTATAAAGGAATTTCATTGTCATAGTCAATTGGCAATATTGGCACATTTTTCCTCATAGAAATACCTTCACCTAAGTCAGAGAAAAATTTGAGATCTTTAAGGCCTGTTAAGTGAAAAGTATCTGCAGAAATAGGAAGATTTCTAAAATTTGACTAGTTGCCATTTACCCTCCTTGTGCTATTAGTAGCAAAAATTATTGTTTTAAGATGTCAAGAAATATTATTATCCCCAAGCAAAACACAATAGAATTAATGCAATGAAAAGAAGTTAGGGGGCCTCCTAGGTCTCGTAAGTGCATCAACAGGTGAAGTACCCAAGGAATTTTTCATCATAGCTGTTAAATACATGTGGAACATAATACTTTTGTCTTCTGACCTGATAATCCCCTGTGGGTGAAATCATGAAGGTATCATCTCTATAATGTTGAGTTAAGTGCTGGTATTTGTTAAATCCTGATGGAGTTAATGTTTCATTACTAGCTAAGGGTTGTTTCTCATACAATTTTGTATTCTGTTCTGATCAACAATTTTTAGTATTCTAAAGTGTAAAGTGTTTGATTTATTTAGGGGTGTCTGACTTATATTACCCCAAATGTGTACCCCATATCATATGGTTGATTCAATTAGTGCTTGTAGAAAATTCTAAGCACTTTATTTACAAAGGGTCTTAATGTATGAATACATCCTGATTTTCTTTTCATCTGATCAAATACCATATTAATATGGCTGTGAAATTTGAATTGAGTATCCAAAAATATGCCAAGATAATTATATTTCATCACCAACTCAAGATTTCACATTTACAAATTTTATCAATAGATAAGGATGTACAGTTTAGTTTATGCATAAGTATTTTTCACAGGCAGTCATATGCGGTGTTCTAAAATTCATTATTTTTATTCTGGAAGACTTAATATACAAAATAATTTCATACGACGATTCACAATTGCATCAAATTCTTTCTGCAGAATTCCTTGACGTACCTTTGGATCTTCATTGGCATATAACAGGATTGCATGAACAGCATACATGTAATAACCCCTATTAACTACACTGAATTGACATAAATAATAAATAATTCTGGTCCTATACAGCTTCCCTGCGGTACCCCATACTTAATTGGTGATAATTTCTTGATTTTGTTAGTTATTTTCACCACAAAATTTATATTAATTAAATAACTTTCAAATAATTTCCAATAGTTGCAGGTAACTCCCATTGCCTTCAGTCTTTTTAATAGCATAGTATCCTAACTGTATCAAAAGCTTTTGAGTAGTCAATGTATATAGCAGTTACTCCATGTCCTCTATTCAATTGATTGTTAATATAATCTATCACTTGTACTAGAAGCTTTTCTCTCCCTTTATCTTTCTGAAATCTACCTTGATTATAATTAAATTTATCAATGTATCTAAGACAAGTATTTAGATGCTTAACTATATATTTTTCAAACATTTTTTCTATTACTTGTAATATGGATATTGGCCTATGATTACCTGTATCATGTCCATCACCTTTCTTAAATGTTCTGATAATTGAAATTTTTAAGCTGTCTGGAAATGTCCACTATTGATACAATAATTTCTCAATTGTGTTAATAGCTTGCTAAAGGTGTTTACATTATTTACAATATTTTGTGGTCTAATTTTATCATATCCAGCACATTTATTAACATTAATTTCTCTTGAAATAATTGTTTTTATATCATTTATTTTGAATAGTTGTAAATGAAAGTAAAGAATAATATCTGTAGGTTCCTGTGAATCACCTCTGCTCCATCACAGTCATTCTTTTTATGATATTATTAATTTCTTCAATAAAGTTATTTGCAATGTTATTTGCTACTTCATCGCTCCCCAAAGTTTTAATAATATTATTATCAATGTTACTAACAGTTTTTCTATTTAAGGTGTTATTAATTTCAGTCCATAATATTTTACTATCAATCATATTATTATTATTATTTTAATTATCACATTAAAACTATATACAAAACAACAATCTTGTCTATTTTTTTTTTTTTGAGTCCACTCCAAACCCCCTCAAGTTGCACTTCTCAGAGAGATGTGAGTTACATTATTGATTTGCTTACTTGCTTGTTTGTGTATTAATTTGTTTGTGTGTTGTCCTGTTGTTGACCAAGGCTCACCCAACCACCTAGACTGTCTGTTAGGTAGGGGAAACTGTCATACCTAGGGACAGATGTACCTAGAAACAAAGCATGTTTTCAAGGAGAGTATGAGAACAATTTCAGATTGTTGTTTTCCCTACACTGCTATTCCTATTTTTGTTTATTCAAGTCAATGATATTGTAGTGCAAGCTGTTCCCATTATATTATGAGAGTTTAACACTAGAACACCCAGAGGCGTCATTTCGACTCTGGACGATTTTTATATCCTTGTAATTTCTATGTTTTTTCAAGATAGGATTTTGTCATTTTGTGACTTTTCATTATTTTCATATATTTATAGTATGCTAAAAATTGAAACAGTTAAAATGAAATTTTCATGAAAAAAATTAGCAAATTTACCTAGAATGCCCAGGAAGGGTCATTTTGACGCCTTGTGTTTTCCCTACCCTGATGCTCTGGTTTCAAATATTTCAATGCCGAAATTTTGTATATGTCTCTCCTAGTATTTCAGATATGTTCTGAAGATATATGTAAGCATTCCTTCCAGTTCGTATTTTTTTCTATCGCTCTTATTCAAAACATGCAAATTCATGAGTTGTTTCGTGTTGGTAGCAAATATATTACTAATGTTCGAAAACAAAATTATTGTCACATGAAGGAATCACAATGTTATCACATAAAAGTTGAATGAAAAAAATATTTCTTCAAATAATTCAGAAAAAGAGAAATGGTTGAGTATAAAATATATTTTTTGTATAGAGGAGGGCATTTCAGACTCCAGATGGTAATGATGTGGTCAGATATTTTTTATAGACACTGTCTTGTTTCATGATTTTCAAATAGTTGAAAGGTTTGGAAAGAAATCACCGGCAATTTACCGCTTTCATCTAAAAAATGATTCGGCTTAGGTATAAAGCAATACCTTTACAAACTGTTGCAATATTATGTGTTGGAGGAAATGTGCCTTCTTTTACCTTCTAAATTCAATACATTTTCACTGTTCATAGCATAAAAATCGGACAAAAGCAGCAAACAATTGTGATGATCACTAAAATGGAGTGTACAAGTATTCTTACATACATTGGAAATATTGGGGAAGTATTGTGAAAGAAAATGGGAGGAAATGCTTAGAAAATGTCACGAACCATGCATAAGGAAATGAAGTATGTGTGTATGTTTATAGATTTATATAGAAAGTAAATACAATTTAAACCTAAACAAGTACTATTGCCATTTGAAACATAGGATTAAATTTCTTTTAGAACTCAGTCATGTAACATGTTTCTCATGCATCAAGTTTCTATTGGTGTGAAACGAATATTTGTAAAATATTTCAAACAAATTTGACTTTTTGCAAGGCTGTATGGAAAGTGCAGTGCAAGGAAACATATTTGTATCATATGTGAAATTAACATTATTTGAAATTAAAGTTATAACATTTTTCTGTTATTATTATTAGAACAATATTATTAATACTATATTAAAATTTACTTTTCAACATAAACTTTTATCCCTTTACTTGCAACCACTCGCGGTAATGACAATAAATGTTTAAAATATATCCAAGTTGTAGCAAAATACTTAAATTATACATTAAATTATTGTTTTCAATAATGTAGTGGAGTAGATAAACATTTTTTTAATGTTGACTATAAAGAAATATCATTGTAAGCTCGGATTCGAAACGACTCCACTGGGCATTTCAGGGGGTATTAGTAAGCCGGGCGTTTCTAATGTTAGAAGATTTGACAAGTGGAAAGTAAAAATTTCTGCATTTCTCTTTCATCAACTTTGTAATAACAGCTTTTTTTCTTTTTTTTTTTTACAAATATTTAAGTAGAACTACACTTACTAGGAATGCTTAATTTAAAGTGTATACTTGTTTCTTGCAGCTATCCTACAATGATCAGTAGCCATGTTTATTCATGAAAGCAGATTGTTGCACCTAGGAACAGCAACTGTTAATATACCTAGGGTCGTCTGTAAGTACATAAGTGAAGTATTAAGTTGAATGAATTTGTTTCAGGATGTATTTTGGCCATGTCATTAAGCAAAGAAAACAATAAAAGTCATCAACCACCAGCAAAAAAACAATACTAGTCAATTTTTTCTGTTGTTTAAGATTGTATGTCAATTTGTTGTTTACAACAGTGCAGTGATTGATAAAGACAAATCTGAAAACTTTATTTGCAATTTATTAAAAAAATGCACATAGAATGTTTCACTCATTCAAAATTTATGAATATTCTGCAACGTATGAAATTGACATAGATACACAATTTAAGCTCTCAGGAAAATCTGTGTTCATTTGTTCTCAAAGGCAGCAAACACATTGTTTTTCCTATTTCCTTTACAAGTTATAATACAGGTTGAAGTCCTTCCTGTTTAAAAAATATTGTTGTTATGTCCTATAAAGTTGACATAGATAACAGAACATAAGGTCTGGAACAAGTCTGTGTTAGGTTGTAATTAAGTGCAGCAAACTTTTTTTTCCCCTATAAACACAATTCATTACAATGAAGGTTAAAGATCCTTTTGTTCAATAAGAGTTATTGTGATATTCTTTTCATGAAAAAAAGTCATTTATTCAATTGTTGTTTTTCAAGATTCTCTACATTGTCCCTAGGTACATAATTATGTGCCCTAGGTATGTCAGTATGAAGTAGGTAGGGACACCTGGTACACAAACAAATTATCTGATAAAAAAACTTGCAGAATATTTTTAAAAATTACACTGGTCTACATCATTTTTGCTGACTTAAAGTGTATTTTAGCAGGCGCGGATCCAGAAAGTATATATGGGGGGGGGGGAATTTTCTCTCACTCTTTTTCTCTAGTATTTAATATATATCCTAAACATGACAAATAATTTATTACATAATATAATATTCTAGCAAATATTCTAGCATAGCATATATTCTAGCAAAATATTAAAATGATTATTTAGTGAATTACTATATGTTGTAAAAATTTATTTATTTGTTAGCAAAATCATTAAATTTAATGTTGCTAAATGATGGACAATTATAATATAATTTTCCGTCTATTATTCGGTTGTGAATGTTTACGATTTAAATAAAAACACAACAAATTTACGTAAATATTTACATTTTATTTAATCATACAACATAAGAATATTACATGTTTTATTTTTTAGACTTTCACAATACTATTCTCTGGTTCCCCATTTTCGAAAATCGATCCACCACTTCTTCTGGCTTTAATACGATATCATGGTGAATATGTAATAACGCCAATCCAATTAATCTTTCCTGAAGCATTGTTGTTCGAAGCCAAGTTTTTAAACAGCGCAATGAGGAGAAAGACCGTTCGGAACTTGAGTTTGTGACTGGCAAAGTACTGAGAATCTGGACAAAATTTTGAATTATAGAATAAATATCTTTATCACATCTCTCAAGAGTTTCGAGAGCAGACTGTTACAGTTGACTGTATTAATTAATGTTGCATTTGATCAATAATTTAACACTATTTTGCACAACCACATTAGGTTTGTTTCAGGAAATAGAAATGTCATAAATGTTTCTGCGTTGTTTGAAAAATATCAACTAAATGTATTTTTATTTGTTATAGACTGAGATGAAAAATGGCTGAAATTCGTAGAAAGTGTACAAATGATTCTCTATTTTCCAAACATGTATATCCTTACATCCTGAAGTTAGACCTTATGAAACATACACATTTTCCAAACATTTTCAACTCAACTTTCAACTCGACAAACATTTTCGAGTGACGAATCCTGTCAAACCCAGATAGTGACAACTTCGAGGTTACTGGTGAACACATTATGTGCAAGCCATTCACTCAAGGTGAATTAAATGACTTTCTTCATGACCTTGATATGCCTAAAGCATTATCAGGGAGTGGCGTAACGTGACTCGTGCGTTTGGGGATGCTCAACAATAGCGCGAACTAGAGATAATGATTCTTAATGTTCTCTAGAATCTATGTTATTGAAACAAATGTTACACTATTTCAACAGATTAATGTCAGGAGACTCCTCGAAAGCAAATTATGAAATAGCTCAGCTTTAGTTCTCATGCGTGATTGACAATGAGATCATTTGTGAATTGATATATTTTGAACCGAAATAAAATTTAATATATTTAAGTAAGAATTCAACTTCTTAGATATTAATTGAAAATTAGTAGGCAAGCACTTTATCTACAGTTCGTACTCATGACCAAGCACAGACTCACGAGTGGGAAAGAAAAATATTTCTCTGACAACCTGAAGTGAGCTGCGCTCTCGTGCACAAACGAACAACTTGCTCATAACTCGGGTTTTTCGTTCTAGGCGCACCAAAGTCACAGACGAAAAATGGAGAGTGAAGGCTTTCTCCAATAGGGAGCTTCCACGTCACTACAGTGTTGACAAAGCGCGCGACATTTCGCGAACGTCCTTCTCAACGGGCTTTGTGGCCCCAGGCTTACCACGTGCTAGCGGAGCCGCACTAGTGTGTGGCAACACGGCGTATTAGGCTGACGAAATGTCATGCGCCAGGAAAGAAAAACCCAAGTATAACGCCTTTTCTCAGCCGCAAAGAGTATATCTCAGAGACGGCACTCAATGTTAAAACGGAGAACCCTTATTTGACGAACTTTCGGTGCCGTCATATGCAGCTGTATTGATTTCTATTGGGCAAATGAGCAGCCAATAGCGTAGAAGTAACTGCAAAATTCGAAAAAAAAAAACAGTTACGCGGGAGTTTTAAAATTTCACTCCCCATTCCTTTAACCATGACTTATCAAAAGCAACAATAATTGTAAGGATTTTATGGAAGGAAAATGACAAATTATAGTAGTACAATTTAGTATTTATTGAGCATATTGACATTACACAATTTCATAATTTCAATAGTATTAACAATTCTGTATTACAAAAGGCAATAAACACAATACACCAGCCCGAACATGCAACTTTGCAAATATGCTTGCTTGGAGATATGCTAAATTAATGTAAATACTACTTTATTACACAGCACTGTACATGAACAATATGCACAGTGATTAAAAGAAACAAATGAAAACATTACCCCATCTTTACTCTGAAACAGGCAGTAAAAACTTTTGTTTTCATAATTTCCAAATAAAGTGGCATTCCATAAAGATTTCCATAGTAAAATAGGCATTGCAAATTTGTGAAAATGACCATCTTTTACAGAATTAATTTAATCCTGAAATCAAGTTCAATTTAATTAGAACTTTTTAAAAACATGTGGGAAAAATAGTTTATACAATGGACCTGAATCGAATGACAAAGTACACGCTGAAATTAATACTTAATTATTTATGTAAACCATTACGAAGTGTTAGCTTAGAAGAGGTATCTGCAAAAAATTTGTTGAGAATTAAGAAAGTCATTCACTGCACATAACAATCATTCTTTAAAATTTTCTCTCTTGAGCTCTGACTTCTCAAACAAAATTTTAAAAACAAAATGATCACTTCACGTTAATTTACATTATTGGGGTATGCTTTTAACATTAAAAATAATAGATCAACATTATTTTCACCCTTATGAATCATTTCTACTTTTTTCAATTGCAAAAATTCAGATTATCAGCAATAACTTTTCACATTTTTTTTCCGTACCAGTCTGCCTGCATTACCAATCTAATGACTATCCCCTAATAATAAAGTAAGGGCAAAAACAAGGCCAGCAAATACGTCTGCCACTTGGTGTAGCAGCATGCTGAAAGACAGTAGTACTTGTAACAATCAAGAATAAATTGTTACCAATACACTATGGTTTCAATAGCATGCTTCTATTTGCATTTCACACCATACAAAAAAATTACCTTTTCAGTATGATCAACTGCCTGTGCAAAAGGATCTGAAAATAAAAAAAATGTTGATAGAAATTCTCCCTTCAAACTATCTACCTTTGTTGTGTAATCAAAATTAATATCACAAAACCAAACTTGTATGCTCATTTGCTACCTCAAACAAATCTGCCCTGTTTGAAGCTCTATTACCAACAGGGAGAGATGAACCATACTGCTATTTTCTTAACTGTAACCCTGACAGGAATCAGCAGTTTCGCTGCCATCCAATCGGGAGCATGTAGTCTCCAAAGTGATGCCACTATGGTGACGTTAAAGCTCCCGATTGGATGAAACCGTCAAAAGCTGATTCCTGTCAGGAGCACAGTTAAGAAAACCGCAGTATACAAATGTAAAAAATAAAAAGATAAACTGTGCTACACAGATTAATTCTATTACAGATACAGCTTAATTCTATTTAAAAAAGGTCTTATCAGTTACAGCCATTGCAGTTGGTGTCACTTCAATTGGTTCAAAGGGTGTGAAATTGAACATAATTATAAACAAGGAAATTCCACAATTTAGAATTTAATTATTTAAATGCGCCTACAAGGCAAACACTTACCACAAGTACTGTCATCACATGTTTAGGGCATAATTACTTCAGACAGACAAAGAGTACAGTGTGGCACTTCTACAGAAGGCTCTGCAAAGAAAGAACTTCTGGTGAGATCCACTTCATTCAAATTATTTAATATTTGATTGCAATGAATATTGCCACTAACTGTTCTCTGAACTAATAAATTCTTATTACTACCGAAAATAACTCTTACAATTAGCAATATCTAAAATTTGTGGTGCAATTCTTTCAATCCTGGTATCTGAAATTCAAAATAAAAATTAGAAAATCACTTTACGACGCACTATTGATATATCTGAATGCACATCGAAGAAAATGGAGAACTTACTTCTTTCTACTGGACCGGTTTCTCGCAAAGGGGATTTTGTGGTTCATGCTGTTCCAGAAAATGCTCTTTGCTTATAGACTTACTAATTCTTCTACGAGCATTTGGCTAGAGCTGGCTCTCAATACATTTTAGCCATTCTCTGCATCTAAAACGAATATATTTATTTTACAGACTTATTTTAAAAAATGCTATTAATAAAAATCAGCATTAATCAACAAACTTCATGCATAAAAACGTGATACGACTCACCTTTTTCTCGCTCCTCGGAAAACCAAATTGGCGCGCTTCAATGGCTAATTTCCGTTTCGAATTTGTGCAATTTGCCATCCAGCATCTTCTCGTAGCGATAATACACTTCTTCTCGTAGCGATAATCAGACAATGCGATTCAACAGTATATCATTAAATTTCTTTCTTAAACGTGAAGTAACTGGTCGCTTCTTCTTCTTGAAGTGCCGTCTCCATTACTGGAGGTTGGCGACCACTTCCCCGAACTTTTCTCTGTCTTGTGCCACATGGAACAGCTCAGAAACACTCGAGATACCTGTCCATTTTCGGATGTTTGCCAAACAGGACATCTTCTTCCTGCCGACTCCCCTTCTACCCTGAACTTTCCCCATCATTATTAGTTGTAATAGTTCATATTTGGGGTTTCTAAGTAAATGACCAAGATATAATGTTTTTCTAATTTTAATCATTTTTAATATCTCTCGGCATATACCATTTTTCTCTAGTATGTAATCATTACGAACTTTGTCAGTCCAGGGGATTCTCAACATTCTCCTGATCATCCACATCTCGAATGCCTCCAGTCTATTAATTGAAGCTGTTTTCAGAGTCCATGTTTCAGCACCATATGAGAACAGTTGCCACGTAAAATTTCGCCATTCTCCATCTGAGGATAAAACTCAAGTCTCTGCTACATACACAATTCCTCATTTTGTTGAATGTGGATCTTGCTATTTCAATTCTCGTCTTGATTTCCAAATCTGATGTCCACGGACTCATTTAAAATTTGTCCCAAATATTTATATTGAGAAACCTGCTCAATCGGTCGATCGTTGATGGACAGTTGAAATGGTCTTCACCTTTCTTACTAATTAGCATGTACTTTGTTTTATGTACATTTATTTCTAATTCATAATCTTTACAAGCTCGATTTATTCTGTTCATTATTTCTTGCAGATCCGCAGCCGATTCTGCCAAGATTAGTGTATCATCTGCGTAACGTAGATTAGAAATAGGAATACCATTCACTTTTACAAACATATTACAATCCTGTAAGGCATCTTTAAAAACATGTTCAGAATACAGGTTAAATAGCAATGGAGACAGAATACACCCCTGTCTAACTCCTTTTCTCACATCCACTTCCGCAGTAAGGTGCTGATCAACTCGCACTTGAGCAGTTTGTCCCCAATACAAGTTTTTTATGATACGTATATCTTTTAAATCTATATTAATACTCTCCAAAATATTCATAAGCCTATCGTGTTTCACATTATCAAACGCCTTTTTAAAATCAATAAAACATAAAAATACTTCTCGACCTTGATCCAAACATTTCTGTACTAAAACTTGAGTGGCAAACAGGGCTTCTCGTGTACCAAAAGCATTTCTAAAACCAAATTGTGTATTTCCTATTTCAACTTCTACTTTTCTCCAAATACGAGCATGTATGATGCGTAAAAATATCTTGAGTACATCAAACTCATCAAACTTATCGTCCGATAATCGTCACAACTTCTTGCCCTAGCTGTCTTTGGAAGCATGACAAATACAGATTTTAGCCAATCAGTAGGTAGATACCCAGTGTCATATATATTGTTAAAAAGATTTGTAATTTTAGCAATGCTCGCATCGTTCAAAAGTTTTAAAAATTTCTACGTTGATGGCATCCAAACCTACAGCTTTGCCATTTTTACTAGCAATAATGGCTTTTTGAACTTCTTCCTTGAGATTATGTGGTCCAGTTCCGTCTATTAACGCAGGCAGTGCATATTCTCGATCATCATCAAACAATTTTTCTATGTGACTCTTCCAAACATCACATTTGTCTTCTTTACTAATTGCAGCATTCCCATCATCCTTCAGAATCTTAAGGCAGTGCTTTCTTCTGCATGTATTAGTAATTTCTTTGATTCTTTTATGGAGGTTAAAGTCATCATGCATCTTATTTAACATTTCTATCTCCCTACATTGTGAAGCATACTACTTTGTTTTCGCAGTTCGGATTTTAGATCTTATCTTCTTCTGCAATTCCTTGTACTTCTCAAGATTACACTTTTTCATCTTGCGACGCTCAGTCATCGGTGACATAATTTCATCGGTCATCCAATTCTTGAGCGGCTGTTGCTCTTGCATCAAGTTATTTTCCGTAACTTCACTGAACACTTTTTTAACTCCTAGCTATGTTTCCTCTAAACTAGTCTCCTGTATCTTACATATTTCTTCATTTTGCTTGCAAGATGTTTCTTGGACCACATCATCGGAGTTCAACAATCTTAAATTCAATTTCCTGTTTGCATTATGTGATGGACGTCTTTTTAATCTTATCCTTATATTCGCCACAACAGGATTATGATCCGAGTTAATGTCTCCGCTCGGATATGTTTTGGCACTCTTCACAGCATTTCTAAAACGTTTATTGATCAGAATAAAATCTATTTGATTACGGACAATATTGGTGTCTAGAACTGGTCGCTAGAAACCGTTAATGGTCTTTTGCACGTAGCCCACACACCCAATGCTCATCGAGGCAGAAAGCCAACGGAAATGCAGAACCTGCCTTGACCCCGAGCCGGCGATCTGAGCAACTGAATAGTTCACAGCTTCATCGCCAGAGCGAGTTGGTGGCGAACAGACATGGGCATATGGCGTCGCCGCGTCACCATTCAATATTCAAATAAGGATCGGACTCGGCCTATCTAGTGTCAACCCACTGCTCAGCCGTATGCTAGCTTTGCGGGCTCGAGAATTCCTGGGCAGGGGGAAGAGGGGAGGGAGAACCTCGCCGTCTGCGCATGCGTCATTGCTCGTCGCAATCTCGTTGAGAGATGCTAAGGTCAGTTCGCTGTAACTTCACTCCGCATGTAAACAAACTTTGAGAGTATCCCTCCACCCTGTTCGTGATTGGCTGCGCCATTCGCGCGACGACCATACTCAAATACCGGCACGTGTCGCAGCCAGAACTGTCATTACATAATATTTTCACTAGTACTTCTTTATTACGCCCAAAATGCCAGCCACAACACGTAGATAATTTGCTTAAATATCACAGCACTTACATTTACGATGTGCTCTCGCAAGGTAGCGGTGAAATCTTGTCCAAAGCACTGTCTGAAAAATGTTCATCGCTGGAAGAACTGACCCCCGTATAATAATTATTTCTTCTGTTATAGTGTCATATGCAAAGTCTGCCTGCCACATTCGTAAAAAGTTTCAGCACTAGCTTGATAACAAACCACAGCTTGGTTCTTTTCAATTTAATTTCAAATTATTTAAATTGTTATTCAAAAATTTTTTCCACATGTATAAGAACAAAAAAATGACTTCTAAAACTACAAATAATATTTAATGACAAAATTTGTTAAATTTCTTGCACAAAAACATCATTAGAGAAGCTTGGGGGACAGTGCCAAGGATTCTTCAGCAACAAAATTTTATTTAAATGCAGTTTCATTTACTACAGAAAAAAACATTACATTTTAACACGAATTATAACAATATTTCTATGTCATTATAGGGGATAATTTCATTTGTAACATGTGGTAGAATCAAAATATCAACTGTACGAAAAAGGTAGTATAACAATGCCCATTACTGATAACAATGTGCAGCAGTGACTTGCACATTTCAAAACTTCTGAACCACAAGGCACAAACTTTACTACAAGGTTTGAAATTGTAAAATATTTTTTAAATTTTTTTCTGTAGACACATTCTGTAGATACACTGCACTACCCTCCCAATGATTATATGGTTTTAAGTCAATTGGAAAATATAAATAATGTTCAATTTTTAAAAAAGAATATTTGATATATGATTTTATCTAATTTCTTTCCATATATTGTAGTTAACTGATTGAATGACCTTAAATTAAAGATTTTTTCAGTTCAAAATTTCAAAATGCTTTGAATAAACAGAAATATTGTAGGCATTAATATGTTTTTTATCATAATACTTCAAAAAAGAGTATGTTGCTAAATTTCTAATAACATTTCAAAACTGTTTTTCAAGCCACACGGTTTTCAAAACAAACTAAATAACAGTGGCGTAGGCTCAATGTATGCGAGTGATGTGTTACATCCCCTAGTTTTCCATCACTTAAAAATATTCTCAGTAAAGTATTTTATTTTCTTCTGTTAAGTATCTCCCTCTGTTTCTCTATTCCCTCCCGCCATTTATGTGCGCGGTCCAATAGGCGTTAGTCCCCTCACTGGATGTGACAGACCGAGAAACATCCCTTCAACGACCTCACTTCGTTGGCGAGGTCATTGAACTCACGGCCATGCGCTGTTTGCAAGCTGCGTGGTTTCGGCTGCCGGTGATGTGACATAGCTTCTCACATCAAAGGCTTTTCATTGGCGTTCGTGTATCCCCTCCCAATAACCTTCCATACACCCTCCTCTGATGCCCTTCTCTCTCTAATAATTCGGCAGCACGCCTGGGAATCCCAGAAGTCACGTGCCACTATTTTGGCCCGGAAGCGGGGAGCGGGGAGCGGGGGGCTGACGGCACGACTATCTTTCTTCACAAGTCAAGTAAGTCTGCCAACTATGCTTAAGCATATTTCAACCTGATTCAGTACAACTGTGTAACTCGATGTGTGTTAGCAGGCCTGACGAAACAAGATCATCATGTAAGGAAATGGTATGACAGACAATCCGTGAACTCCAAACGGTGCGCGCGATGTTATTTCGTCCGTCATGTGAGTCCTGCATTCTACCGTAAATGCTGTTTACTACTGAATGTGCGTTAAATAGACTACTTTGCCTAGTTGGTGGTATGTTAAAGAGAATCGTGAATTCGAAATTGTAACGCGAAAGAATAAAACTTGCGTGTGTGTGTGCGTGTGCGACATGGCGAGCTCATCATTTGTGGTAGTGGGTGAGTTATTTGTGACAGGGAACAATAGTGAAACGTTTCATTGTGTCATCGACAGGATTCGTGAAATTCCGTGCAGTTCTTTCTCCTATTACGAAAAACTTAAGGTAGATAGTGATGGACAACCAAGACAACGCGAATAGATGTCGAGTTCAAAAATTAGGTATGTACTTGTTTGTGGTTATTTTTTAGTTTTATTGTTTTGTTTATGTACAATGAAATTATTTAGCATGGCCGCTCAAGATCAGACCTCAGAGCTACCGGAAGATTCCATTCCTTAAAACTATCGCTTTAGGGGGGAGCGCGTCCCTTCCCAGGACGTGTTGACAGCCCTACTCCAGTTCAGTAAACATTGACCCTGACTATTCGTCTCCGCAAGGTGACAGTTTTCAGTTGCATTTCTCTAACAGAGTACAGCTATTTGTATGAAGTTCTGTACAAGTGATTATTATTTTGTTGTGATCATTGCAATGCGTCCTGTTCAAAGCAACTTTTATATAGACATCCTTCACAGTCAGACGCGTGAAGTCGTTGCAAAAGTATATCAATTGATGAAGAGAAGCAGAAGAAGGCATTGAAAATATCAAAACAGTTCTTAAGGCAGTAATTCCTGGTTCGGATGTTTCGAAAAGATCTATTCGCAGAATTAATAAGGAAATTAATTGTATTCAATCAGGAGAATCGTGTTCATTTTCTACTCCTAATTAAGGAAAGAGAAAGGACGTGGAATCTGCTCTCGACAGTTTCAATGAGAGTGTGTTTCACCGCACTATGATTTAATGCACCATATCAAGAAATCGTTATTTTTACAGGAAACGACGCGATAGTAAAGACGGTGAAAATGATACTACTTATGATTGTGAGGAAACGGGTATCAGTGACAGTGGAAAACATATGGATGAAAACAGAGCCAGGCCATCTCGTGAATTTGGTGTTTCTCCATTAACCGAGCAAAGACACTACAGCAAATTGATTTCGAAGGCTTTTCGCTAGCTTGTGCTATAGCAAAGGTAGGCTAATGTTTTTGGTTTTGACAGACGAACCAGGCGCGAGCGAGCCATCACTTTCAGCTTCCCCTCTACTCGCGAATCTCAGCGGCCATCCTAGAAAAATTTAGCTGTAAGTTAGTACATGCAATGAGAAAATGATGATTTTCAAGGAAGATTCAGAATGTGTCTAACTTGCAACATACACTTCTAAAATACTTCAGAGTAAAGTAGAATGACACAGACTTTAAATATTTGGAGCTATGCATTCAATCTGTAATATCATGATCGCATCCCCACATCTACCAGCCAGGAGACGCCACTGCTAAATAACAACTTGTTACTACAATAACACTTGTCACTACAAAACAACAAATTTCTAAAACGAACGAACAAACAAACATTCTTCACACTAATCCACTGAGTGTAAACAAGATTTCTCTCCAAAGTTCTTTGGAATGATCCGCTGATCTTTTTTCGTTATGTTTCTGTCCATTTAAAGAGCAACCTGCAAAACACTAGTGTTTAACTAGAATCTTGCTAACTACCTCTAATGATCATAAATAAATGTGCCACAGAGATGATATTGTTGGTTTTGTACGACCCTCAAAAACTATGAGTAAGAAAAGTCAACTTATGTGTAATGTTTCAATCTGTCAAATGTGAGAGGCTGATTTATTAAGATCTTCTTTTGCTTTTTCTGCAAACATGGTTTCTTTCCAGTTGCAAAAGGCGTGGGTTGCTGTAACTTGGCACATGTTATTTCCAGAAAACTTCAGATTGCTTTTCATAGGTTATGTTACGTAAGGCATGCACTCTTTACGTTACAAAGTAACACTTACGTTACTCTGAAGTTACAAAATCGAATAACTGCAACTGCAATGCATAATACAATAAAATAAGATCGAAAAAGACTCAACGTACTAAAAGTAATAGTGATGTATTATCTTACAATTGTGAAAACGTAATGTAACACTCGGCAGTTCGTCATAATTTTGTTCTACTAACACCAAAAATAAACTGAACACTCTTTCCTTTAGCTACTGCATTTGAAACAAACACTGAAACAAATTATTTTTCATGAAAAACGTAAGTTACAAGAATTATGCACAAAATAAGTAGTATGTATGACAGTCATACGCTAAAAGGCAACTTGAGGCAGAGCGAAGTAAAGGTATTTAAATCTTGTTACTGAATGTAGCAAAGAAATAAATAAAATATTGACGATATTACAACAAATATCTGCATCTTTTTTCACGCTTTCTACGTATTTTCTGTTCGTGGAGAGTGTCAAGAAATAAATCAATTTTGGAAGGGACCTAGCTCTTATTGCGTACGACACCCGGAAGGGTAGTGTGGTCTCCGTCAGCCAATGAGAACAAGCGACGACCACGTGCGTTGGTTTACATGCGGAGTGAAGTTACAGCGAACGGAAGCATTTTAGCGTCCAAGCAATCAGAGGCCAGCTTGTATAAACGCGCGGAATTCAATCATAGGAAATCACTAAAATTAATACAAAACGTGTTTCGCTCAATGTGTTTCACTCACTTGGAAGATTATCAATACAATATTTAGGCTTCTTTGATTAATATTTTACGTGGGGATGCTCAGCATCTTAGCGTCCCCTCACGCTACGCCACTGTTATCAGGATTACTCGGTTCCAGACTAAAGGAGAGGAATATGTTAGCTCCCGAACTACCATCACATACCGACACAGAGAGAAGAACCTTGTAAAATATTTTGAGATAGATGAACAACGTGTGTATTGCGTTGATTTCAAAGGCCTCGTCGAAGCTACGGGATGCGAGTACCTTGCAGAGGAATGGAAGTTGTTCATTGACAGCTCGAAGAGATGTTTAAAGTGTGTGTTGTTGAATAATGGCAATACATTAGCAGCTATTCCTATTGGTCACTCAGTGAAATTGAAGGAAACTTATGAAACAGTGAGAATACTTCTCCATAAAATAAATACTCTGATCATTGTTGGACTACTTGTGGTGACCTAAAGGTAATATCGATACTACTAGGTCAACACGGAGGGTACCCGAAATATCGATGTTATGATCTTTGGAGCAGCCATACAAAGAAAGAACACTGGATAAGAAAATAATAGCCTATACGGGAGATATTTAACGTTGGCGACAAAAATATAAACCATGAGCCCCTTCTTGATCACAAAGAAATTCAATTACCTCCACTGCATTTGAAGTTAGGCCTTATGAAGCAGTGTGTATGAAGCCTTATGAAGCAGCTCTACATAAAGATGATGCTTGCTTCAAATATATCTGCTCTATATTTCCATCACTGACACATGAGAAGTTGAAAGCTAGTATTTTGATGGCTCTCAAATATGGCTTCTTTTGAAAGATAAAGCATTTTTGGAAACAATGAGCACATTGGAGAAAGATGCATGTTGTGCTTTTTGTAATGTTGCAACAAACATTCCTGGCAATAAAGGGGTAGACAACTACAAGGTTCTAGTTGAAACTTTGTTCATAGCATATCAGAGGATAGGAGCAAACTTGAGTGTCAAGGTGCATTTTCTACACAGCCACTTAAATATAATTCTCTGAAATCGTGGTGCACCTAGTGAAGAGCAGAGTGATCGCTTCCACCAAGGTATAAAAACAATCGAAGTAAGATATCAAGGAAGATGGAAAAACAGATATGACAGCTGATTACTGTTGGTGCTTTCAGCACGACATCCCTGATACTGGTTATTCCAGAAAATCAAAGAAGCGCAAGTTCCTTCAACATGAATATGCTTAGGTTCTTTAAACTTGTGTATTTTCAAACTAAAACAACACTTTTAAAATTATTTATAAACCACTATTTTACTCTCTTGCATGAATAAATCGAAGTGCTACTTATTAAGATCCTGCTGCAACACATTAAGATGATAAATTTTTTTAAGTGCTTTGTGAAAAATTGTGACGTGATGGACAATATCTGACATCATATTTATAATCAGTGACTTCAAATTATATAAAATCAGTTCAAACATCCGAGTCAGCAGAAAAAAAATTTCCAATGAAGACCATTGTTATCAATGTTATTACTCACAAATATGCTGAGATGTGTACCAGCCCAAAAAGAGGGACATCAACAATGTCATTTCTAGAAGAAGAGAAAAATTTTACAATATGAAAAGTATCCTGAGATACGATGGTTTCCCCTACTATGTATTAAGTGAACCATGTTGACTGAAATGCAGATTTTGAGAGAGAGAGAGAGAGGAGAGAGAGATATTAACTTATGATTTGGTAGGAACAACCAAAGAGAAAATAAGTTATACATAATTAACAAATACAAATCAAGAAATCTCATTTTTCATTCATTACTTCTATGAAATTTTCTAATAAATCTATGGTAATTTATTTTATGATAAGCAAATAGATTTCTATCTATTATTTGATATTTTCCCAAGAAGTTAATCGTTTTTTTATTTATACTGTTCAAATACTTTGCTTATTTTATTTAAAATATTCCTGATGGAGTCAAGTTGTAATTTCATAAATTTCTTAAATAATGAATTATTTAATAGTTAATCTGCATTGTCTTTTTTGTTTTTTTATTTAGTGTCAGTATTTAGTTTTAAGCATTCTCTCTCCAAATTAATTAAAAGTCCCTGGTAATATAAAATTGTGTTTCTTTCTAGTTTCACAATTGTTCTTGTTGATGTTTCTATATTCTTCTTTCAAACATTTCTTTGAAGAATTTAAATTCATATAATCTTTAATTGTCAAGTTTCATGCACAGCTATACTATCTTTTAAGGTATGATTTGTTATATTCATTATTTCACCAAAGCTAATACATCTGTTCTGAAAATTCTATATAATATTTAAATGAGTTTTACTACTATTTACTACTAAGTGGCCCTCCAAACTCCAATTCTGTATCTTATGAGAGACTCTATCAATGAGAAGTGCACTCATTGAAAATTGTATAAGATACAAAATCTTTAATTCTGTTTAATTTCTATATACATTCTAATTTTCTTGCTTACTTCCAAAGTAAAGTATGATCTCTCCAATTCAGATTTTGATAAAAAATTACACCTAATTATTTCAGTTTACTTACTGAATTTATTACTGTTGCATTGACAGTTCTTAAAGTCTTAGTCGGCATTGTGAAAGAAAATTTTACCTTGTGTTCTTCGAGTTTTTGGTGTTGTAATGTGCAGTTTTTTGTATTTTTTCATTAATTATCAAACCTTTGCAATGGCACCATTTTTTAAATATTCCAAATTTTTCTTGTAACTCTTTTTCCGGCTCTCTTTGGTGTCTATTTGTGGATATTAGCTCCTTGTCACGGATATATGTAATAAGAGGCAGGTTTTAGGTAATTTCTTAGTCACTGAACAAATATTAGGTAAAGGACTCAAGAAAATTGCCCTTTGGAATTCCCATTTTTGTTACATTTTGCCCATTTTGTGCTACACTATAGTATTTTCTATTTTAATTCCAAAGGATCTCTCTTTAAGTAATTTTTGAATAATATAACTTTTCCTCTGACTCCTATACTTCCAGTACATCTAATATTTTTTTCATGTTTATCACACCACATGCTTTGGACAAGTCAATCCTCAATGTCATCACATATAAATCCTTGGCAATATTTCATTCATTATTCTAGTAAATTTTCTAATAAATCTGTTGTGCTTTTATTTGTGAGATAAGCAAATAGATTTCTACCTATTGTTTGATGTTTTCCCAAGAAATTAGTCTTCTTTTATTATACTTTTCAAATATTTTGCTTATTGTATTTAAAACAGAGATTTACTTGTATTCATGGGACAGTCCCCTTTATGAATAGGTCTGATTATGGATTCATTGAAGTTGGCATGAAAAGTACCCTTATAAAAAAGTACAAATACTCATTCTCAATTTTCATTTCCAGTTGTGATCAGAGGGATAATTTCTTTTTGAAACTCTTCTCAGAGAAGAAAACTATTTTCCCAAACGTAAGCAAATCGAAATATACAAGTATGATGGTTGCTGAAGATGTAAACACACGGAGAAAGAGTAACCAATGAAATTTTTTATAAAAGCTTGTTTTTTTTCAAAGTAGAATCGATATTTTGTATGACTATCACAACTGATGATAAATTAATTTTAACTGATAATCAGTGAGTACGTATCTGTTAATTATGTGCGATCGTTTTTCCAAGCTCTAGATTTTAATGGCATCAACTTTGAAAAGTGACAAGCATTCATACAAACATAACATTTTCCAGGGTGGGTTAAAACACTATTCGCAATTAGGAGTGAAAGACAATTGATTAGCTTCCATGTTATTCACTTTGTCACGCTGTGTGTAAGACGTTGCCTCTACGACGCGTTCTTCCGCCAATTCCGCCAATCATCGGATCATCTCTTTGCTTATATCTGGGTGGATCTTTTAGAGCTTTGTTTATAAACGTCTTTATACTAGTATAGCTTGACCAAGCGAAGAATGAAGGAGGTGATTGCGGCACATCATGGTACTAACAGTGTAAACACGGGTCTGTACAATCAGTCTCGCTAACAAAGGCGCGTGGAGCATGAAGCGAGTTGTTTATGGGTGTAGCTTTGAGAAATACGAGTTATGGATGAATTCAAACATTTTATATTCTTCTGCATTTATCTTTTTTTACTTTATGCAGTAAAGTACCAAAACATTAAAATTTATTGTCACAAGTATTTAAAATATTCATTACAATATTTTAGAGTATTTGGATGTAGAAACATACAATAGGAATAATGATATATCCAGAAAAAAGTGATAAGAGAGCAAAACAAGCTATCTTCGTAGGCTATTCGAAAAATAGAAAAGCTTATCGTCTTTTGATATAGAAGAAAATGTAATCATGGGAGTAGAGATGTACTATATTTAGAAAATGAGAAAGAATTAATAAAAGAAAAAAATTGTCATTTAGAAAGTTTTAATTGGTTCGCAATTTCTAATAGTAAAGAACCATAGTAAAGAATAATGAAGTAACAAATATTGAAGATATAAATATTGAGGAATATTTATTACGGTGGTAGTTGCTTCTTAGATAATAAGAATTTGATTTGGTATATATTCTGAGAAACTACTTACGTTAAATTAAATGTTTTACAAGTTTATGAATGTTACTGTACAAATTGTCTGCTCATCAAAGGAATTCAATTAAAATTGAATTATTCTACTGAAAAAAATAACATTTTATTTCATCTAATATGAGGTGCAGACACGTCCAAATACTGTTAAAATATTTGGAAAGATAACAGAATTGTGACAAAATGAATCGCGCTTTTCCTGAAACAGTTTCGAAGGTCCCATTTTTAATTGAATTTGAGTGTCCTTATATCTCCGTCTCTGTCGCTTCGGCTGTAAACACAGACGGTGGCGCGCTCCTGTAAACATCATTCTCAACTTGGTGGAGTTATACTTTTATTTTGTGTGTTGTTGTTGTTGTCGTTTAAGGTCACATCAACTTCTCGTCATTAGCGACCACTATTGGGAGTAAAGTTATGACATGATGATGACACGATATGATGATGAGAGGGGGTGAAAGGACGAACACATATAACCATGCCCGAGGCGGTACTCGAAACCGCGACCCCACGGTCCAAGGACAACTACGGCACTACTGCCTTAGCGGTCTCGACCACGGGGCCAGCACTTTTATTTTATTACACATGGTCTGCAAGTAAAAAAAAAAACTCCATAGGATTTGTATACATTTCTTATAGATTTCAACTCGGTAAAAACGAAAAAAAAAATACTGCTGCCACCACAGAAATTACCAAAAATGTTCCATCTTGTCAGTTTTTTTTGTTACTCTTAATTTTTTCTTTGTATTCAGCGTAAAATTCCTAATTAACTTATACATAGCATTCTGCTTTGTGTTTAAAAATGGCCTTAAAAACTAAGACTTCTCGTATTAATGGTATCAATTATAGATGTACTTTGCAATATAGATGAAAACGTAATGCTACAGAACGGCACAAACTTTTCCGTATTAGTTTTCTAGTATATTTTGGTCTGGGCTAGCTATACGGACTGGCCATAGGCTCTTACCAGCTGTCATCCATCGCCGCCCAAAGTACATTTTTTAATATTTTCTTAATTTTTCGGTTTCGTAATTGTAGAACGTAAATACTATTTTACGAATATTACAGAACAACAAAAATTCGTCATAAATGACAATTTCTTTAGAAAATTTGAAGCCGTTTTTAAGAAAATGGCGTTTAAGTGACTCTAAATTCGAAATTTAAAGCTCTTTTTCACAGAAACTTTTTGAGTTTTCGAAAAACTTTATTTAAAGTTATAAGAAGCACTTTACCTCACAATTACAATAGTGTTTACAAATTGCGGGAAATGTGACGTAAAAAGAAGATTTTCTCCAAAACGGCTCCAATTTTTTTCTTTAAACATTTGATAAGAATAGTGCCTAATGTACTCTGTAACATGACATATACACCATTTTGCTCTATTCTTTTGTTTTCTCGAAAATTACAAAAATGAAATTTTTTGACCTGAATCTCCCACGTCGTTAATATTAAATTAGCGATTTGCAATTAAAATAGTCGATTTGTTCATATTATTATATTTATGAGTACATGTGCTTTAAATAAAGTCAAATAAATTTTCTCAAAAACTAAAAAAATGTGTACTTTGGGCGACGCAACTGGCAAGAGTATGTGTCTAGTCCGAATAGCTAGCCGAGACCAAAGGAAATAGAAAGATAATACGGTAAAGTCTGAGCCCTTCTGTAGCACCACTACTTTTTTTAAAATCTAAGTTCTATAGATCGAACTATGAAGATTACATTTATTTTATGAGTGCGTACAAAATACTTTAACGTTTATTGGGAGCAAAATAGTAGTAGTACAGATGTAAAAGACTTCCGTGTTTCCGGCCTACAAAACTGAATTGACATTAATTTGTGGAAACGTATTGTTGCTTTCAAGTTTTTTTAATTTGAAATGTGTTGTTATAAGAAGAGTGTGAGATGAGCGAATGAATGGCTCAGTGTCAAAGTGTTTGTCTAGGACTCAGGGAGCAGCGGGCTTGAGTCCTAGTCTTCGTAGCATTTTTTTCATTCTACTGTGACCATTCGTTTTTCCTCCGAAAGCTCAGGAAAAGGTGGCACATTTATCGTCCGCACGAAGAGCATTGGTACTCATAGCGCGCGCAGCACAGACAGAAGAGAGCTACTGATTAGTTCTCATAGTTATCACAAGAGATCACTAGAATCGCTTTTGCTAGGGTAACAGCGAGACATACAGCACATCCCGTTCCTTTTCGATGCGTGTCGGCAAGCAGCGAGGTTGAACGGACGTAGCGTGTCAACGTGGACTCCATCAGTCCAGGCGAAGAAAAGGCTCTTCAAAGACAAAAGGAAGAGGTAATTAATTCTTTGAATTAGTGCGAAGAGAATTACTATTTAAGGATTAATTAACAAGATGTTTTAAGAACAGTGGGAAGAGGGGAAGGAGCCTTGTTACTTATAATTGATTAGAATCTAACACGTGGTTTTTATATCCTTCTTTTGCAGCTTTTTTCTTTTTTGTTCTTTATTCTATTTATATGCTCTTCGCTTATTATATTGAATTGAATTCTACTGGATATAATTGGAAAATACTAGCGGCATATGGTTAAAACATTTACGTTGGCAAAAGACGAATATTTAACCACACCGTTGACCCAGAGAGAGTTCTACTGTAAGGGAGCTTTGGTAACGGTACCCGACCAGCAGAGCGAGCAGCGAGGGGAAACACCCAGGATCAAGGTCACCGAAGTCGCCACTGCTCGAGTTTCAGAAGACGGCGAACGAAGAAGAACCCGTATTGAAAAGGATTTCAAAGTAAGAAAGTTCCTTTCACAAACGTTCTAATGCCCAGAACTCGGTTAACGAAGTAGATAGAGTAATTCTGTGTAAACCGAGAAAAAGATTTAATGTTCAGCTAGTTAGAGAAGAGTGTAATTTTTTTATAACTTACAGAATTAATCTTTCTTTATCCTTATTCTTTGTAAAAATAGAAACAGTAAAAACTTAATTTGTGTGTTACATAAAAGAGAATATCAATGGTACCAAAGAATGTGTGAAGGCCTAGTAAAATTTGATTTGATGTGAAAGACAGTGTAAATTAGTAAAGTAGCAAAGAGAATGGTGTATAGATTTAAGATATTTCTTGTGTATTCTATTTTCAGCAATTGACCGCGTATTTTGTGTTTTTCTATGTATTTATGAGTGTCAAGTGTATGAGATTTCTATGCCACAAAATTTTTCATCTCAAGATTAAAGTAAGGTTTTTAAGAACTCTGTGTTTTAATCTGAATGATTCGCGAGACCGTAGTGTAGAGAACCCACGTCCTTGATCCCACCAATTTCAATTTTTTTATGTGGCCCACCGTCATCCCGACTGAGCTACTAAACATCCTAGGGAGATTATTAAAAATCCCTCTCCCTTGTCCCGAAGACGGTGGTGGTCGCACTACATTACAAAACTAGTGGTGCTTCCAACGCACATACTTTCTCGCTCTGCTTCTATACGGTCCATATTGCTATTCCACTACTTCATAAACCGGCAAAAGTGTATTATACTAGCAAACGTTTTCCGTACCGAGAACCGACATCCGATACTCAAAGTCAACGAACCGGCACTTCTACCACTACGCCACACCAACAGCGCCTGTGTCAAACAGAGCTGTGAAAGAATAGAACCGACCTATAAAATGGTAAATGCATGATAAAGAAACAATTGATATCATGCTACATACGCTTTACAAATCCAAGAAGAGAAGTAAACAATTGTTAAATATTAAAAATTTGAACAAATATATATATAAACATTTTCAGTACATTTATCGCAATTCCTTATATTTTAGCAAAAACGTAATTGTATCGGTTCTATCATTTCAAGCCGGTAATTGTCAACATGCGAAAAACATGTCTTTCAAACATGACCAAGAAAGGCAACGGTGAACGGCTTACTCCAAATAATTTATCCGCTGATCGGCATTTGAAAAATAACTACTGCGAGAAACTATGTGCCATTCTATAGCACTAGTTTATTTATATATTTACCGTTCCTTATTACACACGTGCAGAAAATTTAAAGAAAAAATTTGGAGCGGTTTTTGAGAAAGTTTTTTTTTGTAAATTTGAATCGCAATTTACGCAAAAACTACTCGTTTTTCCAAAAATGGTACATGACCTTATTTGAAGTGTTAATGTTGTACAACCAACTTTGAGACAAAAATCTCTATCTTCAATTTTGCAGTTTTTAAACAGTTTTTTGCAATTTTCGAAAAATTGGGCGCATCAACGAAAATGATACCTACGTCATTCCCTTCAACGATCTTCGCACTATTCAACAACAAAATATAATCAAAAAATTTGGAGCCATTTTCTTTTAACTTCGAAAATCTCAAAATGAGCTTCATGTAAAGTACCCTCAAATACTAAAATATCGGTTTCAAATTCCAGAGGCCTTGAGACGAGTAAAAACGATCGGGGAATATCAATTTTGAAGAAAATTGGCCGAACGGTTTAGGCGCTAGCGTTGACCACATACGGACAGACGGACGTTTTGCCGTCAATCGAATTTGCAGTTTTAAGAAGCCACTAATCATGGATTTTGACTACACCACGAGATAGAGGATATTTTTTTCTAAATTTAGCAACAGGTTTTATCCACTTTTTCGTTACCAGACCCCTGCTATAAGTTTTTCTGGTGAAAATTCCGTTTTCCGGCGCACGATTACATAACTTTCTCTTATTACGAAGTATTCGTAAGGCGAGAAAGTAAAAATTCACTAAATTGCAAAATTATACGTTTGTCTTGTCAAAGTTATATATAATGTAAACAAAATTCGCGATTGCGAAAAAAGAATCCAAACCAGCAATTCTAAAATAATGGTAATAGGCTGTCTGGACGTGCGGCATTGAGATCAAAATAATACGATCTTAAATTGCATTCTTCGCAGTATATCTGTGTTGTCGATTCCAGGTCAAAATGAGATAAGGGGCTCTGCGGCGTTGCCGTTTTGTAAGAAAGAAAAATCAATATTTTCACTCGCGGCTAACAAATTGAACTACTCCATTTTCATTATTCGACATGGCTCACCATAGCCAAGCCCTACGATAGCGAGTTAACGCATTAGTAAACCAGGAATTTTGGATTCCTTATTAATGTCTTCCATGTATTTCCTAGAATAAGAGATTTATGAATAAACAATTAATATAAAAAATTCTAATACGTAATTTTGAAAATAAAAAACAAATATTTCATAGAAAGATAAAAAGCCCTTTTCACGTTCACCTTGTTTTAAAATCATAATAATATATTCACGCTATGGAAAAAGTTTTGTAATACAGTTAATTTGACAAAAACTAATCACTGATAAGCAAACCAATTCCGGGCAAGCACTGGATTCGATCCTTAGGCCTGGGGTTCTGGAAGAAAGGATTTTACCACTGAACCAAACGAATACATCTTTCAATTTCTTACATAACTAACATATTCAAGTTGCTTGTGTAAGTTATTGTGCGAAATTGCGGACAACGTTTAAAATATCTCCAATATATTTAGACAATTACAAATAATTTTGATGTGTGACATCTTCTATCAAACGGAATTAAAACTTGAATGACTGAAATACATTTCACTAATTAGTCCTACTTTAAGGGAGTCCCACTAACTATTGACCATCCCCAAAATTTCTAAACGGTTCCCGATATCGAAATACAGTTTTCTCTCAACAATGTATAATCATGGTTCAAGAGAAAAGAGAAATGGTGTAGAGATATTGTTTGAAGTATTTTAGTTTTGGAGAAATTAAATAATCTTTAGTTTTTCTAAAGGGAACCATATATTTTGTCACTAGCAATAGATAGATCATAAGAGGAATGCAATGATGTAACATGCTAATATTTTATTGTATTTTGTGTATAAAATTATACATTCTGACATAATATTTTAAACGGAACGTGCAGTTTTTCCTGTAGCAGCCGTCGCAATTGTCGGGAAGGTGTCCTTCGCGACCTCTCCCCGCAAAAGTGAGGACGGCGAGAAGGTAAACTTCCTCAAAGGTGGCAGATGCAAGGGTTGCTACGGGAAATGTCAAGTATTTAATTTAAAATCACATGTCAGAAAGTTTATTATTGTACTCAAAATACTATCAAAACATTAATGTATGTTACATCATTGCATTCGTCTCTTTATGATCTCTCTAATGCTAGTGAGAAAAATACATGATTGCATTTAAAAACTCAAAGGTGATTAAATTTCTCAAAAACTAAAAATATTTCGAACAATATCTCTACGGCAAATTGCTTGCCCTATGGTTCCGCATTTTTGAGCGAAAACTGCATTTCAATATCGGGAACGGTTTAGATTTAGAAGTTAAGGGGGTGGCCCTTAGTTGGTGGGACTCCCAGTATTTTGCTTAGATATACATACAAAAACTGTTGAACAAATAATAAAAAGAATAATGCAGTTTTATACATCCCCCGACAAAAATAGCAGTTTGTTTTGGTTTAAATTCTTAATATACTGTTGTCCCCCCACAATTGAACTTCTGATGAATGGGTAACAGTTCAACTTGGAAATGAATTCCAATCGCTAGAAATCTTTCTTGATGCGTGATTCCCTTCCCGAGGAAACTTCTTTAATGCATTGCTGTTGATGGTGAGCATTTTATTTAACGAGCGCATTTTCATGGTATGTTTTGATGGTCTACGATATAAAAATAATTTATTTTTGTAAAAGTAAGAATAACAGCACAATATATTAAAATCCTTCTTCCTTGCAATTTACATATATATCGCGCACGCGGGAGGTGTTTGGACCTGCCCTGACAATTGGTTTGAATTTTCTTTGTTAAAAATTCTCCTTGATATATTAGTTACAGTGCGGGGCAACAGTCATGCTGAAAATATATTTCAGAAGCGTAGTTCTACAATACACATTTTGTTTTCTGTTTATACATTTGTTACATTCATGACGGCTGCCGCAACCGTCTGCGCCACGGGGCCGGTGTTGTTGTTGTTCTTATTGTTATTGTTATCATTATTTGAATTGGGTGTTCACATATCTAAGAAGTTGGCTTTTTATTGTTGCAGAAATTTTTTGTCTCCACGAGGATAATCTAATAACTCTAATGATAGAATTCTAAGAACTCATTAGGGAGAACAAATTTTACTTGAAGCTAAAAACTTCAATTTTGTAGTTGTGGGAAGACGCCGAGGATCATTCACACTTTTGCAATTTTCGAAAATTCAGAGTTAACCGTGAAAATCGGACCTACGCCATTTTATAAGTGTATTTTATTCTATTGTTAAAAGAAATTTAGAGAAAAATTTGAAGCCTTTTTGAGAAAATTTTGAAAATGTCTGGGGAGCTTCATGCAAAGTACCCCAATGTTTGAACAAAGTTACTCAAATTCGCGGCGCCTCGAGTGGAAGCAGATCGATCGGAGAATATCCATTTTGGTGAATGCGTAGGTTAATTTATCATATCTCCCTGCTCTAACAAGTGGTTTGAATTTTCTTTGTTCAAAATTCTCCTTGATATATTAGTAAAAGTGCGGGGCAACAGTCATTCTGAAAAATATTTCAGTAGAGTAGTTCTACAATACACATTTTGTTTTCTTTTTATATATTTGTTACATTCATGAATAAAGGAGGAAGTAGATTAACAGCAAAGAATATTAGAAACTTGCAGCCAATCTATGTTCTGTTTAATTATCTCGAGATATTACTGTAAAACATCTTAACCTATTGATCCCTTGCCTTCTACTTGAAATGTTTTAAAATGTAGACTTGTTTCTGTCGCCGTTACAAATTAAGGTCAATGCTTGTTAGGTCTGAAAATGGCTTTAATATTTTCTTTCTTAAGCTGACAGTTTCTTACATCGTTCTTTTCGATTTTTTTAACATTGATGTCCGTTTCTAAGCATTCCCTACCATAATTACATTATTCACGCATACATCCCATCACTTTCCTATCATTGGTCTAAAAGTCGCGACACCCCGAAGGCCGAGTGTCCCAAAGACGATCGCCGCACTGGCGTCTCAAGGCTATTATTTCCCGTACCTACAACTGTTCATAATTTCAAATCAAGTTTAGGTAAAATATTTGTTACTCTATATTTTTTTAAGTTAGTAACAACTAGGATATTGTATTCCTCTTCAAATAATCTAATCATTTGAGTAAAAAATCTATGTAGTTCTATTAAAAAATCAAATATTGTTCAATTTCTGCAAAATTAAAAATGTTTCAAAGAATATCTCTGCTACACAACACTTGCATCGTGGATTAAATGTTAAAATTATCTATATTCAAACTTGGCTAGTTATTAATTATTATTAATAAAAATCGAAAATATGAAGCTCCAGAATGTATCACTACGGTGTTTCGAAATAATTCCTTACATCGCACTGCGAATTTCGGCAGCAGTCTCGTATTACCGACTAGTATTTTCTGCAATTTTGACGGTAATAATAAAATAATAAATAAATGGAATTAAAACTTTCTTCTGGTTAGCTCAAACAGGCACTTCAAAAAAATCAAGAAAACAATCCTATAGATAAACTTCTTGATACAAGATGTTTAAGTAGTAATATTATAGTATGTGCCACCACTCCGTCAAAATGCATTTTGCAAAATAATTTGTTTATAATAGATTTCATCACTAGAAGATAAAGATATCGGCATGCAGTTGGCATCTTTCACTGGACTATAGACAAACACGCAGTGAAATTTTACGTTCACATTCGCAGAGCAAAAATTTCGGCGTTTTTGATAATTTATTTATAACGCAGACAAATTATAATATGGAAACGACAGTTCAAACGCAATATTAAGAGTTCAAAGAAAATGTTTGAAGATAAAATGAGCAATAGTTCATCAGCAACTATTTCCATTGATTTCCCGTTAAGTTAGAAATAGTTACTACAATATAATCGGCGGAAAGCGAGACACTGCAAAACGAAGTGAACCACATACTTGACTGCAAAGAGTGACCGGATTGCCTGTAAAAGAATGTGGGTTGGCATCAGATGCTAATTTCCTATAAACAATTCCGTAAGGAAATTTGATAGCGCCGATCGGATTGCGGAATTTCGCAACTTGTTCAAAGGCAATTGAGATGAGAGAGTAAAGAAGTATTGCAAAATTTATAAATTTATAAACAATTTCCAATTTTCGCAATTCTAAAGTGGGAAGAGTTCCTTGATGACTCAGAACTGAAAATTGCGAATTAACACTTTTGCAACAATTAACGATTTTATAAACAATTTCGAAATGTGCGGTTATTCCTGCGGAAGAGTGCAATGTGCAATTATAATAGCAAAGTGTGCAATTATAATAGTTTTTTCTTATGGAAAAAATCTGGACATTTGATAAAATTCATAGATTGTGTATGAACAACAGTATTGGGAATTAGAATGCATATAAGAAAGTAATTTGTCTAAATTAGTGTTATTTTATCTCACAACAACGTAATTTCTTCAAAAAGAATGTGTCAATAGTGGTTAAGTGTATGTTTTCATATATATTTGAATAAATTTACTTTCATGTTCATAAAAGTGTTCATTCCTTGTATTTTTATTTGAAAATAATTCCACATCGGAACTAGCGACGCCTGCCATTTTGTACGGCGTACACACATTTAGGGCACTCCCCTCTGTATTGAGATCGGCTGCCTGGGTTTGTGAGGCTCCGCCTGCAACGTTTCGTCATGACAAGGACTGCCCAAGCCGTGCACAAGCTGAACTTAGCTGCAGACGGCCGCGATCAATGTTTGTTTCCCAAACTGTACAATATTTTGTGTTTGCTGCTGGAAAGTGTTAGCAAATCTTTCCACTACATGTTCTATTCTGTTACTTTTTCGTAAAATTTATTGTAATGATTTCGTCTAAGATTTTTTCCTTGGTATGCCAAGTAGTTTATTTATGGCTTTCCATTTTGTTTTAATGTCGTGTCTGCTATTTCAAATATTGGTCAAAAATATTATTTCTTTAGTCTTAATATTGCTGATTTTTTTATAATTCATTCTTAGTGTATGTTTTTAATTCTTTATTTTTAAGTTGTCTGCAACTTTTAAAAATAATATCTCTTTATTTTATCAGTTCATTAATTTTTGGAGTTTATTCAGGGTTTTAATATTACCTTTTTGTCTACTATAGTTTGTTTCTTTGGAAACTGATGATTAATCAAAGATGTTTTTAACTACGTTATACAATTTATAAGCTGTTAGGCTTTGATGACTAATTTCGTTTTATTCAGTAGTTCTTTCTGGAGTTTCCTTTTACTTATGAATTCATATTTATTGGGTTATATTATCAAGAAACATCTTTTAGTTGTGATGTTACATGAGATTCCAATCAGATAATGATCTGTTATTCTTCTCTCCAATATGTATGAGATTGTAGCGTCATAATACTGGGCGCGACCGACCGCACAAGTGGTGCAAAAGTCGTGCAAGGGGGAGGGGTTGGTCCTCTCGTGCCGCGCTGGCGGTGGATGGACCCCCGGGGTCTCTCGAGGGTCTCTCAGCTGGGGCGTGTCTGAGAAGGCTGTCCGTTCGCACAAGTGATGTTGTGACGACAGAAATCGCCTGCAGATGGACGGCAGGCTCCATCTGCAGCCGGCCCAAATCTCGAGAGAAATGACGCTTTGTGCGTGGAGGTTCGGTCACGTGATGCCTCGCAAGGAGGCGGGTGGAATAAGCTTCCATGGCATTCGAGGTGACCGTAGCGATTGCGGGAGGTGATCGCGAGCAGCGTCTTGCGAGGCGTGGCTTTTCGCCACGCGACAAGAGACCAGGGGCGGCGCTAGTGGAGCGAGCTGGGGTTCTCTTGGCAGTTACTGAGGTCAAGTTGTGACGTCTCGGAGTCGGTGTGCTGTGAAGAGCAGCGTTTCTTAGGAGTGTATATACTGTAATAAACTATTGTAAATAGATATGTACTGCAAACTCCTTGTCTGTGTTCTTCCTCATCTCATGACGACGTCACAGTATTATGTTTTATGTGATCTATGCAAGAGAAATAATTCTTTACCATTTCTTATTTCAACTTTAGTGTCTTTTAATACAATGAATCAATTTGTGATTTAGCAAGGTAATCAATCATAACTTTTTCATCAGTGCAAATGTCTATAATGTAACGAATATTGCGTCATCTGCCGGAATCCGCTGCGCGGATTGCATCATCTGCCGCCGCCCCCCCGAACTGGACGATTCCGGGTATTCGCGGGTAGCCAAGAAGCGTGCCGCAAGTTCCGGAAGGGTCCAGGCGGGCGCCGGCCAGGTATAAATGCGCCGCTGTCGGCGGCCGCCAGTCAGTCAGTCAGTCAGTCCAGTCTGATCTAGTCAGGAAGCCGAGCGGTGAAGTTTGTGGTGTGTGCAATCCGCTGTGGACGGCAGTGTACTGGACTGTGGTCGGCACCGTGAACTGTGGTCGGCACCGTGAACTGTGGTCGGCACGTGAACTGTGGTTGGCGGCCGTGGATTGTGGTCGGCGCCGTGGACTGTGGTCATTGCAGTGGACTGTAATCAATGCATAGAACAGCGGTGAGCGCATCGGACTGTGCAGCAGTGCATGAGAACGTGAACAGTGAAATAAATAATCAAGAGGACTGTGCCGTGTATAAATAAATAACCAAGTCAAGAACACAAGGACTGTGAAGCCAACCTGTAAATAAATCAAGTATTTAGTGTAATAGTGTAACATAAATAAACATCTCTGTTAAATAAAATTTGTGTTTTTAATTCACCACCGCAACGTTACAATAATATTACAGACTCCAATATGAGTTTGTTCATGTTTTGATGTGTGTGTAAGAGAATGGTACAGATTTTCATTGAAATTCCTGATAATTTGAAAAAATGCAAAAATTTAAAATTTTAAATGTTTTTGCCGACATCCTATAAACTATAATATTGAAAATGGGATTTGCTATTGAAAGAGCTCTTGAAATAAGTTTGTTACGCTATCTCACGATTACGTGTTAAAGACTCGTGAAAATTCAGCTTACCGCCGGTAACGACCCACCAACGACAACCGCTAGAGTACCAATGCATATTTCAATGCCGTGAACTACCCGCTTGAGTAAACCGTCCAATCAGGGAATTTCTTCTACGAAAAGTCTCAAAAATTATCGAGAAGCAGAGGAGGGATTCAGGGAGAAGGCAAGAGGGGACAAACTGCTCCTGAAACGCGGTTTGCGATGTGTAGCAAGTTAACGTAACGGACTGCTGTACCAAGTTCGCGGATTCAAACACGATCGAAGCCGTTGGATTTTTAAGGGCGAAAAAGTCCTTCGTACGCCTTCCTTCGGAGGGGAAGTAAAGCCGGCTGTCTCATGTTTAGTAGACTTACTTGCATATAAAAGATCCTCAAACCTAAATAGCAAGCTTCTGAGCTAAATTCAAATCGCCTGTTTCGTCGCCCGAGATAATACCTTCTTCCCCCGCTAGTGGGGAAAGGAGAAGTGTAGCAAATTGCGTGGTCGGACGGAAGAGCAGGCCTCATGGCCTGAGGTCTCGCCACGTTAAAATAAGGCATTAATTCAATTCAATTATTCAATTCAGTCTGGGGACACATTTAAAAAAATTATATTTAGATATTTCATTTCGCGATCTTGAAATTTATATATAAAATATTTTTTCTTTCTGTATTTTGAGAAGATATATAACAATAATCAAAGAAAAATAATTTATTAAGCTGAGCTAATAACATACATTAATAAATTGGTGAACTTAGTATTATAAAACGCGTGGATAATATTCAAATAATAGTAGGAGTAGAATAATAAATGAGAATAATACTATTAATAATAATAGTATAATAATATAGTAATATACTAGAATAATAATAGTAGGAGTAGAACATGCTTATACAATTAGTTAGCAATGCAGAAAAATCAAATCAGCAGTTCATTTACCGTTAACCACTAAAAAGTCTATTTCTAATACCTTTGTGAATGAATGGCCACCCAGTAGCTCTATGATTGATCTGCACTAAAGATTGCTGCTTTGAGTTCTGTGTAAGGTATATCTGCACTGTGGTATAGAAGGCAATGACAATCCATTGGTATCTCGCATAATAAAAAATGGAGTATGAACCTTTTAGATCTTTTAATTGAGCCCAGAAGACCCCGAGAAATGGTAAAAAACTCGCCGAGACTTGTCACTCGATTGAATGAAGCGCGCTGCGCGCACGGTGTTACCAAGTTGTGCGTCACAGCCCCGACACTATAGCGCGTCCAAGCATTTGATGCACGTACAGAGCTTATGGAGAACAGTGTTGTCACTTCTCAGCAGCTTACACACAACACTCGCCGTGCTGATACTCGGATTGACATGAAATTTTGCCAGCTGTTCAGCACCTTTTAAAATCCATAATCTTGATTTGTGAAGAAAGAAGCATCGCAAGTAGTGATTTTGCGACAATTAGAGAATTCACTAGCGTACCCGTGCGAGAACTCTCGCATGTTAAATCCACACACTTTCACTATCCATTTGTCTATCCCTTTCCATAAAGGAGAAAAACTACTAATGTACTTACAGAATATTAAAACAAAATAACAATGCAACTGATGTTTGAAACAAATTTTCAATTAAAGTTTATTCAACATTATAAAGAGATGTTCTTGGAACAATTCGTACTTCTTTAAAAACAACATTTAAAGAAATGTTTCAATCCTCCTTGAGAGTTAGCTTTTCGCTTTCCTTGAGAATCAAAATAATAGAAAAGGTTTTTACTCTTGAGAAAGGCCAAGTAAAGTAGTGCGAAAATACCGGATCGGGCAAGAACAGACCTACTCATTGCAATATTATTTAACTTTCCTTTATTTGTTATGAAGAACCGAGTGGGTTTTTGGAGAGTCAAGATGCCGGATTTGCTGGGGTGAGAAAATTGAAAAAATTATTTGTATACCAAAAAGTACTGAATTATTTTCTGTGTCCCTTACGTACCTCAAGAAAAAATCCGAGCAACCAAAAAAATAATCAAACTAATGTTTTCACCTTGAGTATAAAATACCATTTGTAGCATAGAAACAATTAGTAGGCATTAGTAAGCCCACTTCGGTACATGGGAATGTTGCTCAAACGATGTTTTGTATTTTTAATAGAGAGGGTGCTGGTTAAAAACGGGTGTTTACATGACAGGTTCGGAAAGACAAGAAGGTCGAACACATACGTGGAATAATCCAAATACAATTATTGCAAAGATACGAGCCTCTGAAAATGTTATCTCGATTGGGACAAACACACATGTACTTACGACTTCGGTAAAATTATTAATAATGCGTGTTACGGTGCCGTTGAAACTAAAAGAGACCAACGGATATGACCTTTGCCATCAGTCGTGAAAGAACGAACGCGCTATAAAATCTGACATCGATTGATAAACGTTTCTGGCACTGCGATACAATTTGTTCGTTGCAGGAAGCGCGGAGATCATGAAAGGTCTTGATGCAAAACGTCTCTAATACACTATTTCTAATACTCCCTAACACTTAAAATTTTAATAGTATGTGGGTTTTGCTTGGTGTTTCTACCAGGTGGCGAAATGTTGAGAATGTTTGCTGCACTCGTTTCCAATACCGGATGTCCCGCGAAAGGGGAGCTGTCTTCCCACCGACGACAGACGTTGACAACTCAAGAGTTTCGCCAGTCTGTGAGTGTGAAGGTCACAGAGGGCAAGTTATTTTTACTACTATTTATTCATAAGCAAGATGGGATTTCGGCAGGGGGTCTCGCCCTTCCTTCAGATACGTACCACTTACAAGCCTAGAGCAAATTAGAATACCACTTGAACGGAAATAATTTCAAAACAGTTAAATAGATGGCTTAATATTAGAAATTAAAGATTTTTGATAAAAAAAATATGTATTATTTTATTAGAATTATTATTTAAAAAATCAGGCCTTAAATGAGAGTTAAAACTGAAATATCAATAGCAAAAACAAGTCAAATCCAGTTGGAACATTGTTAAATTCATCACATACTGACGAGGCTTTGAATTGTTTTGTGCGAATGACATCGATATCAAGGTCATTATTGCTAAGTTTCAGTCCCAAGTCAATTTGTACGTCCAATACATCCACATTTTTTGGTAAAATAAAGGGGAAAATGCTCGTTCACAAAGGTGAGGTGAGATGGATGGTATCAAATACTGCAAGGGTTTGTGCGGACAATGCATAATTTCTTTTCGGGACAGCTAATAATTTCATCTCATATTTGCTTGAAAGCACATTTTAGACAACTACTGGTTGAATGTCTTTGGCATTAATATTATTAACTGTAAAATTTATAATTCATTTTTAGATATGTTTAAATGTATTTCACTGTTTTTAATAAGTGAAATTCAAAAATAAATACTTTATTTTTCCTTTCACATCGCCTGTTGAGAATCGCGAGAAGTATTCAAGATCACTGAACGACATGAAATGTTCATTCGGAGCGCACGAAATATTGTTTTTATTACCGTCTAACTCAAGAACCAGGATTCACACAGAAATGTGGTTGGTCTGATCAATATTCGGACTTCCCTTTCATTCATCCGCCGAGGTTTTGTACTTTTCTGCAGTAATAAAAAAAGTTTCTCGCATAGTGAAATTTAAGGACGTCAAAATGTAGAAATAAGCATTTGGCTATCATTTATAATTAATTTCATGGAAATTAAACCATAAACTTAATTACAAAATAAAACCATCTCATCATAAGAGTTCTGGGAATAACTGGTAAAAAACTCAATTGTCTAAGATCAATACAACTGAAGCTATCGTTGAATGAACTTGTTAAGTATTTGCGCGTGAAACAAGATGGACAAGTCGAATAACCCCGAGCTTCCTGAATCGGCAACACAGCTTGCGGTAGAAAAGAGAGAGTCTTATGTAAAATTGCATTGGATAGAAAGAGAGGGGCAATACTCCATAAGACGCCGTACTGCAAACAAATGTTTGGATGCACAAAATGGAAGAGGCGCTGCAACAAGGATTTTGTGGCGTGTGGCATATTGACCCTTCGCTCATGTTAGTTTTTAATGTTATTTGTTCCTTTTAAGTATCAAGAAAATTTAATAGTTCTAGACATCTATATGCACTATTATTGCAGATTTTTATAATTTTTAAAAAAGGTTTGTTTTCGAGTAATGCTTTTAAAAAAAAAGTTTTTATTGGTGTTGCCAAGAATTAGACGATATCAATTTGATCTTATATTGAATTATGAATACGTATCTTATTATATACTATTTATTTGTCAAAAAACAGTAAAAAACTGTATATGACGTATGGGAAAGGAAAGCGATTTAATCCTGCGCCACATTTCTGAGGGTCAGAATTAAAAAAATAAATATAAATTTAGAAAAAGAATTATTTTAGAAAATAAAAATATTTGAAAAAATGTTTGTTCCCGAGTATAGAAATCCAATTCAACGGTAAAATGAACTACAGCAAAAGGAGTGCTCAACAAAACGTCGTGCACAGGCAGTATATTTACGTTCAGAAGCCAAAACAAGGGGCCCATCTCAGCATTTGCTCCAATGGATCAGGGAAAACTGGACCAAAAACCTGATCGAGATGGGGTCATTGACCGGAAGCTAAAGTAGTTACTTGTTCAGGTGTATTAAATATTTTAAAAAAATATATTGCGATGTGTCGTTTGACCATCGCACGTCGCCACCCCAGTGTCACGCCACATTAACAGAAGCTCGGAAGGACGGGCGGCCTCTGCCTCGCCTGATCAAGTTCCGCACAGCTGTGTAGGCCTCTCCACACCCTGAACAATAAATCCACCCCTTTGTGCCTCTGAGAAAATGAGTGACTCCCGGAACAAACGCGTATAGACTTGGCGCTAGCACGCAGAAGATAATCCCCTAAGTCAATAAACCCATCACACGTCAGAGCAGAAGAACCATGTGCGCACCTTCTCTGTGCTAAACAAAGACATCCAATGGCCGCGAAAGGAAGCGATCATCTTAGCAACCAGTTACAAATGACAGAAAATTCTGGAACTCAACAACCGACCTATGAAAACGCTGGGCAGGAAGCACGTGATAACCCTTGCATGGTGCGAAAGAAAGAAGGGGGGAGAAACACAGCGAGAAGCTCGAATTCAGACGGCGCGAAAAACACGAAGAGAGAGGTAGATGGTTCCGAGCAGAGATAGCATAGGACAGTCGAAATTTCAACACTTAAAGTTACAGTAGAGAGCGGCCGAATATCGGCTTTTAGAGAAATCACTAGTGAGAGCAACGTGTATAAAAGACGACAATAGCGGTTGGTGAGAGGCAAAGCATTGAGCCGACCACCACGAGACCTGCCGGCCTTCGTCCAACCGCGGAATTTATTCCAAACAGCCAGATTTTGGCTTCCAACGTCATACGCGGTCCAGGTGCGTGTGGACGGCCTGAGACACGCGCAGCGCTACGTAATTGCTGCGCTGACATTCACCGACGACATCGAGCGCGGCGGCCTTCATCCCGAGGGACAATTGTGAGGCTGGTGTTCACAACGCTCCAGCGGCGCTCCCTGAGGGTCCAGGCCGCATCAGTCCATCGATCGGTGAGCAATCCCGTTCGCGGTTGACGTAGCCATTACGCCATCAATCAATTGTAAGTCATCATCATCATCACTTATTTGATAGCCAAAAACAGTAATTCCGGTGTTTGGCAAGAAACAGTTTTTATAATAAAATGTGTCGCCGCCATTTTGGACGGTGTGAAAAAGACTAAATTCTGAGTAAAGTGTTTATTATTTTAAAACAAAGAAACCATTGCAATCCTTCGACCCAGGGCACTCACCCCTGAGACGCTCAACGCCGGCAGTGAAATAGCAGGTAAGATGGGCGCGCGCTTGGCGCCCCTTTAAATAAATTGAGCGCGTGTCCCCCCTGCTATATGGAACGACCGTCATACCATCAGTGTGTCGGCGCTTCCGTTCTGTGGTGTGACCTCCACCCCCGATCCCGTTCCAAAGAATCGGCATCCGACCGTGGGCGGTTGCATCACAGTATACAATGCAACGTAAACTAATTCATTATATATCTTTGTTTTGTTACAATAAACATTATTTTTCCTTTTTCGCGATCAGTATAGTCTCTAATTGTATTGAAACAGTTTTTGCAGCAGAAAGATTTTACTTTTAACCTAAATTTTGTGTACCGACTTAATTGTTTTATGGCATCTGGCAATGCGTTGTAAGTAACGTACATGTATTGTTATTTGATTTCTTGTACTAGAGCTGTTGATACTGACACTTGATGCACGTGATTTCTACGGCGTGTGGTGTAATTATAAATATCAATATTGCATGATGAAAATATGTTCCCTCCGTTAAGTAGGTCCATTTTTGACAAAATTACAGATTTGTAAATAATAGACAAGGCATGGTAAGATTCCCAGCTCAATGAAAAGAGGCTTGCAGGAATCACGTGGAAGTATTTTCATTATTCGAATAATTTCTTTTGCAATCTGAAGGTCTGAATACTACAGGATGAGCTTCCCCAGAATATTATACCATATGGTCAGGCCGGCAATGTACATTTGCAAAATAAACGCAACGAGCTGCATGAGGCTGACAGAATTTGAAAGAATTCTGAATGCGTAGCATAATGAACTTAATTTAGTGTTAATTCTCTTATATGTACATCCATTGAGGTTTGATTGAATTGAAAGACTAAAATTTGTTGCCTCAACATTCAGCTAATTGCATATGTTCATTTCAATGGAACATGCGATTTCCGATTTGAGATGTAAAAATGCATTGAAACAGTTTTCTTTCGTTAACAATTAATTTATTTTTAAACCAATTTGAAACTTATGGAATTGTACTATTTACTGCTTCTCTTTGCAAAAGAACATTCGTTATCATCAGCAAACAGAACCGTTCTTCCATTTATAATAGAGACGAGGGCATATCGTTTACATATAACAGAAAGAGAAAAGGACCTAAGATCGAACCTTGCGGGACCCCATGCTCAATTGGCAAAGAATTGGAAATATAAGTATGTAATGTCCTGTCCTGCCAGTATGGTATTTCTACTCTTCGAGTCCGGATGTTTAAGGTACGAAGTTATCCAATCTAGGGCAAAACGACACGAATCCATACGAAGGTAATTTTGAGAGGCAAGAATGTTACTCGTCAATAACGTCAAAAAGCTTTCGAAAGATCTAAGATATTCCAATGGGTACTTCATTTTGGTCTATTGATGAAGCAACATCTTTGAGAAAGAAAAAAAATGGCAGTTTCCGTAGATTTTGATTTTCTAAAAACCGTGTTGTGAGTCTGAAAACGCTTCGTATTTCTGAGAAAAGCTTCCATCGTAAGTAGAAAAGGCCTCTCTAATATTTTTGAGAAAACTGACAATACAATACTAACAAATGTTTAGAAACTTTTATATGAGGGGCAAAAAATTTGAAAAATATCAGTGTGTTCACAAGAAGTCTTAGGTTTTACGTGTGCATTGTTGCTGGACAATCAGTTAGAAAATTTTAATGTTGAACCTAGATGATGTAGGCATCATGGACAACAATAATCCCAAAATATTTTCAAGTTTGAAGGAGTGTTAGCACATTTTGGTCTGCGCGGACACGTTCCTGCGACTTCCGCCCACCTGGGCACTCTTTGGGGTACTTCCCGCTAAATTATGGGAGTTCCATGCTAGACCAGGGTGTCATGGGGGCGCCAATTCCAAAATTCGCGCGTCCCACACAAAAAAAATCAATCGATCATCAATCAATCAATCCATCAATCAATCAATGAAATGGAATGAAGACATTAATTAAATCATTGTTTCCCCGCGCCTTGATGCATGTGACAGTTCTTCCGCCGCCCTGCCAGGTTGCAATCAGCTACCCTCGCCGCCGACACCGGTGACGTCACTACGTCACCGCCACCACCAACACCATCGCGCCGTGGCGCCCGTATCTCTCCCCCCGCCTACGTCCGCCCCCCGCCGCCAGCTAGCCGGCTGCCCGCCCCTCTGCGCCCTGCCCGGGGTCGGAACCCGGGGCAGCGCCAGAACACGCGCGGACAGCGAGCGACACAGCTGGTGGAGTGTGGGCCAAGCGGAAGGAGCTATGGTGGACCGGGAGCATGAAGCATCCACGGCGGTGAAGGACATTCTTCATGCTTTCTGCATTTGAGACCCTCTACTAGACAGCGGTGTGATTTGTAGGAGCGGTGGTGCTGTGACAGTGGTGTGGTTCGACAACCCAGCCATGTGGGCCTCGTAACCTTTCAATGTTACATTCATTTGGTTTTTGCTTGCTGTGTTAGTCAGGTAGCATCGCTTGGTCAGTGTGTGCCTTTAATTTTGTGTTTCGCAACACTGCAAGAGTTTTGTGAAATTGTAAAAGTTTTTTTTTGTATACTTTGACAAGGAGTCATATCATAAAATCTACTTTTTTGTGTGAAATGACCTTCCTATTAATATGTTTAATGGATATGAAGATTTGCATCCTTCCTTATTTGATATTTTTAATAAAATGGGGAAATTCAAGGAATTCCAATTTTGACAAAATTGATAGTTATGATAATACCGCTATGATAATACCTTTTTACTTTCCCGTATACGTACGTATACACGGAGTGATATACGTAGTATAGGGAAAGTTATGTAATGCTGCGCGAAAAAAATAGCCAATTTTCGGCGGAAAAAATTAATTGCCGGGCCGTGAAAACGAATAAGTGGATAAAACCAGTTGCTAAATTAAGAAAAAAAATCCTCTATCTCGTGGTGTGGTCAAAATCCATGATTTGTTGCTTCTTTATACTTAAAAATCGATTGACGGCATTCCGTCCGTCTGTGGTCAACGCTAGCGCCTAAACCGTTCGGTCGATTTTCTTCAAAATTGATATTCCACAGTCGATCTGATTCTAGTCGAAGCTTTGTGATTTTGAAAAAGATTCTTTAAAATTTGGGGATACTTTATATGAAGCCCCCCGCGGATTTTCAACATTTTCTCGAAAACGGCTCCAAATTTTTTCTTTAAATTTCTTGTATGAATAGGAGAAAATACACTTTTTAACATGGCATAGGTCCGATTTTCACGTACAGCTCTGAATTTTCGAAAATTGTGAAAGTTTGAATTTTTTTCGGCGTCTTTCTCCAACTACAAAATTGAAGATAGAGATTTTTTCTTCAAATAAAATTTGTTCTGCATATTGAGGTCTTTAATAAAGATCATGTAAATGTTTTTCACAATTTTGGTAGTTTTCGTGCAATATTGCGTGCAATATGTGCAATTTTAAAAAATTACAAAAACAAAATTTTCTCAAAAACGGCTCCAAATTTTTTCTTTAAACTTTTGGTAGGGATAGTGGTAAATGTACTCTATCAATGACATAAAAGCCATTTTGGTCTATGGGTTGGTTTTTTTCAAAAATTACCAAAATGTAAATTTTTTTACTTGTCTCTCACGTCGTTAATATTTACATTATTGGCGATTTTTTTACATTATTATATTTACAAGTATATATGCTTTATATAATGTCAAGTAAAGTTTCTCGAAAACACTACCGTTTTCTGTGAAAAGTAGCTCAAATTTCGGCACTTTCAGAAATGCTCAAACGTCATTTTCTCGTATATGGCTGCAATTTGTTTCTTGAAACTTTTGTAACGGATAGTGCTAATTACACTCATTAGTATAGCGTGAAGTTTATTTTGAGTTTTTTTTGTATTTTCAAAAATTATATAAATGTAAATTTTTTGAAAGATCTCTCACATCTTTAATATGCACATTATCCGCAATTTGTAAAGATGATTATATTTGTGAGTGTAAGTGCTTCAAATAACTTCAAATAAAGTATTTTGAAAACTCAAAAATTTTCTGTGAAAATGAGCTTCAAATTTCGCATTTTTAGTAGTGCTAAAACGCCATTTTCTCTTAAACGGCACATAATTTTTAAAAGAAAATTGCCATTTACGGCTAGGTTTTCGTGTTCTTTAATATTCTAAAATTAATGTTTCTGTTCTATCAATAGGAAACCGAAAAATTAAGAAAATGACAAAAAAAATGTACTTTTGGCGATGATAGATTGTAGCTGGCAAGAAAGAGTATGTGGCAATTCCGAATAGCTAGCGAAGACCCAGGAAAATAGAAAACTAATACGGAAAAGTCTGTGCCATTCTGTTTCTGTTTTTTGACAAATAAATAAATAAAATAAATACGGTCATGCTTAATTTTTTCAAAATACGAGTAGTTTTTCTTTAATTTTGTGACAAACGTAATAGGCCTCTGTAAATTTACTTCGCTTCGGACAGCTGGATGCGTCGTAAATTAGAATGTGCAATTTTGTGTATTATTTCTTTCTTCGTTTCTTACATTCGAACTTTGTTATAGACTTACACATTAATATTTTAGAAATTGTTTATTTTGAAATATTTGAAATAAGTAAAAAGAATTAATAGGTCTCAGAATAGCGACAATGCAGCGTCTGCAACAATGGAATTCACTTTGCGCTCGCGAATATCTGTGAATTAGTGTCATTGTTGTGACCTAATGGAGCTGTATGAAAAGGGGTTATAATTGTCTAATTTATGTTGATATTTGCAGGCAAATATTTAGTTTTGCACCAAATGCTGTACCATTTGTAGTGAGTAGAGAATTTGTTGCATGGTTTTAAAATACTCTTCCCTAATCATGGCCCAATGGAAGGCATTTCTATATTTCCAGGGTATCAGTCTTCTTTTTCCAATACAGGGTTACAAAACTTTTGCATTCTATTTTTGTGAAGTTGTAGAATTCACATAGTTCTGACAACACTGCAATATAAATAGTGAGTTCCAAGCGAAGATGTTAGTAGCGCATAAAGTGCAATATTACAGTACTACTTAGCTGTTTCCTCTAATTCGGGAAAGTAAGTGCTGTTGTAGCACCACTAGTTAATGTACTACATCATGCGACGTAGGTTCTTGATGTGACGTTATATATTACAAATCAAAATAACACACTTAACTTTGTGATGTTATATAAAGGTTTCTTCTGAAACTCGAAACTGAAAATGAACTGACCTAAATATTGCTTTTTATAAGCACGTTAAGTGATTTTCCGGTTATAAAGTATATATATTTTCCACTGCTCCAAATTTTGCTGGTAATGTGCTTCTGTGATCAGATGTAATACGACATGGGCTTTACCGAGTAGAAACTGCACTTCAATTTTCCTGGAAACCTTTCACCTCGAGATTCCAACGCCAACGTCCGCGACCCAGCGTCGGGCGGCTTTTAGAACGAACCACTAAAAAAAAGTTGCGTCGTCGCCGGAACGAGATTAAGAAGACGATTAAGAGCGGGAAGTTCTTTAATTTCCTAAGGCGCTTTCCTCGCCGCCTGCACCGTCACCCTCCTCCCAATTCAGTCCCCACCACGTGGGCGATAAAAGCGCCTCTTTGCGGAATTCCAGCTTCTTCTTTTCCAACCTTCCTTCCACTATCTATTACCCTAGAGACGATCCTAGTAGGCCATGTGCAGAGGCGTTCTTGCAACTCACCCCAAATAGTACTAAAGAATGTGCGAGGGATTACCGAGCAGGTGTCTCCGGTAATTATTGAAACCCTTTTTTTCTTAGGTTCAATTTATCGAGTTTATCCATTTGTGTGATTGAAAAAATGTATATCCGTTCACTGCATTTTGTGTTTGACTAATGAGAACTGAACCTATTTTATTTACATTGTTTCTATTTTTTGGAAATTGGAGGGTTATTCTCAATCTTTTGTTTCCAAGACTCGCGTGCAAATAGTGAATTACAGTTTTTTTAATTTATAAAATTAGAAGTTTTTTCAACGTTTTTCTGTAACAGCAGATTGGTAGAAAATAATATGTTAATAAAAAGAACACACTATACGTTATCCGGCTGAAGTTCATTGAAGAACCTTGCGAGCATTGTCAAAACTGAGCGCAGCAGCAAGGAGAATGTTGGATTGAGCAGTAAAAGTGATGTAGACATTGCACATTTGGTTGCTAAAATCTTATAAGATCACATTTTTAAATAAATATTTTATTCATGACCCTCAAATAATTGTAGTAGCTTTGTTTTTACAAGTGGCCTTATCCTATTTCCAATGTCCCTTGCGGCTATGCACGTATTTCTATCCGTGCAGCATTCTTCATAGCCATCTCACCAATCGAACGTTTTCTGAGCGAATTGGAAAAAAATCTTTCGGTCTCTGCACGAAGCAGGTATTCCGCAAAGTGGATGTATCCTCCTCATCTGTTACCTAATCGATTTCCCCGTAACTTTTCTTTCCACAATGTCACTATTTGTTGAGAAGATTCTCCCTCTAATGTCGAGACAGCTGTTTCATCTCCATTATTTCTCTGACCTAGAAAATTACATATTCTAATGTCGCATAAAACTTGATCCTTCGAAAAGTCAAGCAGCAATATTCAAACTACGTCGAACCCACTAAAAATCACCAATTATCCATCTCTACAGACCGTTCTCGAATGTTTCAAATATTTCGAACTTTTCACTGTCCGACGACATATCTGGAAAAATAATATCGCTTACATCAGACAGCAATCGTATGATAAATTACATTAGCACTAGGCATTTCTCAACCGGTCATCTCTCCTAAAATTAATACTCTCATTAGTACTTTACAAAAGTCATTCACGTTCTACTTTCATCTTCGTTTCATTAAGATTGTGCATCTCCAACCAACATCCGCCTTCAGACATTTGGAAACTAGTTCTGAAAAGAATCAGCAACGTTCCCGGTTTTAGGCGTGACTCCCAAACAGAAATCTAGACAACTTTCCGATAGTTATAATAATTCTCTATGTAAAGCCTCCCTTCTTTGCTCGTCCACTACTACCCCAAGGGACATCACTATCTTCTCCTATATCTCCCATACCTATCTATCCATAAAACCTTCTGCAGGTGCTCTTGAAAGTGGTTGCCTCGTTCACTACATATTTTGTAAAGGCTTTTAATGTCTTGTTGACATTATATTAGCTTTTGTTTACATTTCTGTGAATGAATGAAGTCGTGTTTGTTTTCAAACACAACGGTGATATCCATTTAACAAACGGATTTATGAACGTGATGAGAAGGGCCACAAAAGGACATACAAGCCTTTCGCCTCAATGGACTTTTCGGTACCAAAGATCCATAAAATATGAATTCCTACTACATGTGTTTACATACACACACATACATAAATATATTCATATGAACCAGAACGATGAACGAGTTTTTTCATGGAGAAGATTTTTATGCTGTTCATTTTGTTGTAACTCCACTAAATGGCACTGTAGCACAAAAAGAGCGCTTCATTTTAATTCCAAGTGAGCTCCATCTGGGCTTCATTGTTGCTGGGCGTTGCAGTGTGAGGCAGGGCGAGGGCAAGGTGGACGGGACGGGCGGCGCGAAAGAGAGACATAGAGATGGGGACAGAACGAGATAGAGAGGCAGAGAAACAGAGAGTCTGGTAGATAGATAGAGTCAGAGAGAAGCAGGGAGAGAAACGGTGAGTGACAGAGAAATGGAGTTCGACAGTCAGAGAGGACAAAGACAGAGTCAGAGGAGACAGAGATGCAGAGACAGGGAGAGAGACCGATATAAAGACATAGAGAGACACAAAGACAGGTAGATAGGGAGATGACGGAGAGAGAGAGAGAAAGAGAGCAGGAGAGCTGGGTTCCGCTAATCTATACTAATATGTAAAGACAGACGTGCGTTGGCTTACAGCTCGATAATCTCTGAATCTACTGAACCAATATCCATGAAACTTTTGACACTGACATGTTGAATACACACTGAATTGTTGAATAGTTGGTTCGAGAAGTACAAAATACAGTTAAACCCCACAAAAACAGCAGCAAACATTTTCTCACTTAGACCGTATACTCCCCCCACTCCACTAACAATTAACAACATCTCTATATGATGGTACCCTCTCAACAACCCAGTTAAATACTTAGGATTATATTTCGATACAAAATTTAACTGGCGCGATCACATTGAATCAAAACTATTACAAACCAAGGCAAAACTCCATCAGCTAAAACTGATAATAACAGACACAGCTCACTACAATATTATACTGCCACAGCATTTTATAAAACCATGAGACCCACAATTACTTACGCCGGTCGCATATGGATTAACCCCGCCAAGACCAATATTCGCAAACTCCAAATCATTCAAAATCAATTTCTGAGATTATTCCTAACGCCTCACGGTTCACTTCTAATAATCAGCTAATGTCTAGTTTATAACATCCATCCAATTCCAGCACTCACCGAATTCAGACTCACAAAAAAACCAATCCATAGAACGAGAATCCAAAATAAATATCCATTCCATGTTGTCCAAATAAATTCGCAAACATAGAACCAGATTAGAGAGGACCCATAGTGGGACACCTCCCCATAGTATAGTATGTAAGTTTAGAATAAGTAGGTATCAAAATTACATATGTAAAGTTTAAATAACTGCCTATGTATCTACCTTCAGGAAATAAATAAACTGAATTGTTTGAAAACAATGCCGAAACGAGAATCACAGTTGTCAAAGAAGTGCTAAGAGATGGGCATTTTATAAAAATTCCGAATCGTCTACTCGGAGGCAAGAGCGACTTGCCGAAGGACACGCACTATCGAAAATAATACTGCAAGGAGTAAAGCAAATGTGAATAGTTCGCTAGGATGTAGAGCAGCTTTACATTACGACTCCCACTTTGTCTGCTTACATAGGTCTCATGTTCAAAACGGTTAAAATGGAAAATGTTTATATGTTTTGGGTTAATCCTATTGAACATTTTTTCTTCAATATGTGCACGAGATGAGTGAAGTAGTATGTAATTAAGCAATGATCCTTTACATATTAAGACTAATCTAACTGTTGTTTTTGCATATAAATTGCTAAGAGATGAGCAGTGTATTAAACATTTTGAATCGACTACTCAGAGGCAAGAGCGTCTTGCTGTTGAACATATCCGCACCATTGAAAATAATACGGCAAGAACGGAAGTAAATTTGAATAAATCTCGGGTAGTTTTTCACTATAACTCTAGGTTAGTTTTCATTATGACTCTCAATTTGGTTATTTACACAGCTCTTGTTCAGGTTGCTAAAATGGAAAACGTTTGTTTACTTTGGGTCAATCCTATTGAACTTATTTTTCTTCCGTTACGTGCAGGAGATTAGTGCAATGGCATATAATTAAGCAATGATCCTTTACATATTATGAATAATATATGCTCTTGTTTTGCATATCAATAGCTCACAATGAAAAAATTCATCCATTTTCTGTAAAAATAGGCAAAAATTAATTTATCTAAAATATTTATGTCTAAGCAAATAAAAAATTCTGGGACTCCTCGCTTTCTATTATTCACATTTTCAAGATCCGCAGTATTTAGCACTTCAGATCAATAATGAAGCTAATATTGTTTTGTTAAATGGTTCAGTACATTGTCTATTTATTATGTACACATATTGTACATGATGGTGAATCAGTATTGTTATTATGTTGCCATGGTATGATAAATTGATTTACCTAAACAAATAAGTTTTTATACTACATGTTACTAGCACAAAAGTCTTTAAACATACACATTTCTGTCGTCTTCAAAATAATTATAAAAACCGGCAATTACGTTTCAGCAGAGATATTTTCAATTACTTTTGTAATGATTATTCATCAATTGCATTATGACATCTATATCTATTACCCCGAATCTATCTGCTGACGAAGAATTCTCGCATGTTATACTCCGCTTAAAAGTAAGTTCCTTCAAAGTCACGAGTTGGCAAGAGATAAATTTTAAACCTTTCTTTATGCATACGATAGAAGAGAAAGTTTGTTTTACAATGCAGCAATCTATTGAAAGTATTATATTGAATAAAAGTGCACAAAAAATATACACATGAGAACTACAAGTATTTTATTTTGTATTTTTATAATTGTTTATTGTTATTCGTTATAAAGGGAGAAATGGAACTCCCAATAAGGAATATGTAAACTTTTTTTAGCGGGAAAGTGAGCTTAGGTGGGCTGGATGGTGAGGTAGACCAAGAAGTTTCCAAATAGTAGGCAAGTCACGTCGATGAGCTGGGCGGGACAGATCGGAGTAAGAATACAATGCGATAGAAGTAGGTCGTACCGCAGGACATGAATAAATGGAATTCCTCTTCCTGGCTAATAATTTAATGTAATAAATGCCCTGGCAACACCGGGTGCTTCAGCTAGTTGGGTATATATAGCAACAGGATTTATCCACTTTTCGTTAACAGGGCCCGGCAATCGGTTTTCTGTCGAAAAATTTGCCGTTTTTCCGACTCACAAATAATAATTCTCTCTTATATCGAAGTAAGTGCGAGAAATAAAAAAAATGGAAACTGATAGGTCCAGGAATGCAATTGGCAAGTGCCGAAATGTGAATTTATACACTGTAACGCGCCAAAAACTGTGTGTTGTGCCAAATCAAATTTAAAATCGCTCTGGAATCTCCAAAATATTACAGCTTCTACTGCACTGACCTTGCAGACAATTTTACTTTCTCGCTACGGAGTATAGCTGTGCGAATTTTGTAACGCTGTGCGAATTTTCGACAGAAAACTATTGTTACAAGACCCTGATAAAGAAAAAGTGAATAAATGCAGTTGCTTAATTTAAAAGAAAATTCTCTAACGCGTGATGCAAATAAAATCCATATTTTATGGGTCCTTAAAAACTCAAATGACTGCAAAACGTGTCCGTCCGTCCGTCTGTGAACAATGCTAGCGGCCAAAAAGTTCTGCAATTTTCTCCAAAATTGATATTACCCAAACAATCCGATTGTCGCGGCCCCTTGAATTTGAACCCGATATTTTAATTTTGGGAGGTATTTTACATGAAGCCGCTAGGACATGTTCCAAATTTCGAAAAAGTCTCCATCGTTTTTTTTTTAAATTTTTGTTGCTGCAGAGTGTGAAGGACGTTAAATAGAATGGTCCAGATACCATGTTCGTTGAAAATCCTCATTTTTCAAAAATTCCAATCATTTAACATTTTTTCGGCATCTTCCTACAGCTAAAATATTAAAAATAGAGATTTTCCCCTTAATGAACCTGTTCCTTAAAGACGGATTTCGAAATAAGGTCACGTACAATTTTTCGAAAATTAGAGTACTTTTCTCGTACATTTGGGTGAGAGTATGAGCGAGAAAGTACCTGCTGTGTTAGTACCACTAGTTTTTTTTTTTAAGATAAATCCCTGCGTTCAACACCGAGGCAGAGATGGGAGTAGAAACTGCCCACCTGTGATTTATCGTGGTCGTTGAAGAGGGCTATTTCCAGCCCGCCGCTTAGTAGACGAAGTTCATTAATTATCACTAGGATGAAGCGAATAATATATTACGTGACATTCTTCGTGGGAGAACGAAGAACGGACATTATCTGTCAATAGTAGTGAGCGCGGCACATCGACTGCGCATCTGGCAAAGGCAAACTTGTCAGGGATAGGAACGGTCTCTAGATCATAGATCCATTCCACCAAAACCATGTGCCTAGCAATCGCCGCCTGCATTCACAAGTGCCCTCTGATTCACAAAAGAATAATTGAATTATTGACAAAGGAAGTCGAAATGGCAAAGAGAACTCAAAATTATGTGATTACGTTATGTCAAAAAATCTAACACGCGGATTAACTCCAATAATTAAATGCAAGATGTTGAAATTCCAGAATCTAATTGGGCGCAACTGCGCACCGCTTTCAAAACTGTGTTTGTGTGGCATAAATTAAGTAAAAAATTATTTTCAACAAGGAAGGTTATAATTATAGTCTTCTTGTGAAAACAATATAATTGATTTTTGGGTATGTAATGTTCAATACCAGCTTCCCAAATTAGCAAGGAGGAATACAAACTCGCATAAGCTTCCCACCAAAAATCGACCATTCCCTCAAATAAATCACCGTCCAAGTTTATCGTGGTTTGTAATTTACACAACTGCGTGGACGTGTTCACAGTGGTTTTATGGCGAACCTCGCATTGTTCTTTACTGAATGGGACCTGTTCGCGCGTCGTCGTAAGTTTTAAATGGCATGCAACAAACTTCGCTGAGCTTTTGCCCTTCAAGCAGATTCCAGCCCAGCTTCCGTAGTATGGCCCTCTGAAGGAAGAGCATCTGCCTCAAGAACAATATGTGCATTTGCTGGGCGAATGTGGTAATGCTCTTTTTATTACTTTGAACTGAAGGAAAATTCTCCGAATTATTTCTTAATTATATTAGAAACGATGTAAACATTAGGAAAAAAAACCAGACTTGAGGATCTGTTCAGTATCATTTTATCAACTCAAAAAATAACTGAATGCAATACATTACGATTTAATTAAACTGAAAGTAGTAAAATATTCAGCAAATTCATATTAGAAAACGGCACCCAGACAGAAAATATTCATAAATTAATGTGCCACATATTTTCTTTCACAAAACTATTTTGCAAGTAGGTGACTGGCATTAAACATCAACTGACTGAATTAGAAACTTCCAAGATATTAATTCGTGAAACATTCCTCTTGATCTATTTGCATGGCTCATAATACCTTGTCTGGAACTAACAATTGTGTAGTTTCTAACACTTACTAAGAATTGAATTTGAAAGCATCAGCCCTTTTTTTGAAAAGTGGAAAACAATATTTCAGTATCTAGGGATTTCGTCCTGGAGATTTTAAAGAAAATACAAGTCTAACACACGGATTAACTCCAATAAATTAAATGCAAGATGTTTGAAATTCCAGAATCTAATTGGGCACAACTGCGCACCGCTTTCAAAACTCTGGTTTGTGTGGCATAAATTAAGTAAAAAAATATTTCAACAAGGAAGGTTATAATTATAGTTTTCTTGTGAAAGAAGAGCTGATTTATTTGTCAACAGGCTTGTTTAAGTCAAAAAATATCTTCACTTTTGTAGTTTTGATATGTTACCATTTCAATTTTCGATTGATCGAATCCACGTATTGTTCGGCGAAAATGGAAACTAGCACGATATTTTTTACCGTTTATACATAAGGCGAGAAATTTAAAGAAAAACTTTGGATAGGTTTTTGAGAAAATAATTGTTTAAAAAAATAAAAATGACTACATTTCGCGCAAAATTACACAATAACTTCTCATATTGACGATAGAGATTTTTCTTAATGAAATATGTTGTAAAATACTAAGTCTTTAAAATGTCATATACAAGTTTTTTAAAACACTTAGTTTTCAGTTAACTCTGGCTTGAAATAAAGGTAATTTATAAAAACTAATTTGTTCTCAGAAAAAATCCAAATTATTGTTTTAAATTTCATCCTCGGATATATGTAGTGACACTTAAAAAATAGTGCAGATTTAATTTTTTTCTAAATTTTGAAAATTGCAAAATTTACAAATGATGCAAGAAACATGTGAGTCCTTAAACAACCACTAGTTTCGTCTTAAATCTGTTTGTCGCTGGAGGGTAATTCCCCAAGCTACCAGTAGCACACACCCAGACAGGATCTGTGCCGATGTTTTTTTAATTGTACGAAACTGGCATCCTTCTATAGCGTGAGAGATGATAATGAGAGATGACGTTTCTTAACCGGTGTGTACCGATTGTCCGTGTCCGTATTCGCAGGAGATGGAGGGGGGGGGTCCTCTGGTGGCCACGGTGCCGTCCGCCATCGCGCCGGCGACTGCACGCGTGAACGGAGAGCCGTAGATCTCTTCATCGGGCGAGGTCAATATTTCTCGCGAGTGGCTTTACGACCTCGTTAAAACGCGCGAGACGGCGCGCGTGCACGGCGCACGGCTGTGGGGGTGTCATGGGTCGCGAAGGAGAAGAGGACGAATTAGGCGTGAAAAAAGACTTGAGGAAAGGCGTGTGGAAAGTTGGAAGAAACTGTATTTGGGAGCGGGAGAAAGGGAGGAGAAAATTTCCTCTAGACAGAAAAGGAATTTGGAGAAACAAACACATTGAGATATGTCAAAAATAAGAAGCAAAATAATAATAACTATGTGACCAGTAGAAAGTAGTAAAAGTAGGTCAATGTATTGATGGTGGTTGATAATATATATATATATAATATATATATATATATATATATATTATCAACCATATATATATATATATATATATATATATATATATAAATCATGATACAGTGATACAGTCCGAAGAAACAAGACTTTCCAAACTTCGAATTCAAATATTTTAGGTTAGGAAAATGAGACTTTCACAAATGAAAAAATAATGTTTATTGGCAGATAGAAATCCGGGAAAAATTAAAGGGAACCGAAAAAAGAAATAAGTCACAAATTAAACACCTAGTAACCAAACTAGGAACCTGACAAGGGTTTTGAACTATGGCTTTTGGTTCCGACATCGGAATGAAACCTCCCTGGCCACACAATGATGAAACAGCGGATGGCACCAGCGGGAGAAGCACGGAAAACGGCGACGAAATGGGCGATAACCAGAGGCTATAGAAAGGGGTAAGCTTTATTGGAAGGGTGGGGTGGGGCAGGGCAGGAAGGGGATGGGAAGGGGGCGCGCGAGGGTGAGAGGCGAGCGGCGCGGCGCGGCGCGGCGCGGGCGCAGCGGGTAATTGTCTCCGGGAAGGATTTACTCGCAGAAGAGTGACGTGCGCGAACGTGCGAGGCTTTACGACGCGGAGGGGGGCGCGACGCGGGGCACCGCGCTCGCCCGGGGCGCTGCGGCCAGCGCCCCACTCCACGCCACGCCACGCCACCCGGCGCAGCGCCACCGCGCGCGGTCGCTGACGACGGCGAAAATATCGCCTTTGCTTTCGCGCGGAGACAAGTCGACGACTCTCCCTCTTTGTGCGCGGCGTCGGCGTGATGACAGGGTCTTCAAGTTGCGAGGCGATACGCGGAAATATACAACGCTGTAATCTCTTTCAATGTTCTATCCGCTCGCTACTCGCCGCATTTTCTGTCAGTCTAGCTGAAGAGCGCTTCGTAACAATGCCTGAATGTTGACGCTCTTTAGATAGCGTCATAATGATTTCCTTTTTTCATTCCCCTCCGGTTCCTGACGGAAAAAATGCATGCAAACATGTCATAGCTGTCAACTCATTATCAAAATGCATCAATACTTTATTATTCTTCCTTTCGTGGTACGAAGTAATACAAAATATTTTGCAGTGCAAAACAATTACCTGTGACATGACAACACACGTAATTTTCATTAAATAGTGATATTTATGTCATAATTATGATACTCAAAAATTTTAATTGTAGAATCAATCCTCCGCCAAATTTATCCTATTAGCTCATTAAAACATTCCCCACAATGTCCAATTTTATCACCTAAAGTGCTATTTCAGTTTCTATCTCTGCCGAATTTAGTCAGGCTCGTACATTTTCTAAACGTTGAACATTACTGATTTCAAGATGCCTTTAAAAACAGATTTCATTACGGAAAGGAATCAATATCTTCAGTATTGTAGTTGTAGAAACTCGCCTTAAAAATTTGAACTTTGCAATTTTCTAAAAATCAAGGATTTTAACGACAATGAGACCTAAACCATTTTTAAATCCGTTTTTACGCTCTTTAGTACAACATATTTCCAGCTATTTGTAAACACTGTTGTATTTGTGAGTGTAAGTGCTTCAAATGACATCAGATGAAGATTTTGAAAGCTTAAAAGTTTTCTGTGAAAAAGAACTTCAAATTTGGCATTTTTATTAGCGTTAAACGTCATTTTGTTTAAAAAACGGCTCCAAATTTTTCAAAGAAAAATTGCCATTTAGGACGAGGTTTTTGCTGTTCTTTAATGTTTTAAATTTAATATTTCCGTTCTACCATTAGGAAACCGAAAAATTAAGGAAATGTCAAAAAAATGTACTTTGGGAGGCAAGATGGCAACTGGCAAGAATAGGTGGCAATTGGGTCATTCCAGGGAAAACAGGGGGATATCAAAACTCGACCTCTCAAAATCAGCTATTTTTTTATTTGCTTCTTTTTGGAGTAAGTAAATATGCTTTCTGTGAATTTTATTTTTTTTCAAAAACTTGTGCCCATCTCTTAGCACTTGTAGTCTGTTTTGACAACTGTAACACTTCGTTTCGGTATTGTTTCGAACAAATTAATTTCACAAATTCTGTAAAAGAAGAGGTGTTTAGAAAATATACGGTATCTACATATTTTGTACATTGTACATTACTGTATATTTTGTACTGTATATATTTGTACTTTTAACTCTCTAAATACTTTAAAACTCACATGTTATCTTGCCACCAATTTGTGTAAAAAGCGGATGTTTGTAAATTGTTTGTACAAATGGTTTGTACATTGACGTTCTTTACTACTTTGAGTAGGGATTTCGTTCAAATGTTCCACCAACGTTGAAAACAAACATATCACCAATGAACTGGACTTTACGCTCATGGACTACATAGCGTTGTTCAAACCCCAATGAATTTCGTAATAATTCTGGACATTGATGAAAACGGTAGATCTCAGGCCTCATCCTCTAGGTGGCGCGCCAGCTAAACTATTGAAATTGATCCACTATTGAATCTGTGATGTAAAGCTAGGCGAAAAATGTCCGGAAAAGTAATTATTTTGTGAATATAGTAAGGTTTGCGATTGTAAATCATAGCCTATGTTACTCCAGACCTTTAAAGGAAGCTACTACAACAGTTTCATCAGTATGGTTCAGTAGAATCAGATATTATCGCGCTGTAAGTCAGTACAGTTCTGTCTTATACAGGATGTCCAGAAGCTACCGTTACAAAAAAATACCACAGATTCTGTGTTGCCAGACATGAAGAATGCCAGGTCCAGTTTTTCCGAAAAAAATTTTGTCTTCGAGAAAATTGAGTTTAAAAAATCACTTCCGGGGCGCGAAATTCAAAACCGGTCGCAACGACACTGCAGACAGCGGCGTCACCTCTGCGCGGAGCATTTTCCTCGTTTCTCGCGTGTAAACGTGTGAAACAGTCGAGTAATATTCTGGAAAGTATCGCGTTTGCTTACAATAGAATACTTAATAGTGGCAAGTATTTGCAGGTTCTCTTCAATAAATATTTTAAATGTACGTATAAAATTATCGAGTTTTGTTCAAATTTATAGCCACGGTACAGGCGGCGTAAACATAAATGATGAACACGATCCACATTTATGAAAAGATTGAATCTCCTGGAATGCTCGAATTGTTATTTTTAGCACATATTAATATGAACTAGTGCCTTGGGCTTAAGATTGTCAGTAAATGATAGTTCCTGTAGATTATTCTAAATATCGTGATGCACTAAGAAGCATTTAGGAGATAAAATATTCGTTAATGAAAATACTGAGTTTATTGATATCTTTGGCAATTAGAATTGATTATCCCCCGGAGTGTCATATCTGTATTCTCAAAACAACAATAGCCAGCTTTTAAACTTCTTAATAAACGACTGCATGGTTTATCTAAGATGTAGCCCTAAGTAAGTGATTGATATCAATATTTCCCCTTCAAAAATATTGCATCTTTCCAAAAAAATCAATATTTTTCATAAATGGTGGATCGTGTTCATCATTTATGTTTACGCCGTCGTGTACCGTGGCTATAATTTGAACAAAACTCGATATTTTGTACGTACATTTAAATATTTATTGAATAGAACCTGCAAATACTTGCCACTACTAAGTATCTAGTGTAAGCAACGCGATACTTTCCAGAATATTACTCGACTGCTTCACCGTTTACGCGGAGAAACGAGGAAATGCTCCGCGCAGAAGGTTGGACGCGCTGTCTGCCAGTGTCGTTGCGGCCGGTTTGAATTTCGCGCCCCGGAAGTGATTTTTTAAACTCAATTTCTCAAAGACAAATTTTTTTTTCGGAAAAACTGGACCTGCCATTCTTCATGTCTGGCAACACAGAATCTGTGATATTTTTTTTGTAACGGGAGCTTCTGGACAACCTGTATATTAGTATGAGGGGAGTATAGTGGAGAAGCATGTACTAGAGTAGGTCTAATTAACAAGAGATATAGTCCTTTAAAAATTGCAATATTTGTTAAACTTCGAAAGTCACATTTTCGAAAATGTTTTGTATATTTTTAACTTGCATGGTTATTATGAAAGAACTGAGAACTCTGAGACAAGGGATAAGTTTGAAAAAATATATTTTCTCTTCTCAATAACTAATGCTTGGCTTTCTGTAAGTAATGTGTATTTTGTATTACACTGTGGCGTACGTAATCTTGAACGGAAAAGTTGCCATCGAGAAGTCAGAAACACTGCGTATCCTGACGTATTCACGTAAGAACTCGTGGTATTGCACAAAGCGTTCTTACGTGGGAGATACGTTTAAGCGTTTTAGTGGAGTAGTTTCACTAGAAACATAGCTTCCAAGTCCGTATGCCGAATAATGTTAGTATAAAGATCTCTATCACTTGTCTCACTCGTCAAAATTAAGATTGACGCATTACAATTCAAAAACGAAAGTTGTGATAGCTCTGCCACTACTACTCGTGCTCGTTCTCGAGATGGATGACTTCTTTGTTCCGAAGTGAAATAACAGGAGGCGATTAAATTGGAACCAATTCAACTTGCGCTTCGAGCTATTACCGTCTTCATTTTTGTAAGGCTTTTCTGTTGGCAATGCATTGTGAAGCTTAACACTGAACCTCTGTTCATTCGCGCTGTAGATTCGATCCTCCACTTCTCTTCGAGCACAGATACACTTGCAATGCAAACTCTGTTCTCCCAAAATATAATGAACAGACGACAACTGTTTTACTTCCAATTTTTTATACCAAGCTTTACCCTAATAGTATATCTAGCAGCTCTTGAATCCGCGGAAAGCTAATTAGAAGAACTAAGTAAAGCAACGAATACGAATTGAAGAAATCAGAGCAAATATCATTACCATAAACTTTGTTCATATTCATAAACTTTACTTTTATGGTTCTTTTGAAAAGTAAGAATTGTGTTTATAAATAATTCATTGACACATTGTTTAATTTCCGATGTTGCAACGAACTAAAGGTAATTTCCATAGAAACTAATGTTCTGCAATGTTGGCACAATAGTTATGTTGAATGGAAGAAATATTTTCCGAAAAGACATGAACTTCAAAAGTACAGCCGAGAAAGTACGTGTTGCTTAGCACCACTAGTTTTTCTCCTTTTTAAGACGTTCTTTTCCACAAGTCTATTTGGCCCAAAAAATATTTAAACACATAATTAAATATGAAGTCTCTTGCCTCAGTTGCTCGAATCTTAACGATATAACCTCGGATAGTCGCAAGAAATTATGTGCCATTTCTTACATACTGACACTTGAACCATCAATGGAAAAATTCTAACCTAACGATAGACGTCCGAAGTAAACAAAATTCATAACTTTTAGTTTCAATTTGGAAAGTACAAATCAAAATGGCTTTCGCCATGTGAATTAAATGATTTTTTTTTATCTTTCAAAACGTTCTACAGAACTAGTAATGATACAACAGCACCTACATAGAACATTTATAACGGTTTGGTAATTGTGTAATTTGACAGTTTGTAGTATATCGTTTACTGCTATGTCATTACTTATTTTTGCAATGAATAAAATGTTGAGTGCCTATTTTTATATATTTTTGGCGAAATTTTGCTTACTCATTTTGAATATTTTAGTGTTTTACATTGGCCCTCCAGTGATCATTAAAACTTAAGCCCTTCTACAGCCTGCGCTTAACAGTCTCCGTAAATACGAAATAAATTTTCTACGAAAAGCTCTCCCACTGTGAGAAGATGCAAATGCATGTTTTTGAAAGTCCACTGGGCGCTGCGTTCCATACACACGGAGCGCGGGGCAATTTACTCGCGTCCCCCGCCGCGCCGCCCCTTATCTCATGGGCGGGGGCGGGAGTCGGAGACAGGGCGGGCGCGGACGCTTTGATGTCGGGACGTTCGGGATGCGGGGGCGTATCCGTAAGTAAACGAAGGCGGCATCTCTGTAATAACCCGTTTGGCCCCTCCGTCCGGTGCGGGGATCAAAGCAGCACCGTAGGGCGCGCGCGCCAATTGCGTTGCAGGCCAAAAGGCGCGCCGCGCCGCGCCGCGCCGCGCCGCCCCGGGCCGCCTCGCGCCCGTGCGTGGCGCGCGGAAGGAGCTGAGAGGCTCGTCAAGGGTGTTGCTGATGCACACCACACTCGCTCGGAGATAAAAACCAATTCAGGGCTGTTCAATACAACCCCCGAGTGTGTCGTTAAAACAATGATCGTTGCTGGAAGCGCTTAAAACCAACTTTGTACTGTTTTGGGGTTTATATTTATAACTAAATAGTAAGTTGTTTCAATGAGTTGTTTCTTAAACATGCACTGTCTTCACACTTGCAACCGGAGAAGAATAATTAAGTGACCTTCGTGAGAAGCCATTTACAGATCGTGTCTTGATTTTGTTGTGGATAATTCTGGAGACTGCTCTCTTTCGCACAAAAAAGAGGTCGTCAATGGAAACGTGTGGAAAAACTAACTCAAAGTGTTAGATGAAATTACAATTTTTCACGAAACATCTACATCAGTCACATCCTTTCAGATTCATTGCGAGAAAGCAAATGACTAGCGCCCGGATGTTATGAGATGTGATATTTTTTACTTTGTGTTTTTTTCCATATAAAATATAATTTAAACATGTTTTTTTCTACAAAGACTAAAATAATTCAATTTTTCACGAGTCATATAGTCATATTTTGGCTTTTGAAATCCTTTTCTCATTTACCCTTCATTTTTCCTATTATGGTCATATTTTTCCATGAATTTTCGTATTTATGGTCATATTTTTAGCTTTTTGATTCCATTTTCGCATATTTGCTTGAAGTCATTTCACAGAGATTTTTCATGTCTCAAAAGAAAGAGAATTTCATGGTGAAGTGACGAAGAATTTGTTTAAACTAGTGGTGCTACAAAATGGCACAGACTTCCGTATTAGTTTTCTATTTTCTTGGGTCTTCGCTAGCTATTCGGAATTGCCACAAACTCTTCTTGCCAGCTGTCATCCATCATCGCCAAAAGTACATTTTTTGTCATTTTCTAATTTTTCGGTTTCCTATTGATAGAACGGAACATTAATTTGTAGAATATTAAAGAACACAAAAACCTAGTCATAACTTGGCAATTTTCTTTTTAAAAAATTATGTGCCGTTTAAGAGAAAATGGCGTTTTAGCGCTACTAAAAATGCTGAAATTTGAAGCTCATTTTCACAGAAAAGTTTTGAGTTTTCAAAATACTTTATTTGACGTTATTTGAAGCACATTACACTCACAAATATAATAATCTTTACAAATTGCTGGTAATGTGCATATTAAAGATGTGAGAGATCTTTCAAAAAATTTACATTTATATAATTTTTGAAAAAAACAAAAAAATTACTCAAATTAAACTTTACGTCACATTAAAGAGTGCAATTATCACTATCTGTTGCAAAAGTTTCAAGAAAAATTTTGCAGCCATATTTGAGAAAATGGCGTTTGAGCGTTTCTGAAAATGCGACATTTTGAGCTACTTTTCACAGAAAACGGTAGTGTTTTCGAGAAACTTTACTTGACATTATTTAAACCACAGTACTCGTAAATATAATAATGTGAATAAATTGCCTCCAAGTTAATATTATCGATGTGAGAAACGTGAAAAATTTACATTTTGTAATTTTTGAAGAAAAACAACCGATAGACCAATAGGGCTTTTATTTCATCTGATAGAGTACATTTACAACTATCCCTACAGTTTAAGAAAAAATTGGGAGCCGTTTTTGAGAAAATCTTGTTTTGTCATTTTTTAATGTTGCACATATTGCACGCAATATTGCACGAAACTACTAAAATTTTGAAAAACATTTACATGACCTTTATGAAAGAACTTAATATGCAGAACAAATTTTATTTGAAGGAAAATCTCCATCTTCAATTTTGTAGCTGGGTGAAAGACGCCGAAAAAAATTCAAACTTTCACAATTTTCGAAAATTCAGTGTTATACGGGAAAATCGGACCTATGCCATGTGAATAAGTATGTTTTACTCTATTCATACAAGAAATTTAAAGAAAAAATTTGGAGCCGTTTTCGAGAAAAGTTTGAAAATCCTTGGGGTGCTTCATATAAAGTACCCCCAAATTTTGAAGAATCTTTTCAAAATCTCAAAACTTCGACTAGAATCAGATCGACTAGGGAATATCCATTTTGGAAGAAAATCGTACGTATGGTTTAGGCGCTAGAAGTGTTCACAGACGAACAGACGGACGTTTTCGTTTCAATTGGGTTTTCGGTATCAAGGACCTAGAAAAGAGGGTTTCTGACTACACCACGTGTTAGGGGATTTTTTTTTCTTAATTTAGCAAGTGGTTTTGTCCAGTTATTCGTTTTTACGGCACGGCAATTAATTTTTTTTCCGCCACAACAATGGCCATTTTTTTCGCGCAGCATTACATAACTTCCCTATACTACGTGTATCACACCATGTATACCTACGTATACGGGAAAGTAAAAAACGCATCTAAATAATCGTGTAAAATGCAACCCGCAACACACGCCAAGATTTTCTAATCTTTATCGTTAAAATAACTCTTCAAACGAAGCGTTAGGGCTTTAAAACTATGGCATTTGAAGTCCTCAAAGAAACGTTCCTGACACCATAATCTACAGAATGAGATCTTGACCATTCTATTACATTTTGATGGTTCGACGCTTCTCGATTCTATCCAAACTGTTCAGAGTCTGTAGAATCTGCAGCTGTATGTGAAATTACTAATTACTTGATATTCTATGCGATTGAATTACACAGGTGTACCTCTTTGCTCGAAAATAAAGTGAAATAAGAATAGGTTGTATTGACAAGGGTGTATTATATTGTTATAAATTACAAAGAGACATGTAGAACAAGTGACGGAGGATAAAGGGGTCGTGATGAAAAATATATTTGTTATTGGCTTAATATGGAAATGGAAAAAGTAAGGAAGAGGTGGGTATGGCGTGCGACAGTTGTCGAACGTGTACGCTGTGTGTGTGTGTGTGTGTGTGTGTGTGTGTGTGTGTGTGTGTTTATACATATATGTGTGGGGATGGGGGGTGGGGGGTGAGTTGGGGGGTAAATTATAATAGTAGAAAAAGAAAGCGTAGTAGAAAGCGAAGAAAGATTTGGATTAGTTTTGTGGCAAGATCGACCACTTCGATAAATAACTTTTCCATGTAGAATTGCCTTCTGTGGGACGCCAAAGGTGAAATGGTAAATTGTAAATGTACTAGGTTTTAAAAGTTTAATTTCAATATAATGGTATTTAAACAGAGAACAGATTTTGTAGATTTCGAAATGC